>CM059301.1:5530000-5667500 GCA_030340665.1 Neosalanx taihuensis | reverse complement strand
TGGAGCACTGGAGGAAGAGTTAGAGAGGGAGGGAGGTTAACGGTGGTTTAATGTTAAAGTGAAAACATTGTGATGATGTTGGGGGGAGGGGGCGGGGGAGGGAGGGAGGGGGGGTTCGGTCATACCTGCGATGTCGCAGAGCTCGGCGTCGCTGGCGTTGGACAACGCTTCCTCAAGCTCAGGCTCCAAGGTCACATTCTCCATGATGGGGTCAACTACCTTCTTAGGAACCCAGGCTTTACCTGGTCAACACACACACATTCACACACACACATGCTTTTCCTTGTGACAAAGATCACTGCAGTTGGCCCACAGCTGGTCTAACTGGGGTTTGGAATGTTCATCCATGTAGAATGTTGTCACTGTTGAATCAGCTGACTGGAAGAGGAGGCAGCTTGCATAACGGTCCTGTCCTGCCTGTCGTCACGGCGACGCAGTAACCTACTAGTGTTACTGTCAGACTCAACTGGCATCCGGCATCAGGCGCCCCCAAACACACGCGCGCGCGCATACACACACACATACTCCTCTCTGCAAACTATAACCTTATCACAGAGAGGATGTGGGAGAGGAGGAGACTGAACACACACACATACAGACACACACACTCACTCGCACACCCACAGAGTGTCTCCTCTAGGCCTCCCCTACCTCTCTTTTCCCCAGTGAAGGGCACCAGCTCCTCCTGCTCTGGGTGATCCTTGGCCTGCTTCTCCAGGTGGGCCAGCAGGTTGTCCCTCTGGAACAGGCCTGTGGGAGCCTTCTTAGTCTGGTCCCTCTGCCTCATTCCGGCCGGCAACAGCGCGTTCTGAGCAGGGAGGGGAGAATTCTCATTGGGTAAGAAGAGATGCAGAATTGCCAGTGGATAGGGTTTGGATACGGAGACGAGATAGAGCACACACACAAGAAAACATATGCAAACACACACACGCACACACAAGAACACAAACACACACAGGAACACACACATAGGAACACACACACAGTAACACACACAGACAGTAACACACACACAAGAACATACACACAGTACCACAAACAGACACACACACAGTAACACACACATGCAAGGCTATCTCTATTCTTAAACCAGGCCCTAAGCAGAAAGACAGACACACTTCCCAGGCCCTTCTGAAGCTCTCAGCAGCTCCAGTATCATAACTGCTCTCTGTACATAAACGCTAACATGTTATCTCTGTTTATCAGCACCTACAGCAACACCACAGCTAACATGAACCATCCAGCAGAACACCACTATTTATACCTGCCTTATCAGGCCACACGCTTGCTTCAGGACTGAAGGAGGGGGAGGAAGGACTGAGAAAGAAAAAGCCAGACAGGCTGGGAGACAGGCAGACAGACAAACAGGCAAACAGACAGACAGACAGACAGACAGACAAACAGGCAGACAGACAGGCAGGCAGGCAGGCAGGCAGATAGTAGTGCCATTATGTGAGTCACTGTATGTGAAAGATTGCAAGCAGGCAACAGTGAGATAGAGAGTAAGTAGGGAGGCAGGGAGGGTAAGGAGACAAGAGAAGTAGAGAGGCAGAACAGCAGAGCGGTAGGGAGTCAGAGAGGTAGAAAGGCAGAGGCCCAGCTTCTTTATGATAGTCGTTAATCACACTGCCTATTACCAAGCTTGTCTGCACCTCTCCAAATGACAGACAGCCCTGGAGAGGAGGGCAAAAGCTAGCTGAACACACAGCCATAAAGGAAGGGCCCTTCTGTTCAGGCAGACCCTGAGGTTAGCCACAGAGGCTACCTTGCTGCATTCAAATCACTTGGATACATGTGTAGGATTTCATTAGAAAATGTGTGTCGTTTTGGAAAAGCTTGTTTCTTCACACACCTCCAGCCTCCCTCATATGTGTGTGTTTGTGTGTGTGTGTAGGACACGGTCACCTGGCACAGAGCCATACACACATCCTCGCAGAACATTTCAAACCGATTTGTTTTTCAGAACGTTTCAAACAGATTTGTTTTTCACATCCGTACCCGTAACTCTTTTTCCTTATTGGACTTTCTTAATCTGGGACCGTGTTAGGGTTTAGGTTGAAGGTCGAGAGGTGGAAGTTTAAAAAGGTCAAAGGTGAACTCACGTCAGGGTCAAGCTCCTGCAGCTCGTCCTCCAGCCGGAGCAGCTCGTCCTCCGTCAGTTTCTGCAGCAAGACGTCCTCGTCCACATCACGGTACTTCTCCATCTCTTTCCTGAACGTCGACATAGCTGCCAGCGATGCCACCACCACCTCCCCTGCTCAGGTGACACCACACCCCCACCGGAGGGACCAAAAACAGGAGAAGGGAAAAGATGTAGACGAGCTTTGGAGGAGAGGTGGCCTGGAGGGGCGGCTGGAACAAAGCTGCAGAGGAGACAGGGGAGAGAGGAGAGAGGGGACAGAGAGAGAGAAAGAGAGAGAGGGGGGAGAGAGGGAAGAGAGAGGAGAGAGGGGAGAGAGGAGAGAGGGGACAGAGAGAGAGAAAGAGAGAGAGGGAGGAGAGAGGGAAGAGAGAGGAGAGAGGGGAGAGAGAGAGGATACAGAGAGACAGAAGGGAGAGGAGAGACGAGAGATTGAAATAATGGTAAGATCAAGCTGAATGACAAAAACATCGCACCTTTCTGCTCTCTGGAACAATATGGCATGTTAGCATCTGTTATTCGTAAAACCATAGGGGACGTAGGTATAAATAAATAAAAAGCCCAGTGAAGTTTGAGGCAGACAGGACACTTCAAAACAGAACCAAACACAGTGGAGAGCATTACACAAATCAAGAGTAATGATGCTGGTAGGCAGGGCTGTCCAGGAAGGCTGGCAGCTCTCTGCTGTACGGGAAGCGGGGGTGAACAGAGAGAACATTGTGTCTTTTAAACATGGATCACTGCAATGACTTTGACCTGGCCAAGCAAGCAAAAAAAAAGGTGGGTTTGATTGGGAGTCAGATGGCTCAGCGGGTTAAGGTGTTGGTCTTGTGATCGGAAGATTGTGAGTTTGAATCCTGCCTGTAGCTATGTGATATTGTGTCCTTGGGCAAGACACTTCACCCTACTTACCTCAGGGAGACTGTCCCTATACTTAAATGTAAGTTGCTTTGGATAAAAAGTGTCTGCTAAATGAAGCATTATTATTATTATTATGTTAACCGTGTGGCAGTAGGGGCTCTTTTTAGGGACAGCTAGAGGACGTAAAGCATCTCAGTGAAGCATCAGTGAGTGCTCATTTCTGCCACAGTGAATTCTATGTTTGTTATGTAAACCTTGCATAGTGATTAAACCTCATTCTGATTCTGATTCTGATCCCCTCCTCCAGTGACTGTTGGTGAAATAGAGGAGCAGAACACAGGCTAAACATAGTCGTACATCCAGACTTCAGTCTGTGCCTTTTAGACACAATCTCTAAAAGAGGGTGGGGGGTTGCTGTGGTTCTAGAAGGTTAGCGCAGCTCTTATGAGACACCCCTCTGGCCCTCGACACCGGACTCCTAATGGTTTACTCCACGTTTCAACCATTCCTACTCTCGTAGCTTACGTCAGAAACAGTAAGGCCCATCGTATAAACTTCAGTTCAGGCTTCATTAGTAGTAGGACCTACTCTTTCCAGCAATCAAATTGGCGGCACATTGAACATTACTGTATATTAATAAATATACTTATGAATATGCTTGATTAGTGATGGTTTACAATAAATATAGACCAATGTGCAATACAGGCAGCTAGCCAGCCAGCTTGCCAGCTAGCTAGCGAACCCCCCCCAGTCAGTCAGCTATCTGGCGAGCATCGTGAGGGATGAGTTGAAGGTCTCTGGGTCGCACAGCTAAGCCCTGGCTGTCTTTTCTAACCCCCAGTGGGAAACAGCTGATGGTAGCAGTGTGCCTGTCTGTCAGGCCCTTCCCAAGAGAGGAGAGAGGGAGGGAGGGAGGGAGGGAGAGAGAGAGAGAGAGAGAGAGAGAGGGGGGGGGGGGAGAGGGGGAGGGAGAGAGAGAGAGAGAGAGAGAGAGAGAGAAGGGGGGAGAGAGATAGAATGAGGAGGGAGAGAAAGAGAGAGAGGAGGGGGAGAGAGGAGGGGGGAGAGAGATAGAATGAGGAGGGAGAGAAAGAGACAAAGAAGGGGTAGGGAAAGAGATAAGAGGGGGAGAGAGGCATGGGTAAGATAGCAAAGAAGAGAGAGAGAGAGTGAAAGAGATGGAGGAGAGATAAGCATGTGGGGGTGGAGGGGTGGTAGAGGCAAATGTGTATTTATAGGTCCAGTCATTCTGCCAGATAGCTTTCTGCTGCTGCAAAAATTGAGGGTGAGGATGCAATGACAGAATCTCATTCAGATGTAACGCTCTGTCATTAGGTCAGATATATCAGGGCCTCACAAACTTTTGGGGGCCAGGGGACCCTTACAGGGGAGAATATTTTCCAAAGACCTCGCCCCCATTATCATAACACCTATTCAATCTACCCTCTGTGCTCTTAATTGGACACAGTATGCTTATTTTCATAATTGATGGTCTCCCATCTGCAGATATTTTTTATTAGAAAATTTATTTTATATTTTCACAAAAGGATGAGCCCGCCATTTTGACCAGATGTGTGGGTGGGTGTACTGTCTTAACATTAGCCCCCACTGGTGAAATTACCTCTGCATCCTGTATTACAGTATAAGCGTGTACAGAAAGACTAAACCAGGTGGATGAAATCATCAAGCCTTAAGATCTTCAACCATGATACTGCATACACGGGTTTTGTAGCATCAGAAACATACGTAACGGTTCTCAAGAAAGTTTATAGGCCTTCTGGTCTGAGAGCTCGACGGCCCGTTGGCAGTCAAAGCTTCAGATTTATCTACATAATAAATTACCTCATATGGACGGGAGTACACTGTTACACATTTTTTAAAGCATATTAAATATTTTTTAAGTAAATTTAGTCAGTGCCCTTTTCTGTATTAAACAATTGATAAACGTTACAATTCCAAGCAAACGCATCACGGCGTTAATGATGCGTCCCACAAATAAGACTACAAATGTTTTAATTCAACTTTGGGCCAACTTCAAGCAAAAAAATTAAGAAAATGCAATTGTTTGCAGTCCTGGAAGAAAACACACAGGCCAACTTTCAAACTTTTCAAACACACCATCGGCCAAAGTTACAAGTACCATTAAGAAATTAAACAAAAGAATATTCCTCAGTTTTGGTATTTTCGCTAAGAGAAGCAGTTTTTTTCCACTTACCTCTTTCACCGCTTATCCAAGTCTATTTATAGCCGACAGGAACGAGCTTAGTGACAGCCGAATACTTTGACCAGATATGGTTCCGTCTCTGAGCGGTCGAGCCGCACCGAGAGTTCGCTTGAAAGAGAAGAACTTCGAAAGAGTCCTTACTAAACAAACTGCTCCATGTCCCGGCAAAGATGTTTATAAACGTGAGCCCAACTTGATATACTAGTTTCCCGTCAACTTGCCAGGTCGTAGTTTACCGTATCCACTCACCGCCCCGGTGAAGTCAAACTCCGCTAGTCAACTCCCCCTCGCGCACAAGACAGTCCACTCAAGTGATGTCACGAGCAAGGGCTCGAGAAACCCGCGCGGACAAACCGCTCTTCCCAGGATGAACTGACAAAAGTTTTCAGAAGTTTTTTGTTGTCGTTTTTTTTTTCGTTCAAGAGACTAAAGCAGTTAGCTCGTAGAAGTGAACAACGTAGAAGTTTCCCTTTAGAGGCCTACTGGAAACGTAAATATTCTCTAGAAAATAAATATCAGCTCATGAATTAGACAGCTTTGAATAAAACATTTTAGGACCAATTTATTTACCCTGTACATCATCTTTTAGGTCTTAACATCTATATTAGAAATTTTTTGTTTGAGAGATAAAGTAAGTGGGCACAACAGCAAACATGCATAAACAGACACGTTATGGAATGAAAAAAAATGAACACAAATAATTTAAGTTAAATTCCATATAATAACTCAAACTCAACACAAAAACAAAAAACAGGCCTAACAGACTTAACTTGTCTTCATGCATAGAACAGCCACTAGGTGGCAGTAATGATCTTGTCTTCAAAGTCAGCCATGATGTTATGAATCCAAAGGTCAGTATCGTCCTTGGATGTGTCCACTAGGTACAGGGTCAGCTTCCTGTCCCAGGGCAGCACTGCTTCCTGTATGGACTCCACCTGCGCCACCAGGGGGCGCTTCTCCACGTGGTTACGGAACACCATGCAGGCTGCCTCAGACCAGGGGCGCTGATGATGCACCCCTGGAGGAGAGGCAGGAAGAAATATAAAGATGAAGAGCTTGGACCAGAAACTACCTCCCCAGTCCCCTCCCCAGTCCCCTACCTGCCCCTCCCCAGTCCCCTACCTGTCCCTCCCCAGTACCCTACCTACCCCTCCACAGTCCCTTACCTACTCCTCCCCAGTCCCCTTCCTGCCCCTCCCCAGTCCCCTACCTGCCCCTCCCCAGTCCCCTACCTGCCCCTCCCCAGTCCCCTACCTACTCTTCCCCAGTCCCCTACCTGCCCCTCCCCAGTCCCCTACCTACTCCTCCCCAGTCCCCTACCTGCCCCTCCCCAGTCCCCTACCTGCCCCTCCCCAGTCCCCTACCTACTCTTCCCCAGTCCCCTACCTGCCCCTCCCCAGTCCCCTACCTACTCTTCCCCAGTCCCCTACCTGCCCCTCCCCAGTCCCCTACCTACTCCTCCCCAGTCCCCTACCTGCCCCTCCCCAGTCCCCTACCTGCCCCAGCAGTACTCACCAGCCAGTTGTGCAGTGATGGCCTGGAAAGGCAACTGTCTAAACTCCTCTATGAGGGTTCTGAGCAGTGTGCAGCTCACCAGCTCATTCTTGCCGTAGTCCAGCTCATACACAGACACCAGCCCATTGGTCAGCATGCACTTCACCAGCACACGGTGCCAGCTGGACCCACCAATGGGAGAGGGTTAGTATTGGGGAAAAGATTATTCTTTAGTACAAAAATAAAATAACAACTGTTAACTAACCAATAACCAACATGGCGTCTCAGGTCTTTGTATTTGTTTTCTTCCAATATGTCATATCTCCCAATGTATCAAAATAGTGCCTTACAGGACAGCAACCGATATATATATATTTTTACTTAAAAATAATAATCTCAACTACAAAATGATATTCCACATTATAATGAACTGTATTAAATGATGTACCCAGGGCCCCCTGACAGTAACTGTGTCTTACTTGTTCTCTACTTTGGCAGCATACACTTCACCTATGCTCACAGTCACCGGGTCTCCCTCCGTCTTATTATAGAAGAGGATCATCTCCCCCATCAGCACCACCAGCTTGAACAGGTCCTGCCACGGCTGCACTACAAAGTAGTGTGGGTGGCAGGCCACAGGGACAAACACATCCATGCTCTCACCCTCCTGGGGGAGTGGAGGGGGGGGGGGGGGGGGGGTAATCAAAGGACAAATGAGGGGTGAGGGGGTTGATAATTAGATTAACTACTGTGTCAGAGACAGGGATGAGGAAGAGATCAATAATACTTTATTCATTTAGAAGATGCTCTGCTCTCCCCCCCTGCAAAAACAAACCCTGCTGATTTTACCTTTGGCAGCTCCAAGAGAGGGGGTAGAGGGAGTGCCTCTGCTCCAGGGGTCTGTGGTGTGGAGGTGGGCTGGGTCGCAGGACCACCCACCGCAGTGCTCAGCGACAGCTGGCCAATCAAGTTTGTGAGGGCCAGGTGAGGGTTGGAGGTCAGTGGGGGGCTGGGGCGAGCAGGGGCCTGATTGGGTGGTCTCAGTAGACCGGACAGCACCATCTGGTGGTTGAGGCTGGAGGAAGGGGTGTGCGGAGCTGGAGCGTTAAAGAGCAACATGTGAACCACTTTGTCCGAGTCCACCTTGGTGATCTGGAAAAGAAAACCTTTTTCTACTGACCTGAAGTACCATGAGTGTGTGTTTGTGATGTGTTGTTCTTTAACAGTGTGTGTGTGTGAGAGAGAGATGTTGTTCTTTGAGAGTGTGTGTGTTACCGTCATGCTACAGTTGACGGATGGCAGGACAGCACTCTTCAGCCACGCCACAGCCTCGTGGGTCCACCGGCTCTGTGGCACGTCTACCAGACAGCACTTGATAGCCTGAGTACACACACACACACACACACACACACACACACACACACACACACACACACACACACACACACACACACACACACACACACACACACACACACACACACACACACACACACACACACACACACACACACACACACACACACACACACACACACACACACACACACACACACACACACACACACACACACACACACACACACACACACACACACACACACACACACACACACACACACACTTTGCACTGCCCTTGTATAACATTATGACAGTAACGCCAGTTACTGGCAGTAGGGTGACAGATATGGGTGTGACTGATGTGATAGGGGAGGGGTGAATGTCATAACTGGGGGAGGATGTGATTTCTTACCTGGGGAGGGATGACCAGCAGGCTGTGGAGGAGGGGGGCAGGGATCTCTCTCAGCTCTGTGATCTCCACAGAGGCAGGAACACCCAGATCTATGAACAGGACGTCCATCACTTTGCTACCGTGCAGCATGGTGACCTGAGAAAGAAAACGTTCCTGTCCATCAATCTGGCCTGGTTCACCTTCAAATACAGACCATCTACCAAAGAGTAGAATGAAAGTTTTCTTATTCCCTCTGAGCTTTAATAAGAACATGCAGCAAGTCTCACCTCCACACGGGACCAGTTCCCTTGGTAACGAGCCAAACACACCTTCCCACTGAACGGCAGAGACACCAAGCACTCTGATGTCACCTAACACACACACACCTCTTCAGTTCACATACTCCTGAATGCTTGTAACCCTCTATGATACCATCTGTCTAGAACTGACGGCTCTGGCCCCGTTACCTGGGTAACGAAGAAGGCCTCGATCTTCTCCAGCAGCTCCCGAAGCTTGCAGCGCCCCCTGGAGGGCAGCTGGCAGAACACGGTCCCGTCAGTGCACACGTTGGTCACCAACACATCCTCAAATGTTGTGGATTCCTGATGGGTCAGATAAAGCACAGCAAGGTCAGGGCATCACTGGTGTAAAATTGCCACACAATCACACACACAGAAAATATATGCATTTAATAAATTACCAAATACCAATTTTCGTAAAAATAAATAAATAAACTAGGAAATTTAAAATAAACAACCTTTTCTTTTGAGAGTATTTTTTGTGGCTTTTTTAATATATACATTTTTTAAAGTATATCCTTAACCCCCTCTCCCTCTCCTCGTCATGACCTCTGACCTGTAGCGTGCTGTTCATGGAGGTGTCGTGCAGGGCATGCAGGCAGGAGGCATTGATGTTCAGGTCCTGCTCCAGGGAGGTGTTGTACAGCACCACCAGGGGGAGCTCCAGCTCCGGGCGCTGCAACACCTCCAGCAGAAGGATCTTCTCCAGGGTCAAACTCTCCAGGGCCTTCACCACCACAGGAGACATGCCAAACGCTTCCACACCTGTCCCCGCACATGCACACACACACGAGAGCAGGTGAGGTTTGGGTTTGTGCGTACCAGCCAGTTTGTGGTGTGGTGGTGTGTGTGTGCGTGTGTGTGTGTGTACCAGCCAGTCTGCAGTTGGTGGCCTGTAGGGGCAGCTTAAAGAAGTCTGGATGCAGCTCCATCAGCTTGGTCCTGGAGATCACCTCAGAAAAGCCATGATCCACATAGTACACCTGGAGGGACGGGCGAGAGACACAATCCCAGAAGCAGAGAGATACAGAGGGAGACAAAGAGAGAGAGAGAGAGAGAGAGCGAGAGCGAGGGAGAGACAGGAAGAGAGCACGACGGAGAGACAGAGAGAGAGCGAGGAAGAGATCAGATGTGAGACGAGCAGACGTGAGCTCTGTATTCCAACATCAGCAAGCTCCCTCCCAACGACCTGACCTTGACCTCTTCCTTCTCCACCATGACCTCTGCGATCTTGACACGGGCTACTTCGCCCTCTTCCTCCACCCAGACAGCGGCCAGCTGACCGATACTGGGGGCCGGTACTGGGAGCTGGTTGCTGGCCTGGCTGTAGAACAGCTTCATGTCATCCTCCATGTTTTCCAGGGCCTGAGAGTAGCTCTCTCCTACGTACCTGAACAGACAAGGAGGGGAGGAGGGGGGAAGGTTCTAAGTTCAGGTGAGGGTCAAACAATCACCAAGCCAGCACTTGTAAGGTTGTGTTGGTTTGATCATTGACATGACCGTTGTGACAGGACAGTGTAAAAATGACAGTTATATTAAAGAAAGAAAAAACAGAACATTTCAAACCCAGCAGCCACCAGTCATTTTTTTGGGTGTTTGTTGTGCATTATTAAGGCTGTGTGAAGTGGCCTTTACTGTTGGAGGGAGACAGAACATATGTGTGCGTATGTGTGTGTGTGTTACCTGAGCGTGACAGCTCTGGCATCGCTGGCGTCCATCACCAGGACAGAGGGGAACAGCTCCCTGGGGGGCTCCAGGGGAGGCACCAGAGAAGGGCACACCTGCAGCCTGGACTGGGGCAGAGGGGACCTGGAGGTGGGTTGCATGCAGGTGCCATACAGGATGGCCTGCGGAGGGGAGGCAGAGGAGGGAGGGTACCATTCAGTTACTTTGTTCCCTGGTATCACAACTTGTTCTAGTTCTGCCTTGTTCTAGCAGAGTTTTGCAGTGTTCTACCCTGTTCTAGTAGGGTTCTACCTTGTTCTTATTGTTGGGCATGGGGTACTCTACTGTACAGATGCCTCGCAGGACTGACAGGTTGCCCAGGATCTCGTCTGGGAAGGGCGTCTTGTACGTCTCCAGGAAGAGCGAGGACAGAGCGTGAGCCCACAGGCCGTGAGGGTACTTAGACAGCAGTTCCTGCAGCTTGGAGCAAACGTCCGCCTGCACAGTAAACTCAGGGGGGAGGCAGGAGGACAGGGGGGAGGTGGTCCGTACAGGGGAGCTGCTGGTGGGGGAGGAGTTACATAAGGACAAAAGGGTAGTGGTGGAAGGGATGGAGGTGTTACATAAGGAGGAGGGGGGCTGGGCAAGAGGAGGGGACCCCACAGCCTTGACATGCAGTAGGGGCGCAGGTCTGGCTGGGGAGGGGGCCACTGAGAGTCTGGAGGGGGTACGGGAGGCAGCATCAGCACTGCCGTGCTTGGCTGTGAAGGTGAAGCGGGGGTTGAAGGTCGGCATGAAGGTGATCTTGGCTGCAGCCGCTTTAGAGAAGTTAAAGCCAGGGGTGGAGGTAGAGGGTGTAGAGGTGTTGGTGGGTTTGGGCACAGGGGCCGGGGGATAGACCAGTCTGTCCGCTCGGTTGGTGCTGCTTGGCTTCTCCACCTGCAGGGACACCAAGGGAGCAGCAAGTCAGGGCTTGATGTAGAGCTGTGGGTGAGCAGGTGACATGTGCAAATGGACGAGTGAGGAGAGTGAAGATGCTACACACCGAGCACACATGGGTCCATTTGAGAACGTCGATGAGAGCCTGTCCAGGCAGATCCTGGCTGAACATGTCCCTGTAGACCGAGGGCAGCTTGGACAGCCACAGACCGCAGCAGTACCTGGCCAGCAGTTGCTTCAGTCTGCCCTGAACCTGGGAGACGTTGTACACACACCCCAGGGAGGGGCCCTGTCTGGAGGGATGGGCGGAGGAGGATGGGGGGGCAGGCTTGGGGGTTGGGGCAGGCAGGGCTGGGACAGACAGGGACAAAATGATCATTTGATCACTTTTTTTTCTTCTTCTTTTTTTATTACAGGATTCTGCAACGACTGCAAGCAACCACTAGATAGCGGCAAATGCCTACGTGTCCTTAAATCTTAACAAATAAACTAGACTGAACTGACAACAACAAAAAGCAGAGG
This sequence comes from Neosalanx taihuensis, assembly GCA_030340665.1. NCBI lineage: Eukaryota > Metazoa > Chordata > Actinopteri > Osmeriformes > Salangidae > Neosalanx > Neosalanx taihuensis. The sequence goes on along the minus strand of CM059301.1, from coordinate 5,655,624 downwards.
GAAAAAAGGAAAAGAACATCTAGTAAAGACAAAAGATGATGTTTCTCACCAGCAGAATTCTTGATTCTGACGGTCAGCCCTGTGCCATTCAGCTTGTGTTGTCCATCAACATAAACCACTTTCCTGGACAAACACATACAGGAAGACAGTTTCAAGCAGGGTTTCTCAAATGGGGGTTTACTTAACCCTGACAAAGTAAGAGAGAAAGTGGAAACATACGAGTAAATAAGGGCATAACTACCAATTTATACAATACCCCCAAATAAGTGCGTGTTTAAGCTGAAAACATGTTAGGATCTTATGAAAATCTTTAAAAATGTGGTTGAGTGCCCTTGAGCCTCTCACCTATCATAGGGTGTAGGCCCTTTGACCCGAGCTGTGGCAGGGGCAGGGGTGGAAGGGGGCCTGTGCTGCAGAGGGGTGTTGGAGATGAACCTCTTGTCGTTCAGCCTGTAGTCACCCGTTCCGATGCTGCACCCTCCGTGGCCCCGGGGCTGAACCTGCCGTGCCGTGCCCCACCCAGGGTGACCCCTCTGGGCCGGCTGACGCAGGCGGGTCTTGTCTAGATGGAGAAGAGCAACCAGAGGGACGCGTCTCAGCATCCTCCTCGTTTCTCAAATGCACCCTAGCCATTTCTGATGAGGCTCCCTCCACCCCCCCAAATCAAGCACACCTTATCCGTGCCCACATTTAACATGGTGCATTTCCCTTGACGTACCGCTGAACATGAACTGAGAGGAAAGATTGGACCTCATTTTGCAGTTCACCATCTGAGATCTGCCTGACTTTTTGGAGCTTTTCTGCCTAGCAACAAGCTGGGCGATGTGGGCAGTTTCTTGACAAACCCCAGCAAAGCACATGACCTGTAAGACAAGTTGGGAATGGAGATGGGAAGTAGGTAGGCAAACAACATTATTATTATCCATCCAACCCCAGTGTTGGTGGTGGAGCTTATTCTCCTAGTGCAGAGCTACATGTAGGTTTTATGTCCATTCATTCATTCATTCAGACATGCAGACTGACTCTGAACAGAGGCAATATACCAGGCCATTCATAGTAACTATTAGCATTACAAAGGAAAACCTACTGGTCACCAACTAACAATGATTTAAGTTACATTGAGTCAACTTTTAAATCGTGACGGGTCAGACTAGACTTTACAACTGACCTCCCCCATCCGGTTATCCAACCGAACCACGGTGGGCATGGATCGTAGGTAGGCCTCCAGGGACGGGTACCCTCTCTGCCTGTGCGGGATGAACTCGCCCGTCAAAGACTTGTAGTCCGCCTGTAGCCGGGTGATGGACACGCCGTTTTTGTTGGACTGCAGAACTGCCCGTAACATTTTCTGGGTTGTATCGTCCGACATCTTGATGAGGCTGGAATAAACAGCACATAATCAGTTTTCAAAGCAAACCGTTCTCCCGCATCCCACGTGCCATTTCGTTAATTTGATAAGATATGTTAATGAAATGTATCGTATTCCTACCTTAAAAATGAACTGTACTGAGTGACTAACCACCATATACAACATTTTAATTTAGTTGTCCCCGAAGTTTACTGTTTAATCACAAGTTGGGGGTAGCTAGCGATCCTGCTACTGTGAATCGACGCTTGTGCTAAAGAGCTAGGCTAACTTAGCTAGCTAGTTGGTTGTTAGCTTGCTAGCTAGAAATAAATATAACTAGTAGTAACTATTTCCCACACAAACAATTGGGAGGGCAAAAATGTTCGTATATGAATACACTGCAGAGAAAAGAGGCCGTTAAAATATTTACCTTAATTAATTTTTTTTATCCAACACAATCAATCAGTCCAAGACTCGAACTTCGTGACAACACACCACTGATCTTCAACTGATCTGACTTGGCGGCCACGCGCCCTAATTGAAGGTCAGAGGTTGAAGCTGCTCTGATTTAAGGACCTTATTTTCATTTGAAGTGGAAACGCTCACAGCCATTCGACGAATAAAACTTATCAGAATCCACCAGACCATGACATTAATCTTTGAGTACAGTTCAACAAAGACAGAATTGTTTTTCTAAATCTGAAATTAGTTAATTAGATAAAGTCGCACACCTTGGTCTAAATGTCACGGTTTGTTTTCTGATATGATTTCGGTTTATTTACATTTACATTTATTCATTTAGCAGACACTTTTATCCAAAGCGACTTACACGAGAGAGCTTTTACAAAGACATCGGTCAGGTTTAGATGTGAAACATACATCGTGAGAACCAATACGTGCCAAGGGAAGAGCTATAAAAGCAAAACACAACGATTGCGAACAATAAAGCTAGGAAACAACAACACTGGCGAGTCACCACATGGGGACCGACAAGTAGTTCTGAGCAACATTAGATTATATAAAGTACCATACTATTCCTAAATGCCATTAAATTCTCGGAAATTAAGCCTTCTTCTTTTGAAGGTGAGGAGGCAGGCTGTGCTTCTGATGGAGTTTATTGTCTACATAGCTATAAACAAGTTGAATACAAAATAAATAACTTTAATTAGGATTATGGTTAAATTTAGGTCCATTTTGAATTCACAATTGAGACGACACATCCCATTTCTGTGGTCCAACCGGCCGACAGAGAGCGCTATAGAGCTATAGAGCTACTAGGCGCACTTTATTTCATAAACTGGTTGACGGCAAACTGACTGGTTAAAATAGTGAAGAGAGCAAACATTATTGTGTAAACACTTATAATCACTAAGACTGGTTTGGTGTGTGCTTTTGGAGTTACTGAATTCGTGTTTGCCTATTTAAATAGACACCAGAGTATGTACTGCAACTTAATTTACACTAGCTACAGCTCAGACAATGTGCAGTACCAGAGACTCAAAATCTTATAAATCAAACATTGCAAGTTGCTACCAGTCTATCTTCTAGATTTTCAATAGACGTTTCTCCCATCAATTTAGTTTGATTGTAGAACAGTTACAAACATAAGGACTGCCGTTAAACTAATTTGTTTAAAGCAGTGGTCTTCAACCCTGGTCCTCAGGACCCACTGTCCTGCATGTTTTGGATGTTTCCCCCTTCCCACACACCTGATTCTAATGCATGATCGTTTACCAGGATTCTTCAGAGCTAGATAACGACCCATGCATTAGAATCAGGTGTGTTGGAGCAGGGAAACATCTAAAACATGCAGGACAGTGGGTCCTGAGGACCAGGGTTGAAGACTACTGGTTTAAAGTGTTGCCTGCTAACTCAACACACATCTTCACAAGATGTCTTAAACCCACATAAAGCGCAAACCCCTCTTATAAAACCTGACGCTGAATAAACTAAATAACCTTTTCAGAGACAGTAATCGCACGAGGTCCAATTCTTTTCTCTAGGCAAATTCACACCTGCGAGTTGGCTCTCTCATTGGTTGAAACCACAGTCAGATTCCAACGCAAAATGGAAGGATTGTAAATCTGGGAGGGGAGCATAAGAAACAGAGAACAAACGCAAGGTTTAACAGAGGTTTGTTTTCTGACTTCTGCGAAAGGATTTTACGGAATATTATTTCTTCGAAATAGTTGTTTTTTGTTTGTTTTTTTGGGCAGAAATAATTATTTTTTCAATTGCCTGCAACTGTGTATTTATTGGATATTTAACAGTCATATAAATAGACTAAAATAAATAACGGTAAGAGGGCTCTATAATTATAACGAATTATGTCATTAAAGTGTTCAGTGCCATTTTGATAAAACCACGGATTGTAGATGTAGCTTTGCCCACTACTTTAACGGAATTTAAGTTTAAGTCATTTAATTTAATGCTTTGTTTTCTTTTCATAATCTTGTGGAAGCCTAATTGAGAAAAACTAGAAACTAGAAAAGCTAAAACGTTTTTTTTTTAAGCTTCATGCATTTGTTGAACTCCTTACAGTTAACTTTAGCCTATAGTGTCTAACTTTAACCCATGGTTATGGTCTAATTGGACACGATTTATAACCTATTCATGTAGACTGTTCATTGCAAAATGTAAATAGCCGCTGTTGTTCGGGTTGTAATTATATTTGATAAAAGACCGTTTTATTTTATTTTATTTTTTGTAGACCATGCCACGTTCCTTTTTGGTGAAAAACAAGAGGTGCGTTTCATATAATGTGCACCGTTCCTATGACGACGCACCGGTGGAAACTTCCCATTTTCAAAGTAAGACTGTTGAAACTTCAAGACCGGATTCACCTCTGATGTACAGTATATATTTTATACAATGGAGTGGTTACCTTTAGATGTTGTTGATTTTGTTAATTATTGATGATCACATTATTACCGTAAGCAACGGTAGATATTCACTCCGTTTTAACATGGTATCGGCGTTAGGGAATAATTTAATATTGCAACAATGGTTATTTGAATCCGTTTGTGAACTTAAAACCAAGTAATTATCAGGAACCTTTTTATCCGTTCTTATCATGAGATCGGTGTATTGACAGCGCACAAAAGAATCTTCCTCGAGCACTAATCAAATGTCAAATTAAATTAAATACGTGTTCGATTAATCCGGTTTGTTGTGGTGAATATCCAGACGTCCCTTCAGAAGCACAGAGCCCAGACTGTATGCAGAGGCCTGAGATCAGGGTAGAATCTCTGCCAGACCCCTACATGTACATTAAACACAAAGAGGAACAAGAGTGCCCAAGTCTGATTCACCCAGAACCAACCAGACCTCCAGCCACCCCCACACAACCGTTTTACATCTCTGGTGAGATAGTTATATATGAGAATCCTACTGCAATTGCATTTGAAAGATGTTCCGATAATAACAAATAATAACATTTGTGCTAACATCTCCCCTCCCGGTGTTCCCTCAGAGCCCCACGTAGCAGACTTCCCATCCTACTACAAGCCCACTTACGCCTGGGAACCTCCATCCTATAACCTCCGTCAGCTGACCTTCACCCCCACCCTCCTGCAGCATTCCAGCTCCCTGTATGGAGCTCGTGTGAGCCACAGCCCAGAGCCCCGACAGCATGCGGACTGCAGCACTCACTACTCCCCCACATCCAACACCTTCCACTGCATCACCTGTGACAAGGTACGCCAAGATACACCCGTGTACCCGAGTTATATGTCTGTGGATTGAGCGTGGTCGGATTTCGCTAGATTAAAAAAGCAGGGAGAGAGCCAAGTACGAAGTGACAGAAAAAACAGAATCCGTTTTTTCTTCTTCTTCTTCTTTGATGGAGACATGCTGGCAGCTTCATCAGGTTACTGATGAGTGATTAGGGGATGTCCCTGTGCTCTCCCGCAGGTGTTTTCCACCCCTCATGGCCTGGAGGTGCACGTGAGGCGTTCCCACAGCGGGATGAGACCGTTTGGGTGCAACATCTGCAGAAAGACTTTCGGCCACGCTGTCAGCCTAGAACAGCACATGAATGTGCACTCTCAGGTACATACACACAATGCCTTGAACCAAAGAGGCATAGCTTCCATTACACCTAAACTCCCTCCAAAAGCCAAAACCATGGCACCGCACCGAACCAGCAATATCTGGAGGCGATATTAATCCAAGTTGTTTTTATTCAGATAGATGGGCAGGTTACACTGTTACACATGCTTAGATATTTCGTCTCTAGCTTGGAATAAGGTTCTATATGCTCTTTTCCCGCATTTTAGGAAAGAAGTTTTGAGTGCAAGATGTGTGGGAAGACATTCAAACGCTCGTCCACCCTCTCCACGCATCTGCTCATCCACTCGGACACCCGGCCCTACCCCTGTCAGTACTGCGGGAAAAGGTTCCACCAGAAGTCGGACATGAAGAAACACACCTACATCCACACAGGTGAGATAGAGAATCACATCCAAACAAGGTTCATCAAATCACATTTGACCTGTATATCCCTTTTTAACATGTAGTATCACAGATGGCTTCACACGCGCACATAGAACTGCACCTAAACCAACCGAAAGCCTCAAGGAAGACATCTTATACTTTTTAACTTTGAAGAAGACACTTAACTTTTAGAGGATGACTCGTAGGAAACATCTTTCAGAAACACTGTTGGAAGCAATTTAGTGAGAGATTTCAGACTCCAGAGACTTCCTAGATGTTTTTCTTTGAGTTTGTTTTTGGATTTCCAGAGAAAGAACTCCGGCATTCCAAATCATGTTGTATTAATAAACATAAACGTGTTTATGCCCTTTCTTTGGTTGTTTTATATCTTACAACATACCTTTTTTATGCTCTTCAAGTGTTTGTGAAGAGACATTCTTGCTAAGAGTAATATAACTGCTGATAAATCACACAAAAAAACCTTAAACAAATGTTTAAAGAATTTGCATATCTGGTTTTCCTACTTTGCCGAGTCCGCTGTGAAAAAGGAAGTATAAGAAAGAACTGCACAGCTAGACACTTCATCTGGCGACAAATCTGAACAACGGCTTGATTCTTCCCTCATCATTTACAGCACTGACGTGGCGCACCTCCAGTTATCAGTGTAATCAGTAATGTAAACTACGGCTGGAAAAATAACAGGAGGCCAAAACAAATATTCTACTTTATGTGATTGACCCCATGGTGTAAAACGAGTTGTCTCTGTTCCTTTGCAGGAGAAAAGCCCCACAAATGTCAGGTTTGTGGAAAGGCGTTCAGTCAGAGCTCCAATCTCATCACGCACAGCCGGAAGCACACAGGATTCAAGCCGTTTGGCTGTGAGATCTGTGCCAAGGGTTTCCAGCGCAAGGTGGATCTACGCCGACACCACGAGAGCCAGCACGGACTAAAGTGAACAGGCTGGTGTGGAAGGATACAGAGGGTGTTGTTAGCCTGTCGGTATGTTTTCAACTGTGACTGGAACAGCTATTTTAACTGAGGATCCAACCATTAAATATTGTTTTATGATAACATATTTGGGGGCGCTAGATTTGTCCATTTCAAACCAATGCCCCAAGGATGAAATCTATGACGTTAAAAGATAGTTGGCAAAGACACAGTGACAGTGTTTCATCGATTCAGAAGGCAAACACATATCATGCAGCTACTCTATAATGAATGTATAAGCATTATTTTTTTTTACTTCAAACTTTAAGGCTAGAAGAAAGTTATGAACCAAACCCAAGTCTTTGCATTGGTCGTATGAATGATTACTGCTGGTTCTTTTGACGTTTTGAATGTGCCTTAATGAAAGAGAAAAATCTCATGGATTTGTTACGTAATTTATAAAGATGTAAAAACGTGTGTATATGTAGTTGGGAGTAAAAAATAAAAGTGAGATTTCCTTATGAATGGTAGTTTTTGCAGTGTGTTATATTCCTCCTTTCACAAGATGCACCATACCTTTCTGGGGGGAAAAAATGTATTGTAAAAATAGTCACAAGGTCAAACTGAAGCACAGCATTTGCTTAGTAAGATGAGACATCACAGTAAACATACTGTTGTGCTTCCTGTATGCGTGTTGACTTCCTGTACAAACAGGATATAGCCTAAGGCTCTGACTGGGTCTTTTTCAACGTTTCGTTGCCCCAGGCAATTATCTGTGATATGACAGTCATACCTTATTCAAATTTATACCTGGAACGCTGTCATGCAAATGTTAGAGCTTGTCAGCTTTTTTAAACACTAAACTGGACTGGGAGTTGTGTGTGGAGAAAGACGGTATGTGGCCTCCTTGTGAAGGAATTTCTACATTGAGTGATTTAACAGTCCTATACATACACGGATTTACTGAATCAGCAGCAGCGACTTGGACAAGAGGATGGAGTGCTTTAACATCTTGTCCTAACAACACCACACCCGTCCATTCGGCAGGATTTACTTCGACAAACGTCTCACTAAAGCTCACCTCCTTCCTCAAACACCACAGCCAGTTAGGCCATTAAAGCTGCTCCGGGCAAATCACATCATCACATAGTTTAATCTGTCACATAGGTTACTGGTCTGTCGCAAAACAGGATTTTGTAAGCCGAGGGAATTAAGCCCTTTTCATTTTCCAAGTCACTCGTTTGAAAGAACTCCTTTCAGTCACACAGCGTGCTGTTGCATTCATGATTCATGGTATGGGGTCCTAATAGCTTCAGGTCCTACGTTACGTTGTTCGGTATGACTATCGAAACGTACGTTGTCAAGTACGCGTGGCTTTTTTACGCGATATTATTATTGTTGAAATCAGTGTCCGTAGCCTACATAGAGTAGCACATACAACGGATCCGCACTCAGTACAGTACAGTTTGTAAACAAATCTGGGGATGGCTATGCAAATTACTGTTTATATTTCCCAGGCAACGGGGTCCGCAGTGCACAGGAACAGTTACCGCTGCATCCAGGGGCGATGAGCAAATCAGAATCTTGCACAGGTGCACCTACAAGCGGAGGCGGGACTACCGCAACAGGACGTGGGTCCTGGTGCAAGGTGTGGTTGTCTCCCGCCTGGGGGGAAACGGGGGATGATAGGGGACGATGTTCAACCAACTGGTATTTGGCACTTGTTGGTTTCTCACGATGTGTGTTTCATAATCTATAAACCCGCTATGTTTGGGGTCTATCACGCTGCTATGTCCAGTAACCAATGCTCTTTTGTAAAGCTCTCTCTTGGAAGTCACTTTGGATAAAAGCGTCTGATAAATGATTACATGTAAATGTACACTGTACTGACTCCCTCCCTCCATACATCTCTGTCTCGTAGAATGACACCTCTTTGTGCTAATTTGCATCTCTTGCACCTCAGGGCTTACTAAATATCCCTCAAATTCAGAAAAAAAGTAACACAGTTCACATTGCTTGTTCGCACAGGCAGCCTTAAATCTCAACATCAGTATAAACACAACCAGTTCAACATAAATCTATGTTGGATTGAATGAATCTTAAAACAGCATTAGCGTAGTGTTTGTTTAACTTAACTAGGTAGGTCTATGGAAAATCAGAAAACATTTACAAATGGAATATGATTTGAGCGACTATAACGAACAGGATAGGAAAGAACAGGAAAACAACGTCAGAATAAACCAAATTAAGCCAATTGTCACAAACGAACTAAAAACGACCGTTGAAATGCTTTATTGACTTTAGTAGGCAGGAACAGTTTACATAGATCCGATGACTGCCACACCAGCAGGCATTTCAACGAACACTGAAAGACGGAATAAAATCATAACATAAACACCGCCACTCTTCTCCAATCCAAACACACACAAACACAGGCACACACACACCCACGCAAGCACACAAACACACACACGTACAGACACACATGTATGCGAAAGATATATCATGGTCGAATTTGGCTTGCAAATTCGATTTATGCAAAATAACCCTGGTCTCTACTCAGGTTTTGGAGAGTTTGGATGACTAGTCAGAATTCTTTTTTCTTTCTGCATCCCATTAAAATCGTTCATTTCCCAAAAGTTTCCCGGAAAGAGGATGAAATAAATTGGTCAATGTTAAGTGTGACTCATACGAGTTACTGTGAGAAAGAATAAGGGATAATCAACATTCAAATTTAGACTGGAGACTTGAGTATCAACTCCAGGAAGAAGAAAACACTTCAAGTATACTACTTATACTTTTAAGATACTTGTAATATGTATTTACTTTTTTGACCAAATGTTTTTATGGATGTTTAAGTTACAGACCAAAGAAACAAAACAGAACAAAACAAGGCACACGAATCAGTACATTTACTTAAATGTTTAAGATGGTGAGAAACTGAGAGAATACTACACTGTACTAAAGATTGTCATGAAACAAAAATAATTGCATCACATATACTGTTAGTTACTATTACTGTTTGATCAATTTACAGGGCAAGACTAATGTAACAGGTTTTTCTAGTGAGAAGCTTGTACACAGGAAGTGAGTCTCTAATCCCGTATGAGAGCAGTTGGGTAGTGATACCACTTGATTGACAGTGACAGCACCAGTGGGCTGACTCTGAAATGATGGCAGTTTCCTTAGTCACAGTCTTGAAGTTAGCCATCATCCACATATGGTTATGTCCGCAACCAGCAAACAATCGGCATAAGCCAAGACGGCATTAAGCTACTTTGCCTCGGAGGAAAAGGAAAGTAGGAAAGAAAGACGGAAATAGAAAGAGGATGATGTCAATTATAAGTTATAGTTCTATTATACACGATACAAGAGGGGAAAATAAGAGGGGCTGTGAGGGAAATGGAGGGGTGTGTGTGGTGAAATCTGGGGCCAAAAGGCCTTGCGTGTCTGAGGGAACTGTGGTGCGAGCATGATAGCCTTATCATGGGCGCCCCACGCTGCAACGGTTGGAACACGCCAGTGACACGTCAGGGAGGAGTGAACAGACCACCCGCTGAGATAGTGCCCATACAGACGTAATCTCAGAGCACAGGGCTCGGCTACATCCAGAGAGAGAGAGGAAGGGGCGAAGGAGGGGGAGAAAGAGAGAGGGGTTGGGGGAGAAAGAGAGTGGGAGAGAGAAGGAGAGAAAGAGAGGGAGGGAGATATATGGAAATAGGGAGAGAGAGAAAGAGAGATAAAAGTAGGTCTAACTCATTGTCCATGACACCTTCACCGCATCACATGACATATTGCCACTCCTGTCATGCCCTTCATTGGTTTCCCCAACTCCCACAAAGCACAGAACTTCATAACACGACACAGGAAGTACTAACACCTTATCTGTCCGCGTTCTAAAAAGCATACAACTGTGGTTCATCAGCTACAAACAGCTGTCATGTGAAAATATGCCTTAAATGATGATTGAAGATTAATCAAAAGAGTTCCCAATTCAGCACATCTTTATAAATACCAGTGGTTTATCTTTCAGTTGCTAAAAAACAGTCGACTGTAACTACACTCAAGGAATCTCTTCTTCCTGAGGGCTTGTCTGTCTATTGACTTTCTGCATCAAGGGGATGGCAATCCCATCCACGAGACTTAAGAAGCTGACGACTCCTTAAGCAAATAACGTAGCCTAAAACCCTAACGGAAGGATATTTGATAAATGATGAAACCTGAGTCTCAGCCTTAACGTTTCATGTGAATTCTTAAATATATGTTCGCTTCCAACTCGAATTATATACTTATAATTACTTTTTTTAATTGAGTACCGTTGTCTTGCCTGAAGACGGTGTGATTGGTTTCTCATACCTGCCGACAGTTATGTAAATGTAGGCCTCTAAATTAGGGGGAGGCGACTAACTGGCCCAACTGCAAAAATATTTCCTCTAACTTTTTTGGCTCTCTATTGCCGCTTCCTGGATAGACTATAAAACGATTTCAGTCGTGGTCCCCTTGATGCCAAACAATACTTAAAAATAAAACACACAAATGAACATTTTACCTATTATTTTAATTCCCCACAACATCACGTACTCTACATAACTTTACTAAAACTGGATTTGAGGTGGGCGATGATACAGATTGACATGGAACACCGGAACCATATGAATACATCGTGGTTTCCTATCCGGACTTATTTTTTATTCGCAATAGCGTCCGTCTCTGAAGTCCGTCGCAGAACGCTCAGACTATGGCGACAATTAGAGCCAGCTAGCTGATTTTCTGCGGAATATATTTACGGTATCTGACTGAAAAGTAAAAATGGCAACTTCAAAAGACTTAAATCAAAATTTCACTTTAAAAGAAATTACTAACACGAGCCAGCAGAACTCTGAAGAGGTACCCGGCAGCTCAGCTGTTTTTATCGTTCCTTTGGACAGGAAACTGGTCTCAGTGGAATATCCAGGCATCATTAGAAGTGTTGACATGATGTTGGAAACGGTTGGGGGCGAAAAAGCAGTATCCAAGGTCAGTTCAATTGAATTAATTCAAATAATATAGTAAAAAAGCTTTCGTAATGTATGCACGTTTTTTAAAAGAACTATTTTAAATAGGGTTCAATACAAATAACAGATCAGTACCGTCTTCACTGAATTACGATTCATAGCAATAACTACATCAGCTACATGTTCACATTTCATTTCACATTTATTCATTTATCAGACGCTTTTATCCAAAGCAACTTACAGCAAAAACAAATACATTCTCCCTGAGGCAAGTAGGATAAAGTGCCTTGTCCAAAGACACAACATCATGTAGCCACAGCAGGGAATCGGACTCACAACCTTCTGATCACAAGTCCAACACCTTAACCACTGAGCCACCTGACTCCCTAATTCCCATGTTGTCACCTCTTCTTTGTTAAAAGTGATCTTTTCTTTCTTCTCAGACCTATAAAGACCCCAACAGAAGACTGGAGCTGTGCTTTCGACCACGAGACCCTTTCTGTCACTGCCTTTGCGGCAACCGCTTTACCTCCACAAGCTTCCTACTCAAAGTGCGTAAACGGGTTCGCAAAAGGAAACCTGCCGATGTTCAAATCAACATGGAGATTCTGGGTGTCATAGGAACCACGTACAAATTCCAAGGTTCAGTTTTCTAATTCTTACTTTTTTGCATCAGCCAAGGTGGTTGTTTTCAGTGTATGTTGGATGTTACAGGTACAAATCAAATCAGCATTTATTTATATTGCCCTTTTTACAAGCAATGTCACAAAGGGCTTCACATATGCCCATAGAACTACCCCTCAACCAACTTAAACAACAAGTGTTTTGTTGTGTGCTGGTATCTTTCTGAACAGCTATAACAGGTTTGTTGTTGCAGGTATGGCAGACTTCCAGTATCTGGCTGTGCATTCAGATCGAGGCAAACAGACGTCCTTGTACAACAAGATCATTTTACGTAAACCGGAGAATAAGGAGTACTTTGAGCAGGATGTGCCTCACTTCCTGCCGCCAGCCATCTTTTCCCGTGTGGACAACCCTGTGGACTACTGCTACAGGCCTGACCCCCATCACAAGTGAGTGAGGGATTAGGGTCATTGTCTGAAATTGGGAAATGGGAAAAACTTGCTATTAGATTTCTGATGAGTGTAGATGTAATACGGTTTCAGTGTCTGGTACATAAATACTGTGCTGCTCCAATAGGTGGCATCATAAAATAGAATATTTTATCTAATTGTCATTGTATACTGTACAACAAAATCAGACCAATTGTGGTTTGTTTGATTGTTTCTCTGAATATCAGCAGGTTAGGCTTATCTCAGCCAGGGTTCTCCAGGGAGAATCTGATTGGTCTGAATCGTGCCCGTCGGCCTCACAATGCCATCTTCATCTCATTTGACGATGGCGAGGTGCCCTCAGAGCCGATTGAGGCGGCTCGGGCCAACTGGGAGCGGATCTGTCAGAACCAAAGCGACCGGAAGGCAGAGGAGGACTTGAAGAAGGTCTGTTTGTATTTGAGTAACGTGTTAAACTTATCCTCAACCCTGTTTCTAATGTGCAACCTTTTTTGGTGAATTGAGTTTTTATCAGCTCAATGGACAAGGAATACCGTATTTCTTTGGACTATAAGTCACACTTTTTTCATGGTTTGGCTGGTCCTGCGACTTATACTTAGGTGCGACTTATATATTAAAATTAGGGCTGTTAATTGATTAAAAAAATCTAGTTAATCATATCAATAGGCTGTGATTAATCATGATTAATCACACAATTAAAATACTGCTATTTACAATTACAGTGTTTGAGTAAAGAAATGACTGACTTTTAAGGGCTTTTAAAAAGTAAAACTTTTATTTTACATCTTAATTCACAGAGCAACAACAACCATACAATGCAATCAGTGTTTTTTAACCTGCTCATCACGGGCACCTGTGTGCCACTGTAGTAAACACACCTCTGGAATTGGGCTCTAACAACATCCATAACGAGTCATCCTTGTCTTCAACGATGTTAATAGGTCTGCAGTCCGTTGCGACCCATTTAGTGATAACATTAGTTGTATTAGCTGTTGTGGTCGCGTTGACAGACTGAGCCAGCTCTGCTGCACTCCGCCAGCGTAGTTTGACGAACTCGTCTCGGTTTTAGCATCTGTGTTTGCAAAGATGTGCTGTTCACGGAGATGATACTTCAGACTCGTTGTACTACGGTAGAAAGACAGTTCATCACTGCAGTATTTACAAACAACTCTGGTTTTATCTAAACTCCCACTCGGAAGCTTTTTAAATCTAAAAGTGCCGTTAAGCACACACAGGAGTCCATCTTCTTCACCCGCAGGCAGGTAAACGTCCGCGCTGGAAGACTACGGCAGGAGATTGGGGTCAGATTTGGTAATGTGATTAGTTTGCGTTAAAAAAAAATAACGTGTTAAAGTTTCCAGATTAATCACACGCGTTAACGCATTAACGTTGACAACCCTCTTTTAAAATAAGTAATTTCACATATACGTTATTGACAGAACGACATCTTTGTTAAGCATTTTTGGGGCTTGTGTGACCTATACTCCTTATTTATAGTCCGGAAAATGTAGTATGTTGTTGTACACACCTACACACACTGCTGAAGTTTTCCCACTCTTCTTATCTTATCCAAAAACCAAACTGGATATAGTTGTTTGAGAAACGTCCCATCTGGTCCAGGAACGCTGTCAAGGCCAACTTGGACATCCACCCTGAGAAACTGAAGCAGCTTTTACCTCTTGTGGCCTATTACATGGTGAGTAAACAGGATCAGAGCCAATTCTTCAAAACGTTCATTGAAATGATCCAGTTATCAAAATGGGAACTTCTTGTCCAGGAAGTGAGTTGAAGGTTTCTTCCTGTTTGTGCAACTTACGCTTCTGATTCCCAGGTCACAGGTCCCTGGAGGAGTTTGTGGGTGAAGCTGGGGTATGACCCCCGTAAGCTCCCTGAGGCCAAGAAGTACCAGATGCTGGACTTCAGGATCCGCTGCAGTAGTAAGCATGGTGAGGATGAGCACCAGATCTCTACTGGACTGACACAAGACTTATTCCTGAGACCGGTTGCTAGGGGCAGCAACCAGCCAAAATACTGCTGATAAACCTCTAAACATCCCTCCTGGCATCGATACGTTGACGTTAAGGAGGTTTTTATGTTGGTTTAATATCTGTTTTCTCATTAATATTTACAGCAGATGGTTATCTATTCTGTTCCCTCTGTGGTTGTGTTCAGGATATTCAGCCAATGAAATCCCTGTTAAATGTAAGAGAAGCACTATGGACTACACCCTCCCCAACATGTTCAACAAAGCAGGTGAGCTTTTTTTTTGTTACACCAGAGTATACCAGAGATCTTAGTTCTTCTCCAGTTGATAGTCTCCTAGTGGTCGTAACTTCAGGAGCCACATCATTCTAAAATCCCATTTCATGACAGTTTTTGTGTTGTGAATGTTTTGATAAGTGTTGGTGTTTTTCCTCCCACCAGTCCCCCAGCCAGTCAACGTGATGGAGCTCAGTCAGCAGCCTTCCTCCAGCAAGTTTCCTCAATATCGGCTCCAGGTACTCTCACCTGTGCTCCCTCCATACTGTGTAAATATCAGCTCCAGGTACTCTCACCTGTGCTCCCTCCATACTGTGTAAAGATCAGCTCCAGGTACTCTCACCTGTGCTCCCTCCTCACTGTGTAAATATCAGCTCCAGGTACTCTCAGCTGTGCTCCCTCCTCACTGTGTAAATATCAGCTCCAGGTACTCTCACCTGTGCTCCCTTCTCACTGCGTAAATATCAGCTCCAGGCACTCTCACATGTGCTCCCCCTTCAATGTGTAAATATCAGCTCCAAGTACTCTCACCTGTGCTCCCCCTTCAATGTGTAAATATCAGCTCCAGGTACTCTAACCTGTGATCCCTTCTCACTGTGTAAATATCAGCTCCAGGTACTCTCACCTGTGCTCCCTCTTCAATGTGTGAATATCAGCTCCAGGTACTCCCACCTGTAATCCCCCTCTCACTGTGTAAATATCAGCTCCAGGTACTCTCACCTGTGCTCCCTCTTCAATGTGTGAATATCAGCTCCAGGTACTCTCACCTGTGCTCCCCCCTCACTGTGTAAAAAACAGCTCCAGACTGTGTAGACTTTACACATCATAAGGTGCTGACGCTGATACCTGCCTCTTTTCCAGGATTCAGTCTACATATTCCGAGAGGGGACTTTACCACCCTACAGGCAAATGTTTTACCAGCTCTGTGACCTGGATGTGGAGAAGTATGAACTATTATTATGTATGTACATTTATAGTCTCTTGTGTGTAAACCGCAAACTACTCCCTGACGGACGTTTATTTAAAGGAAATGTATCGATAGATTTTAAAAATAGTTTTCCCTTCTCAGAATCAGGAAGGTGATCCAACGTAACGACGGTAAGGAGGAGAGGTGCGACGAGAGGGACGGCTGGTGTCTCCCCCGAACCACAGTCGACCTTAGGAACATCATGTCTTCCTTGATCAAGAAGGCGATCTGGGACCAGAGACCGGGTGAGAGAGCAGCCACACTGTTTCCTACATGAACCAAAACGAAACTTTTGCATTGTACGTGTAATAATGGGAGTCATGTGGTGCAGTCAGTTAGGGAGTAGGTCTAGTAATCAGTGTGTACCGGGTTCAAACCCCGGCTGTGTCAACATGACATTGTGTCCTTGGGCACGGCATTTCACCCTACTTGTGTCAGGGGGAATGTCCCTGTACTTGCTGTAAGTCACTCTGGATAAGAGCAACTATAAAATAACTAAATGTAAATAAGGGATGTCTTAGTTATTCTTGATGTTTTTTTTTCTCCAGTTACCAAAGGCCCTCAGAGGCCCAAACGCTCCAGGTCTCAACGGAAAGCGACAGAGAGCGACAACGAGGAGGACGAGGAGGAGGAGGAAGAAGAGGAGGAGGAAGAGGAATATCAGCCATCTGAGGGAAGTGACAACGAGATGGTGACAGAGATGCTTGATTATATGTGAGGGAGGATGAGGTGAAGAAGAGGTGCACATTGAAGGGTTTTGTACTTGCTTTAAAGTATGCCATATGTTGTCAATCTTTTTTTTTCTTCTTTTTTTTTACATGAAACGAAATAAAAGTAAAACAAACAAAAAATTGCACAAGCCTTTTTTCCCTTTATGAATTAAACGTACAAAATTGAATGAATGAATTGAATGGTTTATTAGTGCTGAGAGACAGCCCTGTATCCTGAACGGCTACCGTGTGAGCTCAGAACATGTCAAAGGTCCATCTGATTGTTCCACACGTCTAAATCTGAAATGTGCTGTCGTCAGCTAAAATGTTATCTCCTTCGTACGAGTAGTTAACGCCCATGTGATCTATCAACCCGGAAGCAGCCTCCAGCGTGCCCTGCCCTGATTGGCTGATCAGTGGACACTGGAAAGTGAGGAGGGAAATAATTTGGAGGCCTTAGAGAAGGAGTTAAATGGCGAAGCAATCAAATGGGATAACGATTGCATGTGTTCAAATATCACAACCGTTACGCAATTGTTATGCCTTGAAGTACAAACCAAACTACCATGGTTAGTGGTAAGTGAAGCCAGGTCAGAAAATTCAACTTTCCCATGAGGGAAGGGAAAGAGACATATGGTGACAGGCAATCGTTGCGTAACCCCTATTCAGGTTGGATCTACACTACCAGTTTGGACACACCCTCCCACAGAATTTAATGGGACCATGTGTCCAAACTTGACTGGTAGTGGTAGTATATATATAACCCTGTCGAGGCCCCTTACTCCAAGTTCCTGGGCGATCATCATGGACACCTTTGGGATTTTGGTAAACGTGGCTTTGTTCCTTGGGACCGCCTCAGCAGCCTCGGTGAGTCTTCATCCTGAATGGTTTGTTAAGATCAGGGATAGGAAACCCTGGTCCTCAGGAGCCACTGTCCTGAAGGTTTTAGATGAATATATGGATAACAATAACAATACATAACAATATGTATTCCTTGTAGAACAAGGAAACATCAAATTCTTTTGACTTTACCTCAAAACGCCTGTCTCTCTACATGATACCGTTGATTCAAAACACTCCCCTACTATGAGTTATGCATATTATTAAAGTATATCCTTTAATCTGTTTACCCAACCTTTTATATACCTTTATTTATTATTTATGTGCAGCTGGGTGTGGTGAACACAGAGGGAGGCATGGTGAAAGGGAAGAGCATTGATGTTGGACTGTTTCGCTGGGTGGATGAATTCAAAGGAATCCCCTTTGCCGATCAACCTGGAAGATTTGAAAAGCCCAAACCTCACCCTGGCTGGGATGGTGGGTAGAAGGGTCAGCTGTACTCAATATTCAGTCACGCACACGCGTGCATCTACGAAACAGCGTCTGAACGCCATTTCCTGTGTCGCCACTCTCACCTTTTTGCAGGTATTCTCAAGGCAACTGAGTTCAGGCCCAGGTGTCTCCAGGTGAACATGGTGCAAACTGAAACCCGTGGCAGTGAGAACTGTCTCTACCTGAACATATGGGTTCCTCACGGACGTACAGGTAACCACAGCGACATACACAGCTTACAACTGTGATTAAGGTATAATTGGATAATACCATCATGGCTGGACCTGTATTTTTTCTCTCCTGCTAGTGTCCACTGAGCTGCCAGTCATGGTGTGGATCTATGGAGGCGCCTTCCTGGTTGGTGGATCCATGGGTGCCAACTTCCTGGATAACTACCTTTATGACGGAAGGGAGATTGCAGACAGGGGCAACGTTATCGTGGTCACTGTGGCCTACCGAGTGGGTACACTTGGGTTCCTCAGCTCTGGAGACGAAAGCGGACCTGGTATGATTTCATGCAGGGCTTCCATAGCTTTGAAAAAGTTCCTTTTTAGCATTTTCCTCCAGCAGCCTGTGTACGGTTGTCGGTGTGTTCAAGCATCCTATGTAAACAACAATGCAGTTTTAACCACAGGGATGTGTGTCTACTGGCAGGTAACTATGGTCTGTGGGACCAGCATGCTGCCATTGCTTGGGTTCACAGGAACATCCGTAACTTCGGAGGCGATCCCGACAACGTCACCATATTCGGGGAATCTGCCGGTGGAGCGAGTGTCAGCTTCCAGGTAAGGAGCTCTTTTGTAAAGCTCTCTGTTGGAAGTCAGTTTGAAGGATAAAAGCGTCTGCTAAATGAATAAATGTAAACTTTAGCTGATGTATCATCATGTTTTACACCTTGAGTGTTACTGATCATATCGTCATTGATGATATCCTTACATCAATTACCAACCTGTTGTCTGCTAGGGTAATACAGGTGGGCCAGAGAAGAAAAAAAAGAATATCAAAATATGTATAATATTTATAAATGATGACTAAAAATGTGTACTCATTCAGGTTGCAAATATATTTGAGCTGTGAATGTTGGTGGCAAAGTGGATAAAATGGAATGGGCTGCTTTACCACAGAATGTTTTCTGTGCATAGATGTTGACCCCTCACAACAAGGGTCTGTTCAAAAGGGTCATTAGCCAGAGCGGCGTTGCCGTCTGCCCCTGGGGTGTAAACAGGAACCCTCGTGAACTGGCAGAGAAGGTATGTAGAGGGACTTCCTTCATTCTTGTCTTGACTGAATTTTAAACACTCAGAATGAGGTCTGATGTCCAACTGCTTTCACTTTGCTTGTCTCATCAGGTTGCTAATAAGGTGAATTGCCCAACCGATGACAAGATGATGGCTTGCCTGAAGATGACTGACCCTGCCGCCTTAACCCTTGCAGGAAATCTTGATATATCTGGATCTCCTGATTGTTAGTATTCATCGAGGAATAACGCTAATCAAATGTTTGTTCCAGCCCCCCACTTTCATAAATTAATTAGTTTAAAACCCTCTGTTGGTGTTTTCATATGGACTCTTCCATAAACTCTTACTTAGTCTTGCTGCGTCTGATGAAACTCGAACTCCCTTTCCTCCGACAGCACCCATTGTATCAAACCTGGTCCTCGCAGGAGTGATCGATGGAGACTTTCTCCCTGATGACCCAGTGAACCTATTCCACAATGCTGCTGATATGGACTACATTGGTGGGGTCAACAATATGGACGGTCATCTCTTCGCTGCCATGGACATCCCCTCCATCAACTCCCCCTTAGTGGAAACACCAGTGTGAGAGATCTGTTTGGTTTTTAGCCTGACCAGTGGTCAGGAAGAGCATCAGTACAGGATTTCTTGTTTTTTTTTTGTGATGATGCCAAATTACTACTTACTTACCCACTACTTATTCATGGTAGGATCCACCACACTCAACTCCCACTTAACTCTCCCTTACTACTGTGTTGCTATTTTATACTCTTAGATCTCATATTTGATAGGATTCCCTATGTCTTGCAGTTTGTATTTTTATATTTTAACCTGTTCCTCCGAGTGCTGTACTGTACCCTGCTGCGGTTGCAAACTGCAGTTTCCCAGACTGCGGGACAAATAAAAGATTATCTTATCTTAAACATTTGGAAACGCTCTCCTGTACTTCCAGGGAGGATTTGAAAACCTACCTGAGGGCCCTTACTAAGGATGAAGCTGCGGCGGAAAGCGCTTTCAAACTGTACAGCATGAACTGGGGTTCCAAGCCTAGTAGGGAGTCCATCAAAAGGGCAGTAGTGGACCTCGCAAGCGACTACATATTTGTTGTGCCCACCCAGGTGGCGCTCTACCTGCATGCTGCCAACGCCAAGTGAGACCCAGGAATTCTTACTGTTTTTACTCTATTTACCAGCCTTTAAGTGCATTTTAATTTCCTAACATCCCAGTTCTTATGTTCTAAATGTATTGAATTCGTAATTGTTTTATCTACATTTTTTATTTTGTTATTTCCCCATAATGTTTCCAGGGCTGAGAGACGCAGAGGGCTACCCTAAAATCTTTTAATGGATACTGATTCTGATCTACCCAGACTTTTCAGCTACTGCATTTCAGAGTAATCAATGAGAAACTCAATGTTTGTGTTTGCTGAATGTTCAGCTCTTATTGAACCTCCATTTCCTGCCTCTGCTCTCCCTTCTTCCGTCTCCCCCCCCCTGGCAGGACTGGTCGCACCTACTCCTATGTGTTGTCTGAGCCTAGCCGCATGGGTGGTGTGGGTAAACCATACCCAAGCTGGATGGGGGCAGACCATGCTGATGACCTGCAGTATGTGTTCGGCAAACCCTTCACCACGCCTATCGGATACTGGCCAAGATACCGCGACCTATCCAGATACATGATCGCCTATTGGACTAACTTCGCTCAGACCGGGTAAAGCCCTGCTTTGATTCACCATTTATCAGTTTACCATTTTCAACTGCATACAGTATCATCCCAACCGCCCACGTCCTCTAGAGAAGTGGTTCAAATTGATCCAACATCCTCGCATTTGTGATGTATTTTCCTGCTGTGCCTGCCCTCATGATCGCTGGTCATTAAATGTGTTACTCTACCATTTGACTTTCTCAGAAACCCAAACAAGGGTGAGTCCAAGGTCCCAGTGACCTGGCCTGCATTCACCAGCGCTGGACACCAATACCTGGAGATCCACTCTCACATGAACAGAAACTACGTCAAGCAGAAGTTGAGGTTGCGTTATGTCCACTGGTGGTCTAGCATTTATCCCAGCATTTCCACAGTCAAGACCGTACAGTAGATCCCAGCATGTCCACAGTCAAGACCTTACAGTAAATCCCAGCCTGCCCACAGTCAAGACCTTACAGTAGATCCCAGAGCACAGAGGTCATCCTAAGAAACATTTTAACGCCTGAAAAGATATCCACTTTTCTTATGTTTGTGCTGTCATCCTTTGAAGCTACATGTTTATGCCAATCTGTAGCATGAAATATGATGTCACTAGCACAACATGCTAAATAAATAGTTGAATAAACATGAATGTCCCTTTTTCATAATGTTAAATTGTCAGAGGTTGTTCCTTTGTTTAAGATGATAAGATGACAGGGTTTTCTTCAGCAGTCATTACTTGACAAGAAGAAAATATATATATTATGGAGAAAAAATATAATTTGTAAAAAAATAAATATTTATATATAAACAAATAGTATAAATATCAGAAATTCCCTTTTACCTTTTACATGAAACAAAATATTTATACTTCCTACACCAAGTAAGAATCGGTTATTTTGAGCGGCACCTGGCTGCAGACCTGCACCGTGGGGCAGGTCCATTGCAGGCTGCACCGGCAGCTGTACCGTCCGGCAGGAAGTGACGCAATGCATTTCAAAATAAAAGCGCAAATGCATATAAAAGTGCAAATGCATTTCTGGTTGAATCGTTTTCCTCACAAATGCATTAATTAGTAAACAATATGACGTTAAATCTATTAATTCCTTGTCTATAGTTTAAATCGTTATATCGTACATATATAGTAAACTTTAGACAAGATGCCAGACTAATATACACTGCACTGCGTAATTTTACAACTTAGTTAAACGGTGGGTGATATGACTCGGGACTCAACAGTGTATTTGTAGAAGATATTTGAGGATCTTGAAAAGAGAAGGTCAAAATGCTGATAACTGAAAGAAATGGAGGTTAGGAATAACATAGTTCAGTGCAAGTTATTACTCGTATTCATAAGCCTACATTTTGTAAGATGTCATAGGCCTATACATTTTATTGTGTACTATACAATACTTCACTGCCTTTTCATTATAATGATAATAAATTGTCGTTGAACCTTATTGCACTTCTGTTTTTCATGTTTGGCTCTATATCTATGCCAATTATGTGGGATATATACACAGCATAGCAAAACAGTGGTGCAAACACAGCAGTAAGTTTTTTTAATGTGTCAAAAGGGGTTTTGAGGTGTTGTGTGCAAAAGTGGCATATGCAGTAGGATGCTTGAAAATGTATTATAGTGTTACATACAAACAAATGCGAACAGTTACTTTACGTAATGCACTATACATTTAGTAATCTCTGATAACAGCTAATGCAAGGAGAGTTTACAAAAATGTTTTATAACGTTACATACAAACAAATGCGAACAGTTACTTTATGTTATGCACTATACATTTAATAATCCCTGATAATTTACGGTGTTGATGCTAACCGCCATCGGTGAAAGTAAACTTTAACGTTATCAATTTAGCTTCATAACAACTACCCAAGCCAACATGTAACATTCGGTAATTTTCAGCATTAATTACTTCTATAATGTTATTATTTTACGGCACTTATATTGACAAGAAATCATGCATTTACTTTCTATGAATAAAAATCTGCAACTTACCGCAACTCGGAACAGATGTGGACGCGCTGGTCTGTGTCGAGTGAAAAGACCGGTGAAATTCAGGTTTAAATGTCCTCACTTCCCCCCGCCCCACGACACAAAAATTAATAAAATTGCGTCACTTCCTGCCGGATGGTACAGCTGCCTCACGGTGCAGCCTGCAACGGCAGCTGCCTCACGGTGCAGGTCTGCAGCCAGGTACTCTTGGTTATTTTTGCAAAGAAAACTTTGCCACATTGATTACCTCAAGTCCCACTTGAGTGTTTGCATTAGGTCTGTTGTTGACCCAAACATGCTATGCCACATCGAAACCTGCTGTTTCATTCCCAGGCAAAGCTAACTGAAAAGTGCACCTTGAATGATGTTTGTATTTGGATCAGAGGCAATGAAACAGAACCATGCTGTAGTTTTCCCACAAAATTGGAGGTGGGAGAATAATCAATAAATCAATGAAAAATGATGTCCTCCTGATCTGAACTGGCAACCTTGACTACTGAATCGTTTAACATGGAGCCAAAACCAACTCTTACATCACTTGAATTGTGGGCGGAACTTGAAGTATAAAAATAGTTTGAGCAGCTGCGTGATGTTTGATTCCTGGTTGGCTGCCATGAAGACACTGGAGATCTTGATCGCTGGAGCTCTCTTCCTGGGAACCACCTCAGCTGTTTCGGTGAGGGTTTTATCCTTTGTACATGTACAATTTACCAACAAATCATTCAAATGAATTGTTCATATTCACTCAGGAAAATTAACAACAGTATATTGTAACGCAAGCCACATAGGAAAGTTTATAATACTTAACCATTTAACTGTATCACCTTCTTTCATATTGATATGCCTGTGCTTGACTCGTGTTGCAGAGGGTGGTGAAAATATTTGATACGCCTTTTGTTAATTTACAGAGAAGGCAAAGGCATTAAAATGATGTGTAACAATGTCATATTTTTTTCATTCAATGCTGGTGAATGAAAAAACCTGGTTAGCATGGTTAAGTAGCGGTTCCTTTAAGACAACAAGGGAGGCTCAGCCTCCTGTACAAATCACGGAGAATATAGTTTACAAACTGCACTGTATTGTGCAATGTTTTAGCTGACTTTATAACATTGCTATTATTTCAGATATAGCACCACAGAAAAGGACATGCTCAGCGGCAGCGCAGACATTAAATGATTGAGTGATACGATTCAGCAATTCGGTTTCTCCCCCTCCTGACAACGTGAACTAGTCGGGCCTCACCGTACTAATTAATGGCGTATGTATGTGTATGTGTTGTTCAATGGAAAAATGCTTGAAGCGCATTGGTTAATGCCGAGGAAATATTATAATTTTGAGGCCGAGCCTCACTGGGAGTCAATGGTCATTTTTTTATCACAATGATTTCCCTGGGCGGGAGAGAGCTGGCTGAGGAGGCTTGTGATTTGTTAAACGGTGAAAGGGGTTGGACATTTTTCGCTTTGCAAGGCAGCGGCAAAACTTTCTTGTTAGTTTATGCTCCCGCGATGCGTCGCCCGCCGCACTGCGCCGCCAGCGCCGCTCCTCCCGCACTGCCCCTCCGCGCACCTCTAAAAAATCCTGACTCCGCGTTGCGTTGTCGGCGGCACAAGCGCTGTGATTGGTCCGCTCAGAACGTCATTTCCGGCAGCTGCTTTTTCTGTTTTGGTCTTTCGTTCTACCGCGCCATTTTTAAAGTTCTTCTGGACCGGTAAAATCGATGGACCAAGGAGACGAGCGATTAATCGAGGAGGTCAGAAAATATGACCATCTATAAAACTCCTCTATGAAAGATTACAAAGACTACCAAATGAGTACGAACTCATGGAGGGAGATTGCGCAAAACATGGGGCTGGAGGTCGCCGAGTGCATGAGTAGCAATATCAGAAGCCGAGTGCTACATCATCAGTCATGTGCGTGCTTAAATGTGTTAATTATTTAATACAGAAGAATAAAACACACAAGTTTGTTTTCAAAGAGTTGTTTTGATATTTATTTTCAGAACAACACAGTTTGCACACCATGTATAGTTCACAGTTAACCGATGAGCTCCCACTCCAAAAACAGCAGCTCCTGCTCGGTCTCCATTGCTTGCAGTTGTTTATTGTTGGTACCATAGACATTATAAAGTTAAATGTTATAAATAAATTATAAAGTTAAATGTCTATGGTTGGTACCATATGGCATAGACATTATAAAGGAAATGACCGGAAGAAAGAGCAAGGATTGAAACCACACAGCCACACCCCCCTGGCGGCATGCCAGTGAATTGCAGAGTAAACGCGGACCCTCGACGCAGAACTTCGAATGCTCAACAACCGCGCCACGCCCCCGGCGTAGGGAGTGACGCGGGAGCATAAACTAGGCTAGTCCCATGCGGATTTCTGATCTGGCAAGTCACGTAATGAGAAAGCTGTTCCATACAGTATATTCCTATTTTGTGTGTACATATTCTTGTAAATATATTGCTGTTAATAAAGTCTAAAGTGTTGTCATATTCGTTATCTGTTTTATCTTCCCATTAAAAAACGTTAATTTGAGATACTTTTGAGGGGGCTAGCTTGCAAGGAAACTGTGCAAAATGCCTAGCTTTGTCGATTACATTTTGGCTAAGCCATTTTCTAGTCTTCCTTATGAGGAGAAAATTAAAATTAAGGATGAGGGCAGACCAAAGCCTAATATTGACTTGGTGAAAACGATCGGGAAGAGAAATCGTTCCTTTCAGCTTTGCCTTTCGTTTTGCCAATTTAGAATGCATGCGCTTCCTGGAGTTGATCAACCCTGAAAAATATGATGAACTGAAGCTGGTGTTTCCTGAGGAGGCATTTAGAAATGTCCTCAAAACATATGGCCATTTCTTTGACCCTGACAGGCTACGGGCAGAACTAAGTCTTGTATGGGGATCGTGAGTTGCAGGGCAATAGAGGAAAGCTGTGTGAGCAATTGCTTTTCTTCAAAGACATGGGCCTGGATTGTGCCATGTCTGAGCTGTACAAGCTGTTGACCTTAGTGGCAACCATAGGGGTGACATCAGCAGGTGTAGAGAGGAGCTTCTCCTGCTTGAAAAAGGGTGAAGTCATACACCAGAAACACAATGGGACAAACAAGACTCAGCAACCTTTCTTTATTGGCAATTGAGAGGAGATTAGTCAAGGCTCTAGAGAACAAATCAAATCAAATCAAATCAACATTTATTTGTATAGCCCTTTTTACAAGCAATGTCACAGAGGGCTTCACATATGCCCCTAGAACCGCCCCTCAACCAACCTAAACCCTCAAGGAAGACAAGGAAAAACTCCCAGAAAAACTCACTAGGTAGAAAAAATGGAAGAAACCTTGGAAGGAGCAATTCAGTGAGGGATCCCCTCCTCCAGGGACGGTTGGAGAAAGTGAAGAGCGGAACACAGGCTAAAACAGTCATAACTCTAGAGAGAGTTAACAAGTTGCTGAAACATCAATACTCAATGCTCAACGTGGGTCTTAGGTTGCACAGCGTCAATTTAGGCAGTCACTGGGCTTGGGCCCATGATTGGCGCAGCATCACACGCAGGGGGATGAGGAAAAGGACCGGGAACTCTCTCCTTGTCCATCAGGGAGACTGACGTCCGACTGGCGACCAGATCCGGGGTTGGAAGACCATCTCGGATCAATGTCCACTGGCACCAGGTCCAACATTGGCCGATGACCACGCAAGTGCTGAGAGCTCAGTCCCCCCATACCAAAGGGAGGTATGGAGGGGAGGACAGTGAGACGGAGTAGAGGAGATGTTAGAGAGTGCAAGGAACAGCTAACAGTTATAGCAATATTCAGAATGAGGTCCCCACCGGTCAATGTGGGCTAATGCAGCAATTTAAAAAAAGGGGCTATTGACACAGCCTTAGACATCAAGACAGCACCAGCCCCCCTCAATTGGAACATAAATCTGTTCCATGAGAGAAAACTCTAAGATATATATAATATATGTATATTATTATTATTATTATTATTATTTATATATATATATATTATTATTATTATTATTATTATTATTATTATTTTTTTTTTTTTGAAAGATAGTATCTTTTGAAAGCCAAGTCTCCTGTCGTCTCTAACTGTACGGTTTTAGAATCAGAATGGGGGTTTATTCGCTATGCAAGGGTTAACAAACATAGAATTCACTCTGGCAATAATGTGCAAACATAGAACATATATGTGGCATACTAATAAAATATAAATAAATACAATGTAAAATACACTACATATATGATACATATAAACAAATAATACAAATAATACAAGTGATGCAATAGTACAAATAATAAATGTAACATGGAAGAACACTCCTTCCTGGTATGACAGGGTGACAGAGGGCAGAATTTTCTTACAAATAGGCATATAAATATAGGGGTGACATCTTCAATTTTCCAATTTGTTGCTAAGGGTGTGTCAAAATTGAATTGTTTCTACCCCCCCCCCCTCTCCTTTTTTTTTGTGGTAATCTGAAAATGTTGTTACTGACCAGCCTCCCCTGTTTGACAGACTGCCAGCCGCCACTGTTCAGTATATTTTTGGGCATAAATATTCCCTGTGCTTGACTTGTCCTTGTCTAGCTGGGTGTGGTGACCACCGAGGGAGGAAGGGTCGAGGGCAAGAACCATAAAGTTGGACTCTTTCACTCCATGGATGTGTTCAAGGGAATCCCCTTTGCTGACAAGACAGAGCTGTTTGAGAAGCCCAAACCACACCCTGGCTGGGATGGTGGGTACACAGATCAACAAACTTAAAGCCTGATTTTTCTTTTTAATATTCTTAATATTCTCAATATTCTCAAATGCAAATGTCATGCCAACTGGACAATAATTAAAACAAACATAACAAAACAAAAAATGTGTGATGTTTGTTCTTCAGCTTGTCCGCACACAGGTGTTGGTCCTTATGCTCGTGCATCTTCTCACAGGTATTCGCAAGGCGACTCAGTACGCACCAAGGTGCCTCCAGATGAATTTGATCCAAACTGGCACTCGTGGCAGCACGGACTGTCTTTACCTAAACATCTGGGTTCCTCATGGACGTAAAGGTAAAACACCTGGAATTACAATTAAACACGTTATTTTCTCCTATCATACATAATCATTTTTTTTGTATATGTTCATTAAAGGTATTGATGTGGAAATATATTTCTATTCCTCCCAGTGTCTAGAGATTTGCCAGTCATGGTGTGGATCTATGGAGGCGCATTCCTGCTTGGTGGATCCATGGGTGCCAACTTCCTGGATAACTACCTTTATGACGGAAAGGAGATTGCAGAGAGGGGCAACGTTATCGTGGTCACTGTGGCCTACCGAGTGGGTACACTTGGGTTCCTCAGCTCTGGAGACGCCAGCGGACCTGGTATGATTTCAGGCCGAGCTTGTATGGCTTCAGGACATTCATCAGTAAATGTATCGTTTTGTGTTGCTCCTCTATTAAAATTGTAAAAACAGTTTTACAGGTAGTCATCTGGACACTGTTTTCTAAATCTCAATGTTTCTACCCCCATCTGGAAGTCATTCTCAATTCTCTTCCACTATTAGATGCTCAATTTCATACACTGTGTACCTAAGCCACAGTTTGAGTTGCCTGTACATTGTTTTTGACCACTGACTTGGTTGTCTGTCTACTGACAGGTAACTATGGTCTGTGGGACCAGCATGCTGCCATTGCTTGGGTTCACAGGAACATCCGTAACTTCGGAGGAGATCCTGACAACATCACTCTCTTTGGGGAATCTGCCGGTGGAGCGAGTGTCAGCTTCCAAGTATGGACCGTCATAAAGTATATTAGTCTAACTGAACCTGTGTTTATCTGACACAGGTACTGTGCCTTGCTGTTGCAAACTGCAATGTCCCCAATGCGGAACAAATAAAGGATTATCCTATTTGAAGTAGCACTGAGGGAATTCTTGTGTTTCCTTTGCACAGATGGTGTCTCCTCACAACAAGGGGATGATCAAGAGAGCTATTAGTCAGAGTGGTGTTTCTGTCTGCCCCTGGGCCATCAACAAGAACCCCCGTGTTCTGGCAGTGCAGGTAACACGCTCACCTGCCGCCAGGTCACATTTACATTTACTCATTTAGCAGACGCTTTTATCCAAAGCGACTCACAGTAAGTACAGGGACATTTTCCCTGAGGCAAGTAGGGTGAAGTGCCTTGCCCAAGGACATAACACATCATGTGTTATCTTGCCCAAAGTCATATAGCCACAGCGGGGGCTCGATCTCACAACCTGCCGATCACGAAGCCAACGCCTTAACCATTGAGCTATCTGACCCCTCAAGAAGGTTATCCTTCTTCCGATTAAGACAGCAAGAGTTTGCCTTTACCATGTTTATTCATGTCTCTCCAGGTGGCTCAGAAAGTGGGCTGTCCAATTGATGACCAGATGATGGCTTGCCTGAGGATGACTGACGCTGCCACCCTCACCCTTGCTGGTTCCATAAGCATGGAAGGGTCTCCCACCAGTGAGTGTTGACTGAGGAACGATAGAGTCGATCTTGTGTGATGATCCTAGGGTCATGTAAAGTTTCTCCATTTCAGAGTATTTAAAGTAAACTAAACCCAGTGTTTACTTGTACTTCTATATCCCTTTTCTCTTTCTTCAATAGACCCAGTTGTGAGCAACCTGGTCCTCACGGCGGTGGTCGATGGAGACTTTCTCCCCGATCATCCAGCCAATCTGTTCCACAATGCGGCTGACATTGACTACATTGGTGGGGTCAACGACATGGATGGTCACCTCTTTGCTGGTGTTGATATTCCCTCCATCAACTCGCCTCTGCAGGCCACCTCTGTGTAAGTGACATTAGGGGGACTCATCCTCAGATGAGATTTCGTCAAAGTTTGTATTTTTTATTGAGGCAGTAACTTTTGTTAGCTTTTGTCAAATGTTTTTTTAAAGTTTGAAATGTATGAACTTAAATGTGAAATATGCAGTTTTGTATATATATTTTAAGTCAGTACTGAGTCTTGGTTAGGTGGTATGTTTATCTTGCCTAATTTAACTTGATTTGTTACCTCCCTGCACTCCTATTGGTTCAAAAAGTAACAAGGCTTTCTGGGTGCTTTACAACAAAGAACCAATCATTTTGCTTTGTCAGCTCACAGCACTTCTTCTCTTCTTCTTCTTTTAGGGAGGATGTGCAGGCCCTTCTGGGTGCTCTCACTAAGGAGAAGGGCCACACTGCTGTGGAAAATGTGACCAGCCTGTACACCATGAACTGGGGCTCTAAACCCAGCCAAGAGACCATCAAAAGCACCGTGGTGGAAATCGAAACAGATTACATCTTCCTGGCTCCTACCCAAGAGGCTCTTTACCGGCACGCTTCCAATGCCAAGTACAGTTTGACTCACTTCTTGTGCACTTCCATGGCGTTGTAGAAAAAGTTTAATAAGTAGTCATCTGGACACTGTTTTCAAGCTCAAGACGTCAAAATCTTTACCGTCTCTCCTTCCCTTCCTCTCCATGCTGTGTACTCCCCCTCTCTCCCTGCCCTCCTGCAGGACTGGTCGCACCTACTCTTATGTATTCTCTGAGCCCAGCCGTATGGCTGGTGTGGGCAAACCGTACCCAAGTTGGATGGGGGCAGACCATGCTGATGATCTGCAGTATGTGTTCGGCAAACCCTTCGCCACGCCTCTCGGATACTGGCCCAAATACCGCAATTTATCCAGATACTTCATCTCCTATTGGACTAACTTCGCTCAGACTGGGTAAAGATCTACAACTGCATATCATCCACGTAGCAGCTGTGGAAGCAATTGCCCTGTCATCACTAGAACGTGTCACTGATATGGCAATAGTTGATCTACTAGTTTATGCTCAACAAAAGCACACTGAAAATCCAGATTTCTCCCAATGTGGACCCTCAGACCAACCATAAGTAGCTTTTATACACACTCTGTGATGTGCTCAGCATATTTGACTCCTCCCCAACTTCCTTTTCTCTCTCAGGGATCCTAACAACGGGGAGTCCAAGGTGCCTGTTAACTGGCCACAGTTCACCAACGGCGACCAGTACCTGGAGATCAAATGTAAAATGAACGCGAACAACATCAAACAGAGTTTGAGACTGAAATATGTTCACTGGTGGTCTGGTGTGTTCCCCAGCCTCCCCACAGTCCAGACTTCAGAGTAGAGGTGTAGCATCACTATACACCATACATCTATTCATTTAGCAGACGCTTTTATTCAGAGCAACTTCCGAGCATTGTTAACCTAGCTGTGGGTTGTCATCGACGCCATCTTGTCTGATTCTGATTTTCAGATGTCTTACAAGTTCACGTCAAGTCAGCCACGTTTGTATTTTAAAAACATCGTTTTGCAACAATATCATCGGAATAAATGGGGGTTTATCATTGCGATTCGTATCGTCTCTCTTTTTCACTCGTATTATTTCTGAAAATATAAATATAAGTTATTGTGAAAGCCTTTAAATACCATGTTTAGGTCCGTCTAACTGTAGGTCTTACAATACGCCACCGGATGTCGCTGTAGACCTGATAATAATATAAACGTCGCCAGTCACATCAAAACACTCCAGTTTCACTTAAGCGTCCTTTTGAGCTGTTTTAGTGAGTAGTAACGGTTGTTGAAGGATTGTGGAAATTTGAAGGGTTGGGATGTGGATGTCATGTCACAATCATTATCCCCCACAAGACACCACACACACCCTTGTTTCTACGATAGTGGATGATTCATAACCGCAATTAAAACTCAGTTGAAATTAGATTAGATGAACCTTTATTTGTCCTCCAGGGGGTGGAAATTGCAGTTCACAACAGCAGCAGGGTAAAGTACAGCACACAGAGTTGCAGGGTAATATAAATGGCTGAGTTTGGATTTGCCCTCTATAGGCCTTTTCTCACCTGTTTGGGGGCGTGGCTCATAAGTGGCGCATGCAGTTTCCTCGTCGTAATGCCCTCCAGGTTCATATGGTTGCTACCCCAGACGGATAAAAAACACTACAAACCTAGCTAACCTGCAGTGCCACACGCGGACCGCTGTCCCATCACGAAAAGCGGTATCAGACTCTTGACAGTGACACGCGACTGCGACACGCTTTGAACGCGCAAGGAAACAGCGTCCAGCGGGGAGTGGATCAGGATTTTGTTTTTGCCCGAACGCTAGAGGATGGAGAGCCCCAATCTTTCCTCCGGCAAGGTGGCAGCGATTATCGGTATAAGCATGGGCGCACTACTGTTAATGCACGCGAGAGATCCGTTGGATTGGGTAGGTGGTGGATACCCGGAGGTGTGGAGGAAAACGGGACTGGTAGGCGCGCCAGCACGGGCTGTGGTGTGCATCATCGCCGGGATTTTACTTCTAGCGATGGGCTGGCTGTATAGACTACTCTTTTCTCCCCTTGAGTTACTCAGGACGCCGGATGAGGTCGGGTACATAGCCGAGGATGGCCGCTCCCGCGCTCAAGCCGCCAACCAAGTGCGTCGGAGACGGAAAACGGGAGAATTGCCACCGGTGTATCCTAACGGCTGGTATCGACTTCTGGATTCTCACATGTTGGAACGTGGGGATGTAAAAAACATAACTGTTTTAGGTATGAGACAATTAACACTTTTACTGGTTATTTATTTATTGTCCTATGATCTCTAACTCCAGCTCGAATCATATGCAGTTTATCCTCAAACAATTCTGAATATGATAAAGACGAAAAAAAAACATTTGAGAAAGATCACTTGTACTAGACACCTATCACGCAAGAATAAGCTGCGAGGCACTCGATAAAAATACCTCTTCAGTCTGTTTTATAACAGGACGGATGTACGAGGTCAGTCCAATATCGCGCGGTTGGTGACGGGTAAAGATGCTGACTGGACACGCTCGAGCCTTTCTTTTCTCGCCTGTGTCTGGCATGCGGCAACAACTTCAGCAAATCATGCGGCAGAGCTTCTATAAGCTGCATATACGTTCCAAACTTTATTCAGCGTCAGATATAATTACTTATGGCTG
This sequence comes from Neosalanx taihuensis, assembly GCA_030340665.1. Taxonomy (NCBI): domain Eukaryota; kingdom Metazoa; phylum Chordata; class Actinopteri; order Osmeriformes; family Salangidae; genus Neosalanx; species Neosalanx taihuensis. Next base: position 5,622,669 of record CM059301.1, on the reverse strand, counting down.
ATTTTACTTTCTTAGGTAGCCTGCAGTGTTTTGATTGTCAACAGTGGCGAGTATGATGGAATTCCCTCGGGCTTTTTAAGAAGGCCTGGTCATTGTAATCATGACATGGGTGCAAAGGTCAAAACTGTTGTAATAACTGGGCAAAAACAAACTGAGTATTAATCAAATGCACTAAATCTGTTATTTTCATCGTCTTGCCTGTCCATAACCTGGGACCTTCTGATCTGTAGCAACCACTCTTAACCACACCCTCCCCTTCTGAACTTCTTAGTTACAGATCATTGTGTAAACTGCCATACCATTTTAGAAGGAGGGCATCTGCAGCCAAGCTGAGGTGCCAGATTAATCCTATTGTTTTCGAAGGTCCTAGTTTCGTGGTGAGACTTTGGACGTCTTGTCTTCTTCCAATAAACGCTTCCGTTTATTGTTGCGCTGTGAGCCGTGTTTGGCACGGTGTTTGGTTGACAGATGCCATGGAAACAATTAGTTAGGGTCACTGCTAGTCCCTCAGTAATTGTTTAAGATTATAACAAACATTGTCATTTCAGGCCATTGAAGGCCATGGTTATTGAAACGAAAGTTTGTTGTGTTTTTTTGTTGTTGTTTAATATAGTAAAAGCAAAAGGGATTTCGAGAAGGATATGAACTTTCTGCTACAGTAGGCCTGTGTGTTCTGTGTAGGGTGACAGCTGTTAAAAGGCCGATATGTTGACTTATGATTTATCACTGCAGTCAACTATATGTGGATGATGCTCTGGGCATATGGCTGTACCTCTGTCCTGCAGTCACATGATGTGTCTGTGTTATTTTGTGAGTGGGGCAGTTTATAGAACTGAATGTCACCCGACGTCTTACTCAGGACGTTTACAGTCAGTCATTTAGCAGACTGTTGGGTTAAGATCTACATGTAGATCACGAAGGAGAAAGACAAACTACATATAGAAGAATAAAAACAATACTAATAATGCTAACAATGAAGCAATGATACAATGGTTATAATTTGACACAGAGACGGAGACAAACATGGAGAGAACAGTCAGATAGAGATGCACTTTTGCAATCTCCCCTCCTGCTCTCCCTGGAAAGAACAATCAGACAGAGACACCCTTCTTGGCATCTCCCCTGCTCTGCCTGCTCTCCCCAAGTCCAACTCTGAGGCTCCTCTTTTTATTAGAAAAGCTCACAGTTCATTTACATAGGTCACAGTTAAGCATCAGGTATAGTGTGGACAACACTTCCAAAGTCCATCAATCAACACAAATGTAATTTAAGAATGTGCTTATCGAAGCCTTATGGCTTGATTGAGTTTGGGCCTGGGTTTCAGGACACAACCCCTATCCTGCAGATGATCAACCAAATGGTTATCTCCACTTCAAAGCACATTCTCTCTTCAAAGCACATCCTCTCTGCAAGACAATCTTAAAAAGCACATACACAAGCTAACAATTGTATAAATTCTATGAAAGTTGTAACAGCAAATATGGGATTACTAAAAATGATTCTAACACAGACACTCTTATCCAGAGCGACTTACAGCACATACAGGGACATTCTCCCTGAGGCAAGTAGGGTGAAGTGCCTTTCCCAAGGACACAACATCATATTGGCACGGCCAAGATTTAGAACTGGGAACCTTCTGATTACCAGCCCGCTCCCTCACCACTCAGCCACCTGACTCCCCTACCGCTCAGCCACGTTTTTCGAAAAAGCGGTTTGCAATCGTGGTGAATAATTGGGAAATGGAGCCCCGTCTTAAGCCACCAAAAGGCTAAAGTAGCATTTGCTGCAAAGCATGAAATGAAGGCAATGTGGAGCAAAAAAGTTAAGGGTAAACATTGAACATCTATTCAAGTTTACAGGCAAATACCAATGCTGCCACGAGTAACAGATTCCACGGAATTTAGCTGCCCTTAATCAGCCGTTAACAACCGCTGTGCCCACTGCAATGTCTTAATCATTACTCAGGTCGTATACTTCACATGGTTATTTAGTGTAAACACAAAGTGAGACCAAACTACACAGAGGTATAATATTTTGGACACAAATATGTCGACTATAACTTGATGAACTGCTTTTTTCCCCATGTGCCTTCCCCATCCTTGTACAAACTTTGGCATATTTAGAAAATAATAATAATATTAATACCTCATATAGCAGACGCTTTTATCCCAAGCGACTTACATTAAGTACAGGGACATCAACATTTTTAAGTTACTGCGTACTTCTGTGACCAGAAGGTGAAGAAGAGTGTAAACTTAGCAGCCACAATAAGCCCCATAAAAACTAGGTTAGTTGTGTGCAAAGTTGACAATCAATCGAGAAGATAAACAAAAACCTCTTCCGGAAAGCATCTCCATTTATTACGTAATGACACGCTACATGACAACATATGAGCCGTTTAATCTGTGTGTAATTAACTTGTACCACAATCTCACACAACGTGTACTGTCGCGGATTCAAAACTGGGATGAAGCAAGAAATATACGTGTAAGAGCCAGAACCAAGTTACTTTGTAGTTTAATGATGAATAAATGATGCGATCACAATTAATACAACACACCGAGATGATCTCAGTCAATGCAGCTATAACAGCAAATTCCAGGGTGCAAACTAAGGCCTTCATGAGACTATAGTCTGACAGAATCAGAGCGAGTTCTGCACAGTCTAAATTCTGCCTATGTCCTTGAGAGTCAAGTTTAGTAATCCACAAGAAAAGGAGGTGTTTGTTGGGTGATTGGTCAGAGACGATGGGGTGGGGATGTGATTGATCAGAGACCATGGGAAGGGGACGTGAGATGTCCAATTAGATGTCCAAAGTGTTTGTGGTGGCGCATAGCGGGTGATCCAGAGGTCTGGTGAGACTCAGAGAGAGAGAGTGAGAGAGAAAGAAAGAGAGATGACAGGTTGGATCAAAAGGGGAAGAGGGTCTTCTCCAGTGTCCGAGAGGAAGGTCAGGGGTCAGGGCTGATGATATATGTTCGTATGTAAGTACGGAGCCTTTGGCGGTCAGGATACAGGGTGGGGCAGGACAGGTGCAAGGAGGCGAAGATGGCCAGACTGGACATCTGGTTGTCCATAGGGAGAAAAGTGTTACATCTTGCAGCTCCATGTACCAACTTATCTCCTGAGTTTGACACTGAGCTGACACTGAACTTACATTTTATATTAAATGGCAGTTAATGCTCAAGTCATTGTGAAATGTAACTGTGCCAAGACACTGATGAGAAAAACAGGTATAGCTAGTCGCACTGTCAGCATTATCAGGTTTCGTGATCAGAAATAACTCATACTTGTCTTAATGCTGGCTGTGAAAAGTAATGCTCAGATAAAACCTTTGACAGTTTATCTCCCCCATATTAATTTACGATGCTTTTTATTCTTCTTTTCATAGATTCTCACTCATCTAGTTTCCCCTCCGTCTCTCACTCTGAACATGTCTCTCCGTCTGTGCCAACTTGTCCACCCACCAATAAGTGTCTGTCCTAGTTTCTGTTGACCCGACACAAATCAAAAATGTGCAGCGTTGCCACATCGCTCTGCTTAATCTTGCCGCCCCCCCCCCGTCCCCCCCCCCCCCCCCCCCCCCCCCCCCGTCTTGATAGTCTATAACGCACACACACACTGTTCTCTCTGTAGCTGGAGTTATCCCAGGTGTCAAAGGGTTTAACCGGGAGTTGCTCGGCCCAGCGTAGTCAGGTTTGTCCCATCTGAACTATAGTGACGGGCAGGGCTAATCTGAGAGTATAATCTAAGCCCTACAGGGTCACAGCCATGGGCTCGCTCTTTGGCCACACCTCTCCACAGGGACTCAGTCTGACCGACTATCACACTAAAAAGGGGCTTATGGACTACGTGCCACACACACCCTGATTGCCTGAATCTAAGACAAGTCAGGTTAGTTCCTGAGACAGAAATACACTTCACAGACGGTGTGGGCAGAAGGTCTGTTTTGTGTGACGTTAGGATTTTTCCTAAATTATTTGTATACCTCAACCCTTTTGTATGTCAAAAACCACCTTTAATACTCACTCCACCTAATTGTTATATTTCTGTATTTCTCCACCTTTCTGTATATTTATTGCAAATATATATATATATTCTCATCTGTTACATTACCCTAACCTGTACATAACTGCTCATTTAACCAATCGGCATTTAACTAATCAGTGCATGTTCATAACTGCTTCCCTCGCACTTCTGATTGGATGCTAAACTGTGTTTGGCTTCCTTGTATTTATACATGTGTAATGACAATAAAGCTTAATCTAGTCTAATCTAAATTGACAGTTTACAAATTGAAAGCTCCACTGTACTGGTGACTTGAACAGTGAGGACACACAGTGGACACATGCAGAACTGCAGGCTCGCTCACAATTCTTTGGATATCGGTCCATATCTTTTAAATCATTAACCCCACCCCCTCTCACCCTCTTCCACCCCTCTCACCCCCTTCCACTCCCTCCCACCCTTCTTGGTTTGTCTTTGTAGGCGAGCAGGTTGCCGTGTTTCGGGGTGAGGACGGCAAGGCCTATGTGGTAGACGCCTACTGCCCCCACCTGGGAGCTAACTTGGCTGTTGGAGGAAGGGTGGTGGGAGAGTGTATCGAGTGTCCCTTCCATGGCTGGCAGTTCCGTGGGGAAGATGGGAAGTGTGTGAGGATCCCCTACGCAGAGAAAGGTTGGTGAGAAAACATAATTGGTCAGTTTGGAACAGGGAGAAAACTCCAGATAGGTGATTGGACCAACCATCTGTTCATCATTTTCCATTGGTTGGGGAGGAAACTGTCATGAATCTGTTTGAAAATGGAAATTGTCCCCAAGGACTCAAATAAATACTTTTTTAATTGATAATAACAATTTCACACAACATCTTGGGGGGGGGGATTCTTGTCCCCCCCCCCCCCCCCCCCTCCCCATGCCGTACCCCCAGTTCCAGAGTTTGCCAAAGTGCGGTGCTGGCCCAGCCAAGAGACCAACGGACAGGTCCTGGTGTGGTTCCACTGCGATGGGGAGCAGCCTGAGTGGGTGGTACCAGAGCAGGGGGAGATCGCTCGGGGGGAGTGGGTCTATCGAGGACGAACAGAACACTTCATCAATGCACACATTGAGGTATGTGTCCAGCCTGACTGTGTATCTTATCTGCCTTTTATGCTTCAGATTGTTTAATTATTTTTTTATCATACTTGCCTATTTTTATAAAAAAAAAAAAAATTTAAATTAAATTTTTTTATTATTGAAGTTCCATATATGTTTATCGTTTGCACCATCCTGCCACAGTCATTTCGGTAATTGTGCAATTTACATGGCGAATAAATCCAATTTTGATTCTGAGTCTTTGATGGCTGTGTGGGTGTGTGTTTGTGTGACTGTTCACCTCAGGAAATACCTGAGAATGCAGCAGATATAGCCCACCTGGCTCACCTGCACACGCCAGGTATTGTGAGTGGCGTGGACCTGCGCTACACCAACAGCAAAACCTGGGAGTTTGTTCGTCACGACTGGAAGGTTAGCACTGAGGGTCACTTTAGGCTTGAGTTTTTTAAGAATTAAAAAACAATCAAGTCTTGCTAAATGATGCTTTTGCCTGCGTACTGTGCATGTGCTGTGCGTGTGCTGTGCGTGTGCTGTGCGTGTGCTGTGTGTGTGCTGTGCGTGTGCTGTGCGTGTGCTGTGTGTGCTGTGCGTGTGCTGTGCGTGTGCTGTGTGTGTGCTGTGCATGTGCTGTGTGTGTGTGCTGTGTGTGCTGTGTGTGTGCTGTGCGTGTGCTGTGCGTGTGCTGTGCGTGTGCTGTGCGTGTGATGTGTGTGCTGTGTGTGTGTGCTGTGTATGCTGTGTGTGTGTTGTGTGTGTGGTACAGGTGCAGTGGGAACCTGAGGCAGAGCCAAACAAGCACTGCTCCCAGATGCTTGTGAAACACGCTCTGACTGTGTTCGGACGTCACTGGCCTCTGCTGGACGTGGACGTAGTGGCCAGACAGGTACAGACAAACAGATGCACACAAACACAGACAGACAAGCATGCAGGCAGACCGGCTTTCAGACAGACAGACAGATACACACAAACACAGAGACAGACAAGCATGCAGACAGACCGGCTTTCAAACAGAGACAGGTAGGGATGCTGTCAGAGCTTCAAATAAACAAGTTAATACATGTTGGAACATGCAAAATACATCAAAGACTCTCCATAGAAAAAGAACAAAATTGTGATAAAAAAGCAACAACACTGAACCAAACCTCCCACTGCATTAGTCATCGCCGTCAACCAAGGTCTACCGGCAGTGACTGGCACAGAGAAAAAAAGAGAGTGCCAAGTCTGATCTTGGATTCTCCGTCCCTATGTCTGCTGAAATACATCAACCCCCCCTGGAGAACAGGCAGCCTATTCACACTGGTTTGCCTGCTCTCCTCTTCTCCCGACTGTTTTTGGGATTTGTGGATGTGGTTGCCTATCCCTGTCTCCATGGAGATGTCTGTGTAGCTCTTTGGCATGTGTAGAGGAGACAGTGTCTCTGTAATTCAGGCTGCCACAGGGCTGCTTCATCTTTTCTCCACAGAGATACAGTCTGGGAAGTCATGTGGCTGAGCGGTTAGGGAGTTCAAAGCCCAGTTGTGCCAGATGATGTTGTGTCCTTGGGCAAAGCACTTTGCCCTACTTGTCTCAGGGGAAATGTCCCTGTTCTTCAGTGAGTCTGCTAAATGACAAAATGTAAATATAAATGTGTGTCATTGCCTGTTACATGTGTTCCGTGTCCTCCAGGTGGGACCTGGGGTGGTCTTCCTGCTCTTCGACCACAGTTTCCTGGGCAGGGGGGTGATCATGCACTGCGTGACCCCTGTGGAGCCCCTCCTGCAGTGTGTGTCTCACACCATCTTCTACCAGAGGAACATCCCTCCCCTGGTGCCCAAGTTCATCCTCAGGGCAGAGTGCATTCAGGTACCAGGTGTATGTTTGTTGGGGGGTAGGATTGCAGGGCTAGCAAAAGTTTGCAAAAGTAAAGATAAATTAATGAATGCCTTGATGGTTTCGGTTGTTTTAGGTTTGGTTCTGTGTACGCATACGAATCCTGAATGGATAAAGAGTTTTGATTCATTTTTTGCTTCAGTTTGAGCGGGACGTGATGATCTGGAACAATAAGACGTACATCTCGAAGCCCCTGCTGGTTAAGGAGGACTCCTCCATCCAGAAGCACCGACGCTGGTACAGCCAGTTTTACAGTGACAACAGCCCCAGGCTGCGCTTCCAACACGACACCCTCGACTTTTAACCACCCTCAAACATGGGGGGGGGGTCACCGGAGATGGAGGAAGAAGAGGAGTTGATTTAAGAGTCACCAGAGATCTCTGACTAATGGTGGACAGAGGGAAATCATCAGCTTGGTGCGAGAAAACGCAACACTCATCTCCTAGAAGGACTTCCACCAACCTTCAGCTGTTTCAAGAGATGAGAGACCTGTTAAGAAACCAATCAGATGGTGTCTCAGGCTCTTGACCAGACTCCGCCCCCTTCCCCATCCACCGCATTTCCCGCCTCCTTCAGTTAAGTGCCTAGCTACCCTGCAAAGCAGTAGAATGTTATTTAGTGAGACCCATCTTCCAGTACTCTTTTAAGTCACTTAAAATGTTTTAGTTTCATACGTTGAAGATAATGAAGACCTACTGTAATATGATCAAGCAATAGGATCTATCGCACCAGAATTGCCTAGCCCAACGTAGGCGTGGGTACAGTGTAGATTGAGTTACATACATGAATGATGTAGAACTACACGACTATATACATGTTGTGAATTATACTAGCAGGTACAGTGTCTAGTATAAAACTGTCTATGTTTCTGGGGGTATTACGCATTATGTTTTCTGTACTGTATGATATACAGTTTTTAAATGAGCTCATCTTTTTCATTGGGGTTTTAGTGTGGCATCCATTTTTGCATTCGAAAATATGGTCAGTTGGATTTCACTTGCATAATTAACTGCTACTTTGTTGACTAAAAACGTTCAAGGGAGTGCTCCCCGATACTGTAAAAACGCCAACGGTTGACCAAACCTGGCAACCATCTCCAGACCTCAGACATTTTCAGGAACACTTTCTGGGTTGCCAGGTTGCGTTTCTCAGACCTGAGTGACTGATTGATCTTGCTTGCTGATTGTAGCTCCTTGACTAAATGCAGGTAGATTGACCTGCGTTATTTTATGCTCAGCTTGTGGTGGTTAAAAGGTGGCAGTGAAGAGCCTGAGCTTGTTAGGGCATGTGTGCTCTTCATGTGAAACAGTTGCCAATGAGTTGAGTGAGTGAAGGAACTGTGTCATGGTTCACACAAATTCAGTATGAGCAGGTATGAGATCAGTATATGTATTAGCGTTAATAACCGAGCAATACAGTTTTAATATTGACTTGCTCAAACTCTCTCATGGGATTGTTCTATGAGGTTTCTAGACTTTTCTCAGTGAAATTAGGAAGGGATGGAAGGTAGTCTTTTTTTTGTGTTTGTTTAAATATTTTTATGTTATTAAAAACATGACTCATTTTGTAGCTCAGCCGTTCTAGGTAGCCTACACTGTGCAGCATTTGAACTGTGACTATGCACTCCGATTTAGTGTCGGTTTGAGAGATCTGAAATGTGCAGAGATGTCATCTGTCAATAAGGATGACATTTTCTTTTGTGGTTTTTGAACCACAAATTGCTGTGAAACTGTGCTGATAGGACCTTGGCAAATTGCGCAAAAGCACAATGTTCTTTCAATGTTCTTTCAATGTTCTCTTTTTGGCATATTTTTAGAGCCCCTTCCCTTTTCATGATCTGAAAAATATTATTTTTGTTACAGTACCATACAGTGAGAGAAGTTGATTTGCATTTGCTGAATAAATCAACTCTGGTTTATTGACTTTACTGACTGGCTGTGTGTGTGTCTGTTTAACGTGTGTGTCTGTTTTATGTGTGTGTGTGTGTGTGTAGGGTGTATGCTCATTCTGCCTTCAGGCTAGCTGCATGTTTGTGTTACACACAGAACTAGTCACATTTTTCTCTATCTGTGAGACTACAGCCAGTTAGAAAAAAAAGCATTTCAACAAATCTTTTCTCCTTTCCCCCTTTTCTGAATCGTGATCCAGCCTCAGTTGTTTCCTTCACCCTTTATAGAACCTCTCCACACCCACAGGAAAGCTGTAGCTCTTTGTCTTTCAACAACATGGATGAAGCGGACGGCCTTGCAACCAAGCAGGACAAAAGCGTCGTGACCAAAGAGAAGTTCCTGCCTGTCGTCAGGGAGATGTGTTCCGGGTCACCAGATGCGCTCGGCATAACAGAAGCAGTTGACTCGGAGAGGGAAGGAGGACAGGATGATTCAGAAGAGTAGCTCCCTCTCCTCGCTCTGCTCAGGGAGGACCCGCAGGACCCCCCAGGCTCGCCCAGACAGACGGGCCTGGCCAAGGGGACGTCAGACCAACCAGAGCTGGAGTTAGACAACACGGATCAGCATTGTTTAGGGGGAGGTGGCGGGTGAGAGTAGCAGCCTGCTTGAAGCAGAGTGCCCTATTTGCACCGAACTGCACGATGCTGAGGGCAGACGCAGCGAGGCCCTACTGAACTGTTACCACACCCTCTGCCGCAGCTGCCTGGCCGGCATCCTAAAAGGTGCGGCCGACCCCAGCAGGTTGCAGTGCCCCTTTTGCCGACAGAAAACCCGCCTCCATCACCGGGAGATTCAGAGGCTGCAGGAAGAAACCTTGCAGTAGAGGCCCAGGCCTGATTACAGAGGACTCACTAACTGGGCCAGAGAGAGCCATAAGACTCTGGCTGGCCCTGGAAGAGAGGCTGATGTCTAGGTTGGGGCTGGTCAGGCTGTATGGATGCACAGGTTCGAGGACTGTCAGTGTTGCTACCTGGCTCTTATAGTGATGGTCGTCATGGAGACGGCCTGCCTGTGGGTTGCTTTTCTTCCTGTCGTCGTGCTGATCTTGTCGTTCAGTCCGGTGAACAAATAGCCTCATTCGACGGTCTTTTCTCAAACGATCGTTTCGTCGTGCCAGTCAGTTTCAGCGTGACATTTCGTGGTGCTGTTTGAACAAAATGTCCTTTCGTAAAAATGTACCTTCGTAGACAAAATGTACTTTAATAAATAAATATGGAGACTTCAGTGGACGTTGGTCACGTGAACCAGGTTAAACGCAAATCGATTGTTCCATCCTGAACGATTCAATGTGAGAGGTGAGAGATTTAAACTGACATGCTGCCTGTCCACAACGATAAAGCTCCAGAGGCCGCCAGACGAAACCAAGGTCGCATTCAGGAAGAAAGCTGTTTATCTTTCCTTCAGCCCAGTGCTGAAATTCTTCTTCTGACCTCCTTTTCGGTCCAGCAGTAGCTAAACCACATATCCTCAGCTGCCGTACTGCAGTCAAGCCCTATCCTATCTTGTGTTTACGTTTTGGCTGCAGTTCTGCATTGTCCTGTTGGTCAGATTGCATTTCATACTTGTGAAATGGAACCACGCTCCACTTTTAATTCACTTCAGCTTCTTCCGGTCTCGCTGAGTGTGTTTCCTGTTTTCTTCCAGGTGATTATTTACCCCTCCTCCCCTGTTCAGTACTCAATCACTGTGAAAGCTTCACTTGGTCTTTGGCCCAAGGAGTAGGAACATAAAGGAGAGCCGCACCTCCATGATATTTCCAGTAACTACCTTCTTCATCAAAGGTACTACCTCACTCACCTTCTGTGAAGATGTCGAGTATGTCATCATTAACGTTTGTATGCTTCAAAATCTGACTACCCACAAAGTTTGGGATAATCTCGTTGTTATGCTCAGTGACGGATGCACATTTGTAAAGCTCTCTCTTGGAAGTTGCTTTGGATAAAAGTGTCTGAAAAATGAAGAAATGTACTGATAGCGGCTCAAATGTTGTGGCTCCCATTCTTCAGTGTGCTGGTGTGGGTAAAGTATTTCAGCATCAGTAGGGGTAGTGCGTCTTCAGTTACACTTTTGCAAATAAATTTACTAATTGCCTCGTCAAAACACACCGTCCCTGGATTGTCTTCAAGAACTCCAGGACTTTACGATTTAATACGTGAAATGTGTGAAAATAAAGTAATGGCTGCTATACAAATACCAGCTACTAGACCAGGTGATGAGGTGTGTGGGAGTGAGGTGTGACATGCAAACTCTCTTCTCTCTCTCTCCCTCTCATTCTTTCATTCTCTCTGTCTCTTCCTCTTTCTCATTCGCTCTTTGTCTCCCCTTCTCTCTCTCCTTCTCTCTGTCCCTCCTCTCTGTCTCCTTCTCTCCTTCTCTCTGTCCTTCTCTCTTCCTCCCTCTCTCTCTTATTCTGTCTCTGTTTCTCTTTTCCTCTCTCCCTTTCATTCTTATCTCTCTCTACCTTTTATGTGGGTGGTATGTAAGTGCATGTGAATATGCAGGTCTGAGGGGGAGGATTGTGTGTAAGTGTGAATATTTATGTGTATGTATCTGTGTGTGTGTGCGTGTGTGTGTGTGTGTGTGTGTGCGTGACCACATGTATCTGTGTGAGACTTCTGCATCTGTTTGTGTGTGTGTGTGTCTACTCTTTGGCAGTGAGTATTGTTACATAATGGCTGCATTGCTGGCTGGCCAAGCAGTATTGATGTGTTGAGGACTAGTCCATCAAGTACCCTTGTCTCTGGTAGTTCTCCCTCTTTGTAAGTGGAGCTCGTTCGGCAGTGTTTCACACACACACACACACACACACACACACACACACACACACACACACACACACACACACTCACACACACACAACAACAACAACAACAACACAGTCCTACAATATCTGAGCCTGCACACTTCGAGTAGATATACACTCAACTATTGTACTCCAGGTTGGAAGGCAATGTCATTTTGAATAGGCCTACATACATTTTCAAACCCAACCTATGTAGCGATGCTTCTGGTGATGTTAGGCGGACTAGAGAGGAACGCTCCATCACGCAACATGAAGCAATTTACGAATCCATGAACCCGGTTGTCTATTTCAGGAAACACGACGTCTCTCCGTTCCCTCGCTGTTCTGTGTGTGATTAATAATTCACTAAAGCTCGACTGATTCATTCATTTTGCGCCCTAATTTACGATGCAAATTTCACCACAAATAATAATCGGATGTGACACTGACAACATCCAGGTAATAGGAATTATTTCCCTCTTCAATTACACATGACTCGATTATCGATCCCATGAGATTAAACATGAAATTCCAGTGGACCTTTGGTGCCTTTGATAATATGACGTTTCACGTGTACACCCCGCCAAGTCGCCACAAGATATATATGATTTCCCTCACATTTAGCCTACCTTTAAAATGTGCTACAGTGAGGTATTTCTAATTTAAGTAACTATAAAAGGTTTTCTTGTAACAAGATGTCAGTACACTACACCCTGTACGCATTCACGCCTGCCTGTATGACTTTCAGACAGACAAGGGCCTGTTTCCTTGGTAACCAGGATAGTTTTTTTCTTCTTCCGTACAGCGCGTGGCTCTTCAGATAATCTCGAGCCCCTGTAGATACTGCACACTTGGTTCCATCACTTAAAATTTAGTTACAAGACTCCAGAACCAGTTTTACTTCATAACTCACGCGTGGGTAACAAAAACAACAAAAACACACACAAAAAATATAATGGCAGCCCCATATTTGCTTTGGCGTATTAGTGAAGGTTAGGCCAAGTGTTAAGGGTTTGGACTATTTGACAAGTAAGTTAAAACGTGCAAGCAATTTACTGTCTTACTTAACTTTATTTCACATATAGGCCGCCCCCCGGAGGGCGAGGTGGATTTTGGCGTCGGAATGTCATTTGCTTTGCGGCAATAACAAGGTTAGACTAGGCATGATTTGGAGGCGTGATAATAGGCTTTTTATTAGGTGAGGAGCATGCTCAATAATTGTTAATTTGTCTGGTAATTCACTTCATCGTTTGGAATAATGAGGACGTAGGTAACATTAGAAACTGTGATCAGAAAGCCATTCTAACTGAATGGACAGCCCATCTGCTCACATGTGAACAGTCCTCGCACATGCAACCTCCGCATTCGAATTACGAGGCTGTTGGTTCGAATTCAAAGAGCTAAAACACAAGCATGGAGTCCGGTTTTGCCTGAGCACATACCATAATATCCCCTATGAGGCTGACTTGTCCAGAAACACAACGCATCTAAAAATAAACGATCCGAATTACTTTATACAATCCTCCCATCATCATATTTTATTATTCGTCTGTTACAGAGATGCTGTATAGAAAGCCCATTCATTTTAATGATATGCTTCCTTTAATTAAACGTAATGCTTATTCTAGCAGCAGCACGCCAACGCGGAATGAGGGCAGACAGTGGAGGCGCGCTCCACAGCGCGCGGGCACAGCTGTCAGCACCAAGGACAGCACGCTCAGCTTCACAGCGGAGCCGCATATCCAGCCCACACAGGGACGAAGAAGGTTTACACAGCACAAAGGGAACCGCTACAGAGCTCGGGAAATGCTCTAATTTATATTTTTCATCCGCTGTTACTTATCTTCAGATTGAGGAAAACGGCAATGGAGCCTATACTGTGTACCCAATGCAAGATCATTGTTATGCAAACAGCGGTTGGGGAGTCCTAATGCCTATAATACACATTCCTCCGCATTGCACATAAATCTTCTGTCAAGAATTTCTACTCTTTTGGAAGCTACGGTGGCGTTGTGATTTCGATCGAGATAAGAGCGCGAGTCGTGCCTTCTAAAAGCCGGTCAAACCGACCCGCCAACAGAGAAAGAAACTACCGGGATCCACTGTACGGTGTGGTCGTTAACACGATGCGTCTGTTTCTGCTGGCGGTGCTGTTCTCGTGCTCCTGTGCGCGGGCCGGATGTGAGCCAAAGATAGTTAACATCGGGGCCGTGCTAAGTCAGAAAAGGTACGAGCAGGTTTTTAAGGATGCTGTGACTCAAGCGAACCAGATATACGGGAGAGACAAATTTAAACTGACTGCCATCTCCGTAACTCACAAACCCAACGCCATTCAGATGGCTCTGTCTGTCTGTGAAGACCTCATCTCAAGCCAGGTAGGTTATCGTTAAAAAAAGTGTCACCATAGTGCTGGAGAGCGGAGATATCCAACACACTTCCCATTTAGGGTGATGCCTATTCAGGCATTACTAAGAAAGACCGCCAACCCCATAAACTATTGTAGTAGATATGCTGGATGTATGTAGGCTATCCTGGAGAATAACCGACTAGTTTTGCAGTGTAAATTCCGCATGAACAGAAATGTCGTAGGCTCTGGTGCAAATTCTCACTAGTGATTCAATTGAAGTGACGTGTTTGCAGAAACGGTCGATGTCGACCACTGCATTCGTATTGATATTACTAGACGTGGACCTAAGAATAGTTCCCAACGGATTTGAATCTGCTCATTTAATGGTTTTTTTGGTGTGCAATTTTTAGTTAGATATTTTTCACACGCCTTTAACAGCTTTAAGCTGAACACTACCCAATGAGAAGCCAATGAAAAAGTTCGTTGCGCAACTGACCAATGAACTGGGGTCTCGTCCAGTCGTCAAAACAAATCAGGTCGAATTATATGATTAAACCATGATCATTAACATAATTGGGTCACTAAGCGTTTTTGTTTCATATGTGTTTATTCAATATAACAACATGAAAACATTTAGATAAACTGAGACTATTTTGATACAAGGCGAGAAATAGGCCAGGAAACACAGCTGGCGAACCACTGAACTGTAAAGAAACGAACAGCGAAATAAATGACGCACAATTCAGAAGGAAAGATTTTTACTGCAGCGGTCTACTTAGCTCCCGCTCGTCACGTGACCAAATATTGCCAAAGGTAGGTCTAGGTGCGAAAAGGGGGTTAACATGAAAGCCTTGAGCACAAACCATACCCTACTCTCTAAACAATGAACAATTTTTTTCAATAAAAAATGAATACAATGTAAAATACACTACAGATATGATACAAATAACAAATAATACAAATTATACACATAATACAAATTATACAAATAACATGGAAGTTCAAATAACATAGGTACAAAGTGGAATGGGTATATATAGTACGGGGGGGGGGCTGCAGTAGTGTAAACAGTGGGGGCCGTAAACAATGGCAGATCAAATAGAAATGAGCATGAATATATAATTGACCTACTAGAATAGGGAATTGTGACAAGCATAAACTCATTTTCTCTGTCTTTCATTGAAACACATCACACACACCGTAATTGACAGAGCTGTGTTACTGGATGAGAAAATCACAGTGGCTGACTATTGCAGACCCATGTTGGTGCCTTTGGACAACACCGTGATGCCACACAAACGCATCATCCCTTCACTTCTATATCTTCGTCATCAATTAGCAGAGCACCGCAACTATTGCTCCTCTTTGCTTCAGATGTTTGTTTACCCCCTTCCTGGCCAGTGAGACGTATCATGGACTGTGTGAGGTGATGGATACTCTAGCCTTTGGTGTTGTAATGTGACTGTGGCTTGGCTCAGAGGAGAGGGTTTCCACTGAGGAAGGGAGGTCTGTGGCAGATGGATGTCTGCAAGCTTTCTGTGGATGAGTGACCTCGTTTTAGACCCGACCATACGGCCTTCACACATGAAGCTTCTTGTATCAAGCTCACACAACCAGGCTTGCTTTCTCAAAGGTGGAAACACAACAGTATATTTAGGTGAAATCATTATAGGCTATAATGATGATTTAGTGATTTTTTTTAAAACAGTTTAAGCCTTAGCCAAGACCTCAGAGACTTGAGTCCTGGAAGATTGAGTTAGCTACACGTTAATGCATTTACATTTACATTTATTCATTTAGCAGACGCTTTTATCCAAAGCGACTTACAAGAGAGAGCTTTTACAAAGAGCATCAGTCATTGAGCCTAATGCCCAATACAATATGAAGTTGTATAGTATCGTAAAATGCTTGTGGCTATAATAAACTTAATTAATAATTACGCAGTGTAGTTTGAAAACGTAGAACATTCTCAAAGGAAGATGGTTCCTCAGTTGTACTCGTTTGTAAATCAATTGCATTGTTCCCTTCATGTCCGCAGGTGTATGCTATCCTGGTGAGCCATCCACCCCAGTCCAACGACCACCTGACCCCCACCCCCGTGTCCTACACTGCTGGCTTCTACCGTATCCCTGTGGTGGGGCTCACCACCCGCATGTCCATCTACTCTGACAAGGTGAGGGAGGGAAGGAGGGAGGGAGGAGAGGGAAGGGGGAGAGGGGGGGTATGGGAGAGAGGGAAGAGGGGAGGGAGGGTACGGGAGCAAGGGAGGGGAGAGGGAATGGGGGGTATGCGAGAGCAGGAAGGGGGAAGCATGAAGGGAGAGGGGTAGGATGGGAAAGAGGGATGAATGGATACAGACAGTAGGAAAGTTTAAGAGTTTTTTTTTAGATAGCCACTATTGATTTAATGTGCTAAGTTAATGGCCATAACGACAGCCATAGTTAGATTGTCTTCTACCATAAAATGAATCATAAAAGTGAAGTAAATATATTTTATAATCTTCCTTGAATGATCAGTGACTATAAAAGCACAAAAAACTAACAAGACTAGAAAACCAGAGGCTTATGTTTAATGCTTAGCTTTCAAAAACGTGTGTTGTTGTTTTTGTAAAGACAACCACAGGAAGAATAGCATTGTCGGTAGTGGGCCTATCCTAACCTTCTCGTTCTCCTTTCTTCTGACCTCTGACCTGCCCCCCCTCCCCTCAGAGTATCCACCTGTCGTTCCTCCGCACCGTCCCACCCTACTCCCACCAAGCGCACGTCTGGTTCGACATGATGCGAGAGTTCCGCTGGAACCACATCATCCTCATCGTCAGCGACGACCACGAGGGGCGGGCTGCCCAGAAGAGGCTGGAGACGCTCCTGGAGGAACGAGAGACGAAGGTGAGAAGCTCCGACACACAGGGCCTTCCGAGGTGCGTGCGGGAGCGTGTGTGTGTGTGTGTGTCTAAGTGTGTGTGAGTGTAGCCGCTGTTTTAACACAGAGGTCCTCTACGTATCTACGCTAGATGTTTTCCGTTCCGTTCTGTGTGGACACATCTCTCACCCTTGTGTAAACGTTGGCTAACATTCTTAAGGCATCAACAGCGTCTAATGTGGTCTAATCTGACTGAAGTTTGTACGTTTCTTTACTCATCTCATGTTGCTTTTCACCATAGTCAAATTCTCCTGTGGGAGCCAAATAGAGGACTTAATCTGGGGCTGAGCAAAACATCAATGACTCCCATTCGTGTACAGTTAGATTGAAAGTGCCCAATCCTGGTCCTCAGGTGCCACGGTTCTGAAGGTTTTTGCCTGCTACAGCACTGCTGTTAACGCATCTAGTTTGAGTTTAGCTGTGGGTGCTGTGTTGGGTCAAACCAAGGTCGGTGAAATGTGCTGATCCGTCCCAAAACAGAAACATGACATGACATTTACGTTCAGTCATATAGCAGACCCTCTAATCCACAGCAAATACAAGGACATTCCCTGCTGAGGAAAGTAGGGTGAAGTGCCTTGCTCAAGGACACAACATCATATTGCCACAGCCAGGGTTCGAACTCACAACCTTTTGATTACCAACGCAACTCCCTTACCGTTCAACTACTTGATTCTATCAGGCTGGGGTTTTCAGGCACACACGCAGATGGTAGGTCAGTTGCAGCAAAAGGGTTTATTGATGATAGGCCGGATGTGCATGGTATCAAACACTGCTAGGTTAGCGAAGTTCCTAGCTTAACAGTCTCTTTTAGTAACATAATAGTCCACAGTCAACTGGTTAGTCTAACAGAGGTTTAATCCAGAGAGGGTAATCCACAAGAGGTAAGTGTACTCACGAAACTCCATGACAGAGTGAAGGGGGAAGGGTACCCAGTGCTTAAGTAGGAAGTGGTGATTACAAATGCACCGCAGGTGTGGCCCAAGACAGAAGAAAAGGTGAGTGCTATGTGCTCTAGGGTGAGTGTCGCCCTCTAGGGGGCTGGCGACTGTGTGCGGATGTGACAGAACCCCCCCTCCGAGGGGCGACTCCTGACGGCCCAGGGGAAGAGGCCCGAAACTGTTGGATAAGGGATTTGTCCACAATGTTCTTGGCGGGAATCCAGCTGCGCTCCTCCGGCCCATAGCCCTTCCAGTCCACCAGGTACTGCGTGGACCTCCCGACCCTGCGGACATCCATAATCCGGTGAACGGTGTAGGCGAGACCTCCGGCGATGAACTTGGGTGGAGGTGGGGCTGGGAGCTCTGGACACAGAGGGGAGGAGGTTGCTGGGCGTAGGACGGACCGATGGAACACAGGGTGAACCCGCATAGAGCGTGGTAGTTCCAGATGGAAAGCCGTCTTGGATATCCTCCGGAGAATCCGGAATGGTCCAACGTACCGCGGGGCCAATTTCCGGGTCTCCCCTTTCAGGGTCAGGCCCTTTGTGGACAGCCAGACTCGCTGGCCTATCTTCAAGGTCAAACCTGGTCGTCGGCGCCGGTCTGCTTGTTGCCTCATCTGTCGTTGGGACTGGAGCAGGGCCCGACGAGCCTGCTGCCAACGGTTGCGGAGGCGAGCCACCGAGCAGCGAGCCGCTGGCACATCTCCAGTCCCGAGTGAGGAGGGGAACAAGCGAGGGGGATATCCCCACATAATTTCGAAAGGGGAGGTAGCTGTTGCAGCGCTCCACTGTTGGTTGTGGGCAATCTCTGCCCACAGAAGGTTCTGACTCCACTTGGTGGGGTCTTTGGAGGTGTAGCACCGGAGGTAAATTTCTAGCGACTGGTTGACTCGTTCCGTCTGCCCGTTGGACTGGGGGTGGTAGCCCGAGGTCAGACTGACTGAAGCTCCCAAGTTACCCCAGAAAGCTTTCCAGAATCTTGCCACGAACTGGGGACCTCGGTCGCTAACGAGGTCTTCTGGGGGTCCGTGGTAGCGCACCACCTCTCTTACCATAATCTCCGCCGTCTGTTTGGCCGTGGGGAGTTTGGTCAGGGCAATGAAGCGAGCAGCCTTGGAAAAGCGATCCACCACCACGAGGATGGCAGTGTTCCCTTGTGACGGGGGAAGCCCCGTAATGAAATCAAGGGAGATATGGGTCCAGGGGCGACGTGGGACCGGAAGGGGTTGTAAGAGTCCTGCAGGTTTGCGGTTATCTGGCTTAGCCACCATGCACACCGTGCAAGCTGCCACATACCCCGTCACATCCTGGCGGAGTGTCGGCCACCAGAAACGTCTCTGGAGTAATTCCAGGGTGCGTCGGACCCCTGGATGGCCGGCCAATCGGGAGGCATGTGCCCACTCTAAGGCCTTTGTGCGACAGGATGTGGGCACGAACAGAAGGCCCTGAGGGGTCTCGGAGGGAGCCGGTGACGGTCCTTGTGCCTGTCGAATCTCGTCCTCCAGATGACAGCGTACGGCAGCCACAACCTTAGAGGAGGGAATGATGGGTTCAGACACTGCTGGCTCAGCCTCAGTCGTGTGGAGGCGTGAAAGGGCATCTGCTTTACCGTTCTTGGAACCAGGGCGATAGGTGACCACGAAGTCGAAACGGCTGAAGAAAAGGGCCCAGCGAGCCTGCCTGGGGTTCAGTCGTTTGGACTCTCCGATGTACTCCAGGTTCTTATGATCAGTGTAAATGAGGAATGGGTTGGTGGCGCCCTCGAGCCAGTGACGCCATTCCTCTAACGCTAGTTTGATGGCTAGCAGTTCTCTGTTCCCCACGTCGTAGTTTCTCTCCGCCGGGGAAAGAGCTCGGGAGAAGAAAGCACATGGGTGGAGCTTGTCGTCCTCTGCTGCACGTTGCGACAGCACCCCCCCTACGCCCGAGTCGGAAGCATCTACCTCCACCACAAAGGGCAAGGCTGGGTCTGGGAGAGTGAGGATCGGTGCTGTGCAGAACCTTTGCTTGAGGTCCTCGAAGGCCTTCTGAGCAGCCTCGGTCCACAACAACCGGCGGGAACCCCCCCGAAGAAGAGCGATGATAGGGGACGCCCGGGCGCTATAATTCCTTATGAACCGCCGATAGAAGTTGGCAAACCCTAGAAACCCCTGGACCTGCTTGATGGTGGTGGGTATCGGCCAATCCATGATGGCCTTTACTTTTTCAGAGTCCATCGAGAGCCCCTGAGGCCCGACTACGAACCCTAAGAAGGAGGTGGAAGCAGAGTGGAACACGCACTTTTCCACCTTGCAGAACAGCTTGTTCTGTAGAAGGGCCTGCAGGACGGCTCGGACGTGGCCAACATGTTCCTGGACTGACTTGGAGAATATGAGTATGTCATCCAGGTATACAAACACGCACACCTCCAAGAATTCACGCAGCACGTCGTTGATGAGGTTCTGAAAAACCGCAGGGCTGTTTGACAACCCAAACGGCATCACTAAGTATTCATAATGTCCGCTGGGTGTGATGAAGGCAGTCTTCCACTCATCTCCGGCCCGCATGCGAACCAGGTGATATGCGTTCCTGAGGTCGAGTTTAGAAAAGATAGTGGCCCCCTGGAGGCGTTCGAAGGCGGTAGACATGAGGGGCAAAGGGTACTTGTTCTTCCGGGTGATGTTATTCAGTCCCCGATAATCGATGCACGGCCTCAGTCCGCCATCCTTTTTCCCAACGAAGAAGAAGGGCGCTGCCGCCGGAGACGTAGAAGGGCGAATCAGCCCAAGGTGCAGTGCCTCTTTGATGTAGTTCTTCATTGCCTGGCTCTCCGAGACTGAAAGGGAGTAGAGACGCCCCCTAGGGGGAGAGGTTCCAGGCAAGAGGTCGATGGCGCAGTCGTATGGCCGATGGGGAGGGAGAGTGGTAGCCTTCTCCTTGCTGAAGACCTCTTCCAGATCGTGGTAGCAGGCCGGGACCGTGGTCAGGTCTGTTCTGTCTGGCGGTGCCAAGATGTTCACCCTTGGAGAGGTGTCAGCCGACCGAATAGGAGCCACGGTGGGGTGAAACGGGGTCCTGGAGTGTTCCTCTGCCGTGGTGACGCGGGGAACACAGGGTGTTGTCAGTGTGTGAACTGGGAGGTGACCTGCTGTGGAGCAAGCAGGGCCCCAGTGGAGTAGTGAGCCAACCGCCCACGCAAACTGAGGCTCGTGGACAGCTAGCCAGGGGTAACCCAGCACCACAGGGTCCTGCGGGGTGGTGGTGAGCCAAAAGCGAATGGTCTCTTGGTGATCATTATGAGAGGACATGATGAGAGGGACCGTCACCCGCTCCAGATGTCCCGAGCCCAAAGGGCGACCATCCAAGGCCTGGATTGCCTGGGGAACGGCCACCGGGGTAGTTGGAATCCCCAGCTGTTTAGCCAGGGTGATGTCCATCAGGTTGACTGCCGCGCCGGAGTCCACCAAGGCAGTGAGGGAGACAATGGAATTGTTCTTGCCGATGTGACGGAGGCGTATGGGGATGGAGAGACGGTTGGCGGGTCCAGGGGTCTTAGCGCCACCACTCATCAGAGGCCCTGGAACCCCTGACGAGTGCTGTCTTTCCCCTGCAGGTCTGGGCAGTGTTGTACCTGGTGCCCGGAGGACCCACAGTACATGCACAGGCCTCTTTGGAGACGGCGGCTGCGTTCTTCGCGACTCAGCCGGAGGCGGCCGAGTTCCATGGGTACTTCCGGTAACGGGGTTGGTGTTGGAGTGGTGATGGGGGTGGTTGGTCTTGGCAGGAAGGTCGTCATGGGTGCCCTGTTCTCACGACGGTCTCGGCGACGTTCCTGAATGCGAGCATCGAGGTGGATGGCTAAGTTGATCAGCTCGTCCAGCGACTGTCCCCAGTCACGGTTGACCATCTCATCCTTCACATTCTCCTGTAGCCCGCGGTAAAAGGCTGAACGCAGAGCTTGGTCCTCCCAGCCACTCCGAATTGCCACGGTGCGGAACTCTATGGCATACTGTGCTACGGATTGAGTCCCCTGGTTGATGGTAAGGACTCGTTGAGCTGCCTGGTCTTCTGTGCGCTCTGTGTCGAACATCAACCCAAGGCGACGCAGGAACAGCTGGCTGTCACGTCCCTCGGGCAGCTGGCAGTCCATGACGGCGGTTGCCCACTCCAGGGCTGATCCCGAGAGTCGGGAGATGATGTAGCCCACCTTCGCTGGCTCGGTGGGGAAGAGATGTGCTTGGTGGAGAAAGATCTGTGAGCACTGAAGCATAAAGCCCCGGCATGCTTTGGGTTCCCCAGAGAATAGTTGGGGGGCGGATAGAGGTACGGAAATGGTGGGAAGCAGCGCAGGGGCAGCCTGGGCGTTGGGTCCAGCCCCACGGCTAGGATCTGAGGTTGGTGGATCAGGTGGAGGTCGTGCACACAGCCCCTGAACAGTGGTGTTCAGTTGCTGCATTGCTAGCTCTAAACGACCCAGTCGCGGTGCATGGGCACTGAGCATAGTGCCCAGTTGAGTAATCGCATCCCTGATCTCCTGCAGCTCTGCTGTGCCTTGGCTAGACTCTGTCATGCTATCAGGCTGGGGTTTTCAGGCACACACGCAGATGGTAGGTCAGTTGCAGCAAAAGGGTTTATTGATGATAGGCCGGATGTGCATGGTATCAAACACTGCTAGGTTAGCGAAGTTCCTAGCTTAACAGTCTCTTTTAGTAACATAATAGTCCACAGTCAACTGGTTAGTCTAACAGAGGTTTAATCCAGAGAGGGTAATCCACAAGAGGTAAGTGTACTCACGAAACTCCATGACAGAGTGAAGGGGGAAGGGTACCCAGTGCTTAAGTAGGAAGTGGTGATTACAAATGCACCGCAGGTGTGGCCCAAGACAGAAGAAAAGGTGAGTGCTATGTGCTCTAGGGTGAGTGTCGCCCTCTAGGGGGCTGGCGACTGTGTGCGGATGTGACAGATTCCCAGGTTGAGACAGTTTGAGAATGTTCTTCCTGTGGAGGAGATGAAACCGAAACGTTAACACACGGTTAATAAGCCTAGCTCACCTGGGAGAGGAAGACAGGGGTGTGTTTTACATGGAGGTGTCTGTTCCCTTAAGGTTTTTTTTTAAGTAATTGGGAGAGAGAGTGACTATATTCAACTATATTGAATTAGTGGGCGATGAAAACATTTACGTGACTACAAAGGCTATGATAACTCACGCTGAGAGGTAATGGTCTGAGCTGAGGATATTATCACTCATCAATCACACGTTGAAGATGAATGTGGCATTTGTTGAGTATAGCTGCGTGTCATGCATGGCCATCTGATTGGTCTGCCAGTCTCCTGGGACAGAAAGTTAATGTGGTTCTGTAATGAGTTGCTATCCCTTACATTTACATTCAGTCATTTAGCAAATGCTCTTATCCAGAGTGACTTATAGAAAGTACAGGGACATTCCCCCTGAGGCAAGTAGGATGAAGTGCCAAAGGACACAACATCATTTTGCACGGTTGAGAATCGAACCGGCAATGTTTTGATTGCTAGCCTGATTCCCTAACCGCTCAGCCACCTGACTTCGTAAAGAGTCAAATAAAACTGACTGATAAATCACCCGATATTGCAGTTGGCAGCTGTAACAAATTAGAGAGATTTGTGGAGGGGGAAAAAAAGAAAGTGAGATAGCATTTTGTTGCTAATTACTTAATTCTGCCACATGCTCTTTTTATATTCCCCCTGGGATAAAGAAGCGTTGACATGTGCCTTTTCAAGATGGTATTTATCCTGAACAGAGATGTGGGCTGGCTGCAGGATCAGGGTAAAAACAGGAGCAACACATCATGCAGTATTCAAGCCTGGGTGAGGAGGTAAAAATAGATCACTCAAAGAAACTCTTTTGAAAGCCGAAGAAAACAGCATCAGGGGTGTCACAGAGGACTATGTCTAAAACACAGACGTCTGGAAGGATGGGAAATAATATCCTGAAATAGGTGATTTGGGCCAAGATATTTTACTGTGTATCCAAAACGCTGGGAGCATTAATGTGTGCACCACAATCTTACAGTGATTTGTGAGTGTGACTCACGGTCTTTGACCTTTTCCCAAACACATTAACACATCAGTTTTGGCCTGAGCGTAATGATGCAACTCTGATGACACCCACCATCAGATTAGATCCAGGAGTAACAAACCTTTAATCCCGTCATTGAAGCGTGAACTCACAGGCTCGGAGTGAGATTTTGTGTTGTAGTTTAGTGGCCGGTTATTTTAATGAACTCTGGGTTGGTGTGGTAACGTTTAGGGGAGTGGAGAGTCATCGCAGAGCCCCAGTTGGCAGTGGGCGCTGAGCTGAGAGGCGGTGGGATAGAAGCAGCCATGTGAAGCAAACAGGAAAAGCCAGTTCTGACTTCAAAATGGCTCCTTATCACAGACAGGACAGTTCTCTTGTGACCATTCTCGAGGCTTGCAGAAGCTGAGCCGGTTTCAAAATGGTGACACTCGAACGGCAAGCACTGTCATTCGCAACACTTCATTTGAATTTCCTTTGCTGTACATTTGTGATTTAATCTTCTTAATATGGAAAGACTCAAGGGTGCGTATGTGTTTGAAGGTCAGTAAAATGGTTAAAAAAGGAAGTAAACAGTGTTAGTACAGGAAGTAAAACAGCGTTATGTTCAGTTGTTGGCAGTCTTTGATGTCCTCTTGCAAGCCCCATTTTGAGATCCCCAATTTGAAGCAGAAAAGTGGAGATTTGTTGGGAATGCTTTACTGCCCTCCATTTTCAACTGTTTATAATATTCTTCTGTGTCTGCATATTTTCTCTGTGCACATTACTCATCAGAATAAAAAAAGGAACTATGAAAACCTCGACCAACTGTCCTTTGACAACAAGCGAGGACCTAAGGTATATTTGCATGGTCAATGCACGCCGCCCACCAACTTTCCAAATGTAGCAACTAGAATCCAGCAAACCAATCACCAAGCCAACCCAGAAATGCCCCTCTCTCTTGGTAGCACGTGTTTTTTTCTCCTTTTTCTTTTTTACTTTGAGGCATTTTCCTATGATTTAAATGAAGAATGGTTTTGTTATGGAAATAACTATAATTTTCGCTAAAATAAATAAAACACGAACAAAAATAAAAGTTCAAAAAATGAACATCGTTCCACTTTTAGCATTTACATTTTTGTTCTTCCTTCAATAACTGGACTGCATGTTCTCAGGACAACACACACCAACAACAACAACAACAACAACAAAACAGTTCGCAGGAACCGTTAGTGTGGGACAACAAAAATATTTTCCCAGAAACTACTCCTTCCTGTTTCTAGATTTCAACAGTTTTTTGCTCAAGGGGAAAAGGACCCCCCCCCCACCCCCCTCACTACCCTTCACCTGTTTTTAGTTCCTGGTTGCATTGACCTTGTTCTCCTCCCTACTTAACGTGCACGTTTTTCTTTGGAGCCTTGATAACCCTCAGTTTGCATGCGAAAAATGCAAAAGTTTCCCCCCCACTCCCCCAAGCTTTTTTTATTTTTTTAGTTGAGCCGATTTCCCTGGATCGCATTCCTTTTTGTCCCATCTTCCTTTTTCAACCGTGAGCGCCCAAATCCGAGCAAAGCAGGTAAAGCGGAAGCAGGGTTCAGAGGTAATGGGGTAAGTAGCTGGTTTGACTTATTTTGTGCCCCAATCACAGGCAGAGAAAGTTCTTCAATTCAGCCAGGAGACTAACTTAACTGCCCTGCTGCTGGAGGCCAAAGAGCTGGAGGCCCGTGTCATCATCCTCTCTGCCAGGTAGGAGACCTCTACTGTCCACCAATCACGTCAGGGCTAGGTGGCTGGCCACCAATCACGTCAGGTGTGAGTCCCGCTTCTTCACACCTGACCTTTAAACAGTTCATTCTCCATCCATCCATTTTCTGGCGCTTATCCGGGGCCTGGTCGCGGGGACAGCAGTCTGAGCATCTATTTTGTTGTTTTTAAAGGTGGCTTAGTTGTAGTTATATTGACCCTTTGCCCGTGTCGTCACGTTCGTCAGAGGAACGCCCACTCTGCCATGACGGACGGCAATAGTATTCCATGTGCGGGGTAAAGGTATATAGAAAGTCTCCCTTGTTAAGCCAAGTTTCATTGATTTTACCTTTTAAAATGGTGATATCATGTTGTGCGTTTGGCTGCACTCACAGGCAGGGCTGTAAACCTAAATGAGCTTTTTATTGTATAGCTTTTTACCGTATAGCTTTTTATCGTATTACCTGATTATGTGCCTGGTGATTGCGAGAAGGATACCTCCCGTCTGACGGGAGTCACAATTAAAAACTGAGCCCTGAAAAGTTTGCTTGGTTACAACAGTACGTTTGCTTTCAAATGTTTTCAGTTTGATTATTTCTTAATGTAATTATATCCTGTATGTTTTATGAAGATAACTTTATTTCTTGATAATGTGACTGATTGAATAAGCACATGAGCAAAAAGTCGACTTGTATTGTACATCAACAGTTTATTATTAAATAAAAAAATTATTCATGCCTGGGAGTTAAACTGGGAGTTGGTACAAATCGTGGGGGGTGAATTCGGGTAAAGTTGGCGATTTGATTAAATCGGTGAATATGGACGGAGGGAGAAGGTACGGGTCCGTTCACTCTTGCCGTCCAGCATGGCACACCCACGTGATAATGTGAAAGGGTCAATAGGTGCATGTGAAGTTCGGGGACGTTAAGAGCTCAGTGATGTTTAAAAGAGCAACACAAATAACATTTGTCGTTAACCAAACCGATAACATGTTACAGAGTTTACGGTACTCAAACCCCGAGTTAGAAAATAATATTTCTGTGTTCCAGCGAAGAGGACGCTGCGTCTGTTTACAAGGCGGCCCGCTTCCTCAACATGACCGGGTCCGGTTACGTGTGGCTGGTGGGTGAACGAGAGATGTCGGGTAAAGCCCTGAGCGAGGCGCCGGACGGTACGTACGCCCGTTACTCGGCTGGCACTGAGAAAGGCCGGTTATTGATCTTATGTGCAGGTCTTTCTGCTCTCCTATGACAAATTAGATTATGAAGGCTGGTTATCTCTGAGGAAAAGTCCTAGTTGTGTTGTTTTTTTGAATTGTTTGTTAAATGTTCTGCGTTTAAACATTTAAGCATTTGACATGTTTAAAGGTTTAAATGAATCACGTAACATATTCCACAATCCTCATCTTTCGTTCAACTTTGTGCTTCCTTACTGACAAGCTGTAGTCTACTAGAAGCAATTCATATTTTCAAACCCCTTGAAAATGTTTGCATATAAATATCAGCTTGTCTGATAACTACACTGCATTCATTGTTCTATGAATGGGCAAAAAAATGTTCTATGAATGAAAAAAAATTAATAGTTTGGTTCTCATGAGTTTATGAAGGGTGTTTCGCAAACCCCCCCCCCCCCCCCTTCACTTTGAAGTGTAACTGAAATAGAATGGTAAGCAACAAAACTGTCCCTTTCTGTCTGTTTCTGGAAATGCCAAACAAGTGTCACGTAACTATGTCACTCAATGTTCACAAAATGTTCACGTCTTCCCCTAGGCACTTAAGCACTTCCAACCCCCCCCCCCCCCGCCCCCTCTTTCTCTCTCGGATGTCCATCTTTCTGTCTGTCTGAACACCTGGTCCAGTGTCCTTCTCATCCATCACCTGTGGCTTCCATGGCGAGTCTGCAATAACGTCCGGACCCGTTTGCAATAGAGAAACTTAGCTGAAGTTGGATCGATGCTGTGAATCGCATATCAATTCTAATAGGTTTGATGTGTGTTCGTTTTGATCCCACGCACACAGCATTTTGCCTGTTCTTCCCAACTTGGCCCTTTAGACGGGTGGGGTGGGGGGGTGGTGGGGTTCTAGAATTGAATATATCCAACTTCAAGGGACTCTTGTATGCCGGGGCAAAGTCAACTAAGAACTACGTCAAGATGTGTATCATTTACTATCTGAAATCGTTGACTATTCTCATAATGGAGATCATGTCCCAAAATAATACATTCTGATATCTTGATAGCCGAGTCAGAACGATTCCACAAAACAAAAAACACAAATTGTGACTCTGGGTTTGGATCTTAGCTCAGACCTTTGCTCACGGTGACCAACCACGAGACCCTATAAGTTTTCCACTGCAAAAGGCTCCCAAATGTCTGTGTTCAGACCAGTCACTGATTGGCTGTTTCTTGCCTCCGTTGGCGTGAGTAGGTCTCATTGGCCTCCAGCTCATCAACGGCAAGAACGAGTCGGCGCACATCACTGATGCCGTGGCTGTGGTAGCACAGTCCATCCAGGAGCTGTTTGAGAAGGAGAACATCACAGAACCTCCGAGAGGCTGCGTGGGAAACACAAACATCTGGAAAACAGGGCCTCTGTTTAAGCGGTGGGTGAGGCCTGACCTGAGCACACACACGTACAGACTCACACAAACACACGGACACACACAGACACAAACTTACACACACACACACACACATGCACACACTCAGTCTTGATCTTCCTATTTTTCTATCCTCCTCCACCTCTTTTAATTGTTTTCTGTCTTTCCAACTCAAGCTTTCTGTCTCCCTCCTCCCACCTGTCGCCCTCCTCCCACCTGTCTTCCTCTCCCCACCTGTCTCCCTCCTCCCACCTGTCTTCCTCTCCCCACCTGTCTACCTCCTCCCCACCTGTCTCCCTCTCCCCACCTGTCTCCCTTCTCCCCACCTGTCTCCCTCCTCTCCATTTGTCTCAAATCTAACTTTCGTCTGTGTGTCTGTGATTCAGGGTTCTGATGTCATCCAAGTATCCAGAGGGCCTGACAGGACGCGTGGAGTTCAACGATGACGGAGACAGGAAGTTTGCTCACTACAGTATCCTCAACTACCAGAAGACTCGACTTGTTCAAGTCGGCATCTACAACGGAACGCAGGTCAGGGAACAAACAGCTCTTCCTCTCAGTGATGCAGCCTCTCTACCCTGATACCCTGCCAGTCATCTTCAGGCAATGGCGTAAGAACCAGGGCCAAACCATCTGGAGCTGAAGGATGTTTAAACGCTCCCTTTTCACAAATACTGTCAGCGCTCCGCTAATGTGTTTCTGCGGCCCTGCAGGTGGTCATGAACAACCAGAGAAAAATCATCTGGCCAGGCGGGGAGACAGAGAAACCACGGGGCTTTCAGATGTCCACCAGACTAAAGGTACTGGTGCTCCATTCACTCATTACTGATCCCTGCTATGTACTATTTGTAGTATTTATGACCTGGGTTTTTGCTGAGACTGTGTGTGTGTGTCACTGCGTTGTGTTTTGGCGGGGTCTCCCCAAGGGGTTTCTGGGAATCTTGGAGGCTAAAGAGCATCCCGTCACCCCATGCTGGAGACCCCAGCACAGTGCAGTGTGGAGGGAATGGACCAAGTTACAGGGGGTCACATGCAGACAGCAAATCCATCTCCCCCCCCCCCCCCCCCCCCCCGCCCCCGTCTGTTGCAGATAGTCACCATACACCAGGAGCCCTTTGTGTATGTGAAACCTACAATGCAAGATGGAACCTGTAGTGAGGAAAAAGCACTTAATGGAGTAACTATTAAAAAGGTGATCTGCACTGGACCGAATGAGACCATCCCAGGTAACACAACAGGGGCGTTTATGATGTCACTGTGCTTTGAACTACACACTCCAAACACCAACTGGAGATGCATACATATATATGCAGTAGGTATCTATATATGTATACATGTAGTTGAGTGTGTCATGAATGATGGTCGGCCCGTTTGGGTTGTGGCCATGCTTGTGTGTGTGTGACCATGCTCGTGAGTGGGATCGTGTGTCTGTGTGTGTGTGTGTACGTGTGTGCGTGTGTGTGCGCGTGTGCATGTGACCATGCTCGTGTGTGTGTGACAATGCTCGTGTGTGGGATCGTGTGTCTGTGTGTCTGTGTGTGTGTGTATATGTGTGCGTGTGTGTGCGCGTGTGCATGTGACCATGCTCGTGTGTGTGTGACCATGCTCGTGTGTGTGTGACCATTAATCTTACCATAAGCATACCACTCATGGCTGCCTCTGTATTAGCCAAACAGTGCAAGCATGAATTGGTGTGTGTTCCAAAAACGGTGGATTATGTACCTGTGTATGTGTGTGTGTGTAAATGTTTGGGTGTTGTTGATGTGTGTGTGTGTGCTTCTTCAAACAAATCAACAATAAAAATCCCCAAATAAATCCATCTAGACTGATTGTAACTTGCGATCTTCTCTGTTCTGGTTACAGGACGCCCAATCGTTCCTCAGTGTTGTTTTGGTTTCTGTGTTGACCTGCTCATCAAGCTGGCCGGAGACATGAACTTTACCTACGAGGTTCACCTGGTGGCTGATGGGAAATTTGGAACTCAAGAGAGGGTCCGTTTATTTTGGAAATGGAAGGAATCAGCCTTACTAACGCAAAGTTGGCCAAAACACTCACCCGTTTTAAAAGCAATGCTTAGAATGCCTCAATGCTACATTCTAAATACTTCCATCCAAATATTTCTTCTCCGTAAAGATCCTGATGGCTGTGGAAGAGTCCGACCATGTCATTTGACCCAGCTGTGGCTTTGATTGCAGGTGAACAACAGCAACAAGAAAGAGTGGAATGGGATGATGGGGGAACTGCTGGGAGGTCTTGCAGACATGATCGTAGCCCCGTTGACTATAAACAACGAACGAGCCCAATACATCGAATTCTCCAAACCTTTTAAATACCAAGGCCTGACTATACTCGTTAAAAAGGTACGTGCCGACTTCTTTGTCTCTCTTTATGACCCGTTACAGACAACCTTGTGCAGTGTAGACCTGGTGTGTGGGTTCCCCAGTGGTAGGATCTGCGATCGACACGCCCCCAAAGTCTAATTTAAGTGCAGTAATATCATTTATCATTGAGAAATGTGGGCTGCCTGTACAGTGAGAAAACGTCAGTTGGTATGATTCATTAAAGTGTATATTCATACTGTGTATATTCTAAAAATCCCCTTATTTATTATTATATTCTGTTGTCATAACTGTTTTGCACTTGTTTGCACTGATTGGATGCTAACTGTATTTCGTTACCCTGTACTTGTACCTGTGTAATGACAATAAAGTTGAATCTAATCTAATCTAAAACAACGTATTATTCAGGTGCAGCTGAGGCTAGCGTGGCTGTTGACCGTCCGTATCGTGTGTTGCAGGAAATCCCTCGCAGTACGTTGGACTCGTTCATGCAGCCGTTTCAGAGCACGCTGTGGCTGCTGGTGGGTCTGTCGGTGCATGTGGTGGCGGTGATGCTTTACCTACTAGACCGGTTCAGGTACAAGGGGAATGTGTGTGTGTGTGTCCGTGTGTCAGTGTGTGTGTGTGTGTGTGTGTTAGAGCTCAGAGGGGTTTTAGTCGGGTCGGTGTGTGTCCATGTGTGTGTGTGTGTTAGAGCTCAGATGGGTTTTTGTCAGGTAGGTGTGTGTGTGTCCGTGTGTGTGTGTGTTAGAGCTCAGATGGGTTTTTGTCAGGTAGGTGTGTGTGTGTGTGTGTCCGTGTGTGTTAGAGCTCAGATGGGTTTTGTTGGGTCAGTGTGTGTGTGTGTGTGTCCGTGTGTGTGTGTTTTGTTGGGTCAGTGTGTGTGTGTGTCAGTGTGTGTGTGTGTTTTGTTGGGTCAGTGTGTGTGTGTGTCCGTGTGTGTGTGTGTGTTTTGTTGGGTCATTGTGTGCAGTAGGCTTCCGAAGGCGTCAGCTGTGGCTGGGGAGAGAGGCGGAGCTTAAGATAGACTCTGACCAATCCACAGCCAATCCTGGACCCTCTCTGTGCTTGTTGCTCTTGTCACTCACTGTTCTCTTTCTAACCGATCCCCTCTCTCCCTCTATCACCATCAGGCTCTCTTGCCCTCTCTCTCCCTCTCTCAGTCTGTGTGTGACGTGATTGGTCCTCCCCCTGCTATACTGCCCGTGTTACCTTCCTCCCTGCCTGAAGGGGCGCTGTAACGGGTCTCTGTCCTCTCACTCTCCCTGTCGCTCTGTTTCCTGCTCCACCTCTCTCCAGCCCATTTGGAAGGTTCAAAGTGAACAGTGAAGAAGAAGAGGAAGATGCCCTCACCTTGTCGTCCGCTATGTGGTTCTCCTGGGGAGTGTTGCTCAACTCTGGGATAGGAGAAGGTACGGTTGTACAGTGCTACACAACAAAACACCAAAGCTTAAAAACAATTAAGCTTAGCTTAGTTTAGTTTATCTTAGGTTAGCTTGGTTCGGGTATGAAAATACTTCCTTGGTTCTGTTCTCTGCAGGCGCGCCGCGCAGCTTCTCAGCGAGAATCCTGGGCATGGTGTGGGCCGGCTTTGCCATGATAATAGTGGCATCCTATACTGCCAACCTGGCTGCCTTCCTGGTGCTGGACCGGCCTGAGGAGCGCATCACCGGCATCAACGACCCGAGGGTCAGCTCACACACACACACACTCACACACACTCTCAAACACACACACACACACACACACACACACTCACACACACTCTCACCCACATACACACACACACTCTCAAACACACACACACACTCTCACACTCTCTCTTACACACACACACACACACACACACACACACACACTCTCACACACAAACACACATACACACTCTCACACTCACACACACACACATACACACACTAACAAACACACACACTCATACACACACAGACACACACACCACGGGGTCACTTCCAATCCTGTGCCCGGTGTTCAAGGTGCTATGGAACTGGAACTATTGTGACCGCCATAACCGTAGTTTAGTCAAGACAGTCACGTGAGATTGATATAAGGAATATTTATTGATAACCATGACATGGAATATGTTTGACTTTGGCGGAGTGGAATGTCTAAGGGGAAGCGCTCCCTACCGCCTCGAGCGACACATACGTGCATACATATATGACATGAGGCAAGGAGCAATGGATATATAATCCCCCTGATAGACAGACAGATATACATAAATTCAGACAGACAGACAGATATACATAAATTCAGACAGACAGACAGATATACATAAATTCAGACAGACAGATATACATAAATTCAGACAGACAGACAACCGGGGGAGAAAGGGGATGGTGGTGGGAGGCAACAGTAATGATCCTAACCTGTCTGTGTTAGTGTTGGATATCCGCGCAGCCTTTTAAGGCAGTCTTACCGGGCGAAGCCCCAATGGGCTTGTACTAGCCAGGTCAGGTGTGTTCATGATTGATTGCTTGCGCTACCTGTGTGCTTGAGCTGTTACTGCATGTGAACTGCGGTGTGTGATGATAGATAATGTACTGAGTGTATGCTGAGTGTATGATAGGAATATATGAAGAGTTATGTGAATGAATGATGATATGTACTTAGATGACTGAGTGATGACGCGGGCAGCCCGAGTGCCGTTGCCAGAACTAGCTTCGCCCATCAACAACACACTTACACATGGTGTTAGCTCTCGTATCGGCAAGGATGCGTATTGTTGCTTTCTGTGTGGAAAGAAACATGAGAGTTAACCACACCTTTCTGCCTCCCCCCCTACCTCCTTCCCCCCTCCTCTCTCCATTTCCCTCCCTCTCTTCCTTCCTTCCTTCGTCCCTTCCTCCCGATCTCTTCCCTCCCTCTCTCCACCCTCCCTCTCTCCACCCTCCCTCCCTCTCTCCAGCTGAGGAACCCATCAGACAAGTTCATCTATGCCACAGTGAAGCAGAGCTCTGTGGACATCTACTTCCGGCGGCAGGTGGAACTCAGCACCATGTACCGTCACATGGAGAAGCACAACTATGAGTCTGCCGCCGAGGCCATCCAGGCCGTGCGCGACAAGTGAGTGACGGCCGGGCCGGGCCGACCAGGCGGTTGGTCGGCCCGGCTGGTCACGGTAGCCAGGTTCAGACAGGGTCAGTTCAGCCAGAGCCAGGGGGAGGCGATTTGGACCTCCGGACCACAGGGAAACCCCAGGCTTTACTGCGGGTTCAGCCCTCTGGTCCAGGCCCACCGGTCCAGCCGAGCCAGACCCAGGCCCAGAGCAGGGGTAGATGTGAGGGTTAACAGGGCGTTGGTGCCTCCGTTGACCCCAAGACTGCAAGCGAAGAGCTAACGTTGAGCTGAGGAGTTCAAATGTTTCAGGTTATACCCAGATGAGCGTCTTTGAGAGAGAGAGAGAGAGAGAGTGGTGGGAACCCAATGGGGGACGCCCCTCTCGTCCGTCCGGCATTGGATTTCATTGGGCCTAAAGCATCCGTAGATGCGGTGGGGTCGGGAGCCGTAATTGTGTTTGTAAATCACTGTACTGTTGCACCGTAACCCCTCCCTCCCTTCCTGCCACCTCCTCCCTCCCCCCATCCCTCCTTCCCCTCCCTTCCCTCCCTCCATCCCACCCTTCCTACCTCCCCTTCCCTCCCTCCTCCCCTTCCCTTCCCTCCCCCCCTCCCTGCCTCCCATCCACAGCAAGCTGCATGCTTTCATCTGGGACTCTGCGGTGCTGGAGTTTGAAGCCTCGCAGAAGTGCGACCTTGTGACCACGGGAGAGCTGTTTTTCCGTTCGGGCTTTGGAATAGGCATGCGTAAGGACAGCCCCTGGAAACAGAACGTGTCCCTGGCCATTCTCAGGTCTGTCCCAGCCGAAGCTGCGTCCGTTCAACTCTGTTCTTTTCAGCGTTTTATTATTTCAATTATTTTTTGGATTTTTTTTCCAGCCATCCTAAATAGAACACATCGCCTTGTGTGAGCTCTGTCTCTCTCTGTATCTTCCCCTCTGTCTGTCTGTCTGTCTGTCTCGCTATCTGTCTTTGTCTTCTTCCACGTGAGTCAGTTGCAATCTGGGACGAAGCAGCTCTGTATCTTGCCCTTCCGGCTCGATGTATAACGCTTTCACTTTCTCCCCACTACTTCCCTCCCCGACCCCTTGCAGTTCCCATGAGAATGGCTTTATGGAGGACCTAGACAAAACCTGGGTGAGATACCAGGAGTGTGACTCAAGGAGCAATGCCCCAGCCACACTCACCTTTGAGAACATGGCAGGTATGGTCCCACGCTCAGGCCTAGAGAAAAACCCTAAAAGTGATTGGACAAAAACTGCAGTGGTAAGGTACTGTAGCTTCTTTTTGTCCAATACCTTTAGTTTTTTTTGGCCGGTTTGGTTTTTGTGGCTTTAATGACGCAATGTGGCGGTCGCTTGTAGTGTGTCAGGGGCTGGATTTACAGATCAGGTTGAGACGCTTGCGTGCGCCCGCTGATCCGACGCGAACCCGTACGGGATCAGTGGGTGTGGCCGAGTCGTGGGACAGCCACTCACGAGGGCGCCCTTGCTTGTTTTGTGTGTCCCTATCTCTTTACAGGGGTCTTCATGCTGGTGGCTGGAGGCATTGCAGCAGGGATCTTCCTCATCTTTATCGAGATCGCCTACAAACGCCATAAAGACGCCCGCAGGAAGCAGATGCAGCTGGCCTTTGCGGCCGTCAATGTCTGGAGGAAGAACTTACAGGTAGAACCTCCGTCGCAGCCCACCTCCACACGCGCACTCAACCCCAGGAAGGAGGGCCCGATGTGGGCCAGGAGAGGCTGAGTGAGCCCCTATCTGTCAGACCCTTCCTTTCCTCCAGGTGTACAACCACCACCTGCCCCCTCACAGTCTTTGCCTCTGCAGAAACCCAGTTCTCTTGTGAATCACTGTCCCACGAACAGTGAACTTCCCACACACACACACGTGACATCAACTGCCACGACGATGTCATCCCCTCCCACCCGTAGGGTCCTACAGGTCCCTGAGGGGCCTCGTCGCCCTTGTCTCTTGTCTGTGCCTACAGGACAGCAAGGATGCTCCAGGGAGCCAGGCGCTGGGCCCGGCCGGGACCCCTTCGTTAGTACGTAAACCTAGCAGAGCCATCTCCACCCCTGTCGTTGCTATATTTAAGACCCAGCTGAAGGGAGCTGAAGGCAGGCATGAGCCAGCCCAGCCTGCTGTCGCTCTTCGTACGCTTCGTACAAGTCTAACTGCGCAGTTAATGCTGAGCCGCTGTCTCTAAACTACGAGCCATTCTCATCCTTCACACTGAATAAAAGCTATGTGCTGACAGCAACATGGACACAACTCCAGAAATAGAGAGTTCAAAACCCACCTTTCGACGTATCCTGTCTGAAAGCAAAGCACACGCTAAATGTCAGCGTCTTGATATGCAGCGCTGCATATCTTCCCTCTCTCCCTGCTGACCCCCTGATGGGATCAGGACCACGAGAGCGTAACGCTATCGCTGGGAGATTCTGCATGTCAGAGACTCTTTTCAAAGCAGTGGCCTCTTTAAACCCATCCTGAAAACCATCCGGGGCCACCCTTGATTTGGGCCACTTTGCCCCCGGCCCTCAGCGAAGAACACGATTTGCCGTCAAACTCCCAATATCTCTCCCCCCCCCCCCCCCCCCCCCCCCACCACCATGCACCCCCTCCAACCCCTCCTTCCACCCTCCCTGCCTGATCGCCCACAATGCAGTTCAAGGCACTTGAAACGCTGTGGCTTGGGTTCGAGCAGGAGGCGGGGGAGGGTGGGGGGGGGGGGGGTGTGGGCAGGGGACCGTGATGTAGCTCCTTAGGCAGCCACCTCTGCCCGGAATCGACCCGCTCGCAACCCGGTAACGGCTCTTTGGTCTTTGTCATCCCTGAGCGGAAGACAGGGCCTCCTGTGTGACGTCAGCAAATCGATGTCCTTCTCCATCAGAGCGTCCGTGTGTGTGTCCCCGTCTGGATGGTCACACACCTCCAGTGCGCGACGCACACACAGCCGGCTGATGGTGTGTGGGGGTTGGGGGGGGCGAGGGGGGGGGGGGGGTGCGGGGGGTGGGCTCACTCAGGAAGGATGAGGCTACGTACAGCCGTGGGCTCTGCCGAGCTACAGCTGGACTCCAGATGAAAGGTTACACTGAGATGGCTCCAGCCATGCGCGTTATCCTTCTCAGCATCTTTCACAGCGGGTCTGGAGGCTACAGAAGTGGAATGTTTTATCCTCTTCACAAACTGCTGAAACAGCCCTTATTGCCCTTATTGAGGCTTATTCAGAAGAGAGAGACAGGGGAAGGGAATGGGTTAGCTAGCGCTCAGCGATGCCTGCATTATGTAAACGTTTAGATCAAACTACTGCCTCTGTGATATTGTTATAGCAATATTTGTATCTATATATTTTAAAATGTACAAAAGAAGTATTAAGTGTTCGCACATGAAAGGCTGTATTGAATTGTAGAGCTATTCCAGTACCTTGAGGCTGATCTGAAGCAGGCTTTAAAAAAAACAACAGTTTACGTAGCCGATTCCTTCTTCAGTGACATTCACAAGCAGGTGTCTGTGTGTCATAGCATCATTCAACCGCGCGTGTGTGGGTGTGTGTGTGTGTACACTTCTGTGTGTATACACACTGCTGAAGGTAGCTTGGTGTAGCTAGCCAACTATACAGGATGTGTACTTCAGAATAACTGCTTCTAGCTGGTTCCCTTATGATTGAGAACTACATTACTCAACATGCCCCACCTTCCATCGCTTCTAACACGGAGATCTTTGAGGTGTATGTTTGATGAGCTCAATCCGTCCTCACTGCCGGGATGACAGCTGTCCCTCTTAACAGTTAAGTTGCCCCCCCTTAGGGGGGGGGGGGGGGGGGGGGGCTTGTTCAGAAGTACACGTCCTGTAGGAGGAAGGGAAACTGTGGAAGAACCGCTGATAATGATGATGATGGTGACGATGATTCTAATGACGGTGTGATGATGCACTACAGTGGCTGCTGTTTCCTGTTGGGGACAGGAAGCTGCCATGTACATTACATGTCCAGTTTGTCGCTTTCTGGGGATCCATTCTGCTTTGCATGGCCAGACCTGTGCAGATGCAACACTTCACCAGTGGTCTGAACAGGTTTATTTCCTGTGAGGAGAAGCAACGCACAGATAATGTATATAAATATATGCAAATAACTACGCCCCGCCCCCCCCCCAACAAAACAAAGTCATTGTTGAATTGCATAGATTTTTTTATGTATTTTTCACGCCTTTGTAACAGATTAGACCATCCTGTGTATGGAATATGACCACAGGGTGGCTTGAAATGTTTTTTTTTTTTTACATAATCTACCCTCTTTTAACAGGAAAACTGTTTGTCTTTCCTGCTTAGTAGAGAGTGTTGCCATGTTCTTCTGCAACCTTGCTGCCAATCACCTCCAAGCACCTCTAACGCCACATTTACATAACAGACCTGGGTTCGAAAGCAGCGCTCTTTGGAATTTTGGAAAGGGGTTCAGAACTTTGGAAGGGGTTCGGAATTTTGGAAAGGGCTCAGTCACATGACCTGATGACAGTCACATGACCCGATGAAGGCGTTGTGCAGGTCCAGTGCTGGCCTGGGGGATGACCGTCACGCTTTTTGTTTCATGTTCCTTATATGCCGGTTCTTCCTCCCCCCCCCCCCCCCCCCCCTCTCGATCTCCCCATCTATGTCCCCCCTGTTCTCTGCATGTTATGAAATTCACACCACACCTGCCTTTATTACAAAGGCCTTCCTGGTCTCTCATTAAGACCAACGTACGAACATCACAGCACTGCATCGCCCTCTTAACCTGCCTTAAACCCTGGCCGGGGGGGAAACATCACGGTTACCGTGACAACTTTATATTTGTACATTAGCCTTCACCTCTCGATAAAGTCCTTTAGATTAGTGCAGTGGTCTTCAAGCCTGGTCCTCAGGACCCACTGTCCTGCATGTTTTGGATGTTTCCCCCTTCCCACACACCTGATTCTAATGCATGATCGTTTACCAGGATTCTTCAGAGCTAGATAACGACCCATGCATTAGAATCAGGTGTGTTGGAGCAGGGAAACATCTAAAACATGCAGGACAGTGGGTCCTGAGGACCAGGGTTGAAGACCACTGGATTAGTGCATCTTATTCGAACGAAACCTAAAACGACTAGCCTGCTACCCTAGCGTGTGAGGTGAATTTCCGTTATACCAAACCCCCAAGGTATAACAATGAAAATGGCTTCAGCTGCATTAATTAATCTCTTACTTATCTGTTGTTGCTATGGTAACAAATTGGTATGCATTTTAAGTGGCTCCCCTTCCTTCTCTAAGCTTGACAATGTTTTCTTTTGAATTTTTTTTTATAATCGCCTGGCTTTGGATGTGGATGTTTCTGTTGCTTTCTGATACTCGCTCTCTTAGTTCCCTTTCGCTTTTCGGCTAAAAAGGATCTTAAACATTTTAACGATCTTGAATAGCTGAGTGATGGATGTTTATTTACTTTTCTTTTCTCCTCCCCCCTACGCAGCCCTCTTCCTCTCTAGAGACACAAGATGTAAGAGCACCTTAATACAAGCTTTCTGCACACTAACACCCCAGTCATGCCCTCAGGGAGGGAGACGTGTGTGAGTGGCTGTTAGATCCATGGATGGAGGGAGGGCGGGAGGGAGGGCGGTTACTTTGGTGATTTGTAATGTTGTAAGGAAAACCTGTGTTTGACAAGAGTTCAAGGGTAAATGTCTTTCTTCCTCTTTTTCTTGTCATTTTGTAGATCTTGAGATCGATGGGTTGTAATTTAAGCCTGTTTTTATTGCACTTTATATGCTTATCTGGTTAAGCGTCATTT
Organism: Neosalanx taihuensis; assembly: GCA_030340665.1. Taxonomy (NCBI): domain Eukaryota; kingdom Metazoa; phylum Chordata; class Actinopteri; order Osmeriformes; family Salangidae; genus Neosalanx; species Neosalanx taihuensis. Next base: position 5,583,199 of record CM059301.1, on the reverse strand, counting down.
ATTCCCCAAACGGGATTGCAATATCTCTGGGGGCGTAGAGGTTTAGAGGTTGGTACTGTCTACGGTTGAAACATTAACGGGTGTGTGTGTGTGTGTGTGTGTGTGCGCGTGCGCGTGTGTTGAATGAGTTGGCGGGCTTTGACAGGGTAGCACAGGCATCGCTCACACACGTTCCTGATGATGTCACCCCCACCCACCCCCCCCCCCCCCCCCCAAAACCATTCCAACGCATTCCTGTAGGGGGCGTGTAACACGTTGGGGGTGTTCGGATGTGTCAGATAAAAGATAGGGAGACCCCATCTGGTTCACGCTGATTCCCATCGCTGTGATAAGGCAGAGTAAGACCACAGGGTTCTTAGCGTACGGATGGTTGTGCTCTACTCCTACTCTCTACTCTACTCCTATAGAGCGTACACCCCTTTGATGCCTCTTACATGTGCAGGAAAGGCCGTTTAAGAAATGTTTTAAACCCGCCTCCTTTACAAGCCAAGAAAGAGGACGAGGATAGAAGGAATACAAGGGAGGGAGAGTTTAGAGAGAGAGAGAAAGAGAGCGAAAGAGAGAGAGAGAGCGAGAGAGAGTGGGTGAGGCTGAAACCAAAGTGTCACTCCAGCCCCAGAACACGAATAATGTTTCTACATATATTTATTTTAGGATAGGAAAAGTGGTAGAGCAGACACCGAACCCAGACAGAAAGCCTCTTTTAGGTCCATCAGTACCACCCTGGCCTCCAGCATCAAGAGGCGTAGGTCGTCCAAAGACACGGTAAGAACACGAAGGAACCACAACTCCTCCTCCCCTTTCTCTCTTTCTCTCCCTCTGTCTCTCTCTCCCTCCCTATCGTCTCTCTCTCTCTCTCTGGAGTCCTTCTTCTCCCCTCTGTCTCCCGCTCTGCCATACCATCTCCTAAGTACGACAGCTCTCCATCCCTCTCTCGCTCATCCGTCTGTCAGTCAGCCATCGCGCAGCCATCCAGACGCCATCTGTAGGTGGTCGCCCCCTGCAGGACAGTAGGAGCAGGGCAGGAGGCAGGTCAGGCCAAGTACAGGGCTCTGGGGGAGGTTGCATGGGGCGGGGTGGGGGTGGTTCTGAACCAGCAACTGTTGGCAAGGCTGGGTTGGGCCAGGCTGGGTTTGGGGGCTGGATAGGATTAGAGACTCTGCTTCTGGATCAAAGGACTGATAAAGCAGGACTGTGTCTGTGTTGTTCAGTTGTTGTTTTTTTTGGCTGCTTTTCTTTCCTGCCATGTGATTTCAGATGTGGTTACCTACTTTTGTTTCCTCTGTGACGTTGTGATGTGCGTGTGTGTGTTTGTTTATGTGTGTTTTTATTCTTCTGGTCTCTTTGATCGCTTGATCCATCTTCTTCCACTGAAATCCAGAGCTTCCTTCCTTGTCGTTTCAGCACTTGTTTGGTTTGGATGTCAAAGCATGCACCAAACGTTTAATCTTTAGATAACACTGGAGTCTGTCAACTCTCCTGAAAATACACTAACATCTAACTGAACCTACAGATCGTTTATTTCAGGATCGCCCCCCCCCCCCCGCCCCCCCCCTTTACCCTCTTGGATTCAAACCAGTGGTTCTAACTCTCTAGACTTCTTTTGCTCTGTCTCGTTTTGTTTGTTGTGTCGCCAAATCGCGTCGTCTTACAGACGAGGAAAAAGCTTTATTTGGATGTCCTCATTGCGTCAAATGTGCATGCCTTGAAAGGGTTTTATTTTTAGGTGGACGACATCCCAGATTGTTCTCTTATCGTCTTTGTCTATGTCCTTCTCGACTCGAGAACCTAGGAAGCATCGTTCCCGCCCTCCGCAAACCCTCATTGTGTCGGCAGCAAAGTTATGAGCCACCAGAACGAAACACAAACATAAAAAAACAAACAAACCAAAAACATTTATAGGCACTTTCAGAACTGTTTCTGTAAATGTATTTTCTGTGAAGGTCTCCTTTGCTGCCGCACAATGCGAGCTCGTTGTAGATGATGCTTCTCAGCCCTCCAGTCAGTAACGATCTGGCCTGTGCTGTGACCAATTCTCAGCTGTGTTGGGAAAGCCAGCTTCCATGACAGTTAGGTACAAAGACTAACTCACTTGTTTCAGTCGTTAATTTTTGGAGGGAGGGTAAAACTGGTCATTCTGTGTCGGTTAGATTTGTGGTCGTCTCTTCCTCAGCTCTTGTGTCTTCTGTACATTCCGTGGATGTCCTCAAACTTAACTAAATGGGTAACTGCACTTATTGCCGGTCCTGCTCTGTCCTGAAAGGTATTCACCACAAAAAGTTTAACTCAACCGACGTGTCTGTCAGACGTTTGAAGGGATTCTAGTTCGAGGGTCTCGAACGCAATAACCAGAGAGAGAGACCACAAGCAGAGATCCTCGCGGATGCCGCGCGGACGATCTGAACGACAGACGCCATTCTCAGTCTTTGACCATTATTTTTTATTTCATATGAGTGTTTCCTTCTTTTATATTGATGGATATCAATGGACTTTGACTGTCGGCGTCCCTCACCCACATGCTTCACCGCACCTCTTCTTCGCCAGCATGCACCTCACTGTTCCTGTCCTCAGTGGTATAACGTAGCAGTAGATTCAGCATACTTTTTTCATTTAAAGTCGCATTTTAAGTGCCCTCTTGTTTAAAGCCGCATTTTAAGTGCCGTATTCGTTGGTTAAGAGCGGTGACAATAAGTGAATTGTTCTCTCTTTAGAAGTTCCACCTGCTCCCAACAGGGGGCGCTGTAAGTGTCAACGCTCAGAGAACCTTTTCACAGAGACCTAAACAGGGTTTTTGATGCCTTGTGATGACGTAACACTTAAGTCTAAGTGATGAACAGGACAACCTCTGTAACTGACGATGAAAGGTTACCACATTTGTTGATTTGTTGCAGAGGCTGGTCTGAGGTCACTTAGCGTAATCGTTTCATCAGAAGAACTTATTGAGGGGCAGTTCTATGAGCATATGTGAAGCCCTTTGTGGCATTGCATGTAAAAAAGGGCTATACAAATAAACGTTGATTTGATTTGAACTTATGAAACTCCTGCATTCTGGAGTAAAGCATAAGAACAGCCTAGAATAAAACACACAATCTTACCTCGTATTCTGCCGTTTGGGATCTTGCATTTTTATGATTATAAGACTTTTCACACCAAGTTGTGAATGTTTTCCAACTAACAAGACTGTGAATTAGAATCCAGACAAAGTAAGTTGGATTCTGATTGACGCGTTGGAAAGCTCTTTAAAGACTACAGTGAAGAGCATGCAGGAATATCATATTCTCTAGTTACCTATAGAGAGAAAATACATTACAATATCTTTAGACTTTGCAAGATCAGCACGTTACCGTGTTTACAATGGGTCGAGAACTTATAACTGGGTTGGTGGGTTTGCAATGTGCCGCAGCCCTATTCAGTTGCCACGGTAACCGTCCTTGCCAAGGTAACCGTCCTCGGCATTGTAAACCACGGTAACGACCGACATAACCAAGGCATCGCACACTTGGTGAAATGTTAGGAAACAGAATCTACCAACAGTCCTGGTTGCCAGAGTAACCGTGCGCCTGCATGGTGGTGTTTTTGTTTTGGCCACCCAGCACTGTATCTGCCCTGTAAAGAGTGACTTTGCTTGACAAGCCACATAGTATAACAGGATTGGCAGTAAAAGTCTGACTGCAAAGCACTTTGAACTGGTCATCATGACTGCAAGACTGGGGCACAATCCTATAATATTTACTCTTACTTGCAATTAAAAAAAAATCAGCATGCTAATGAATTTTGGTAAAATAAATTATAGATTTTACTCACCGGGGTAAATGATTGCCCCTGCCATCTTGCGAGGGAGTATTGCCTCAGCTGGTTCAAATGTGCTCAACACTCAGGACTTTAACTAGGTACATAACCCGCCTCAGGCAGAACAGACAGGTACGGTGCATTCATGGTTTTAGATTCAACATGTCAACCAACCAACCAACCAACCAACCAGTCTTCTGTGTTTGCACCTCAGTTCCCTCTCTCTGCCTGGGTAGGGTTCCAGAACAGCTCTGCTTCTATCAAACCCACCCCCCCCCCCTTCCCCCCCCTCCCGGAAATGGAGTGGAGCTGTTCCTCTTTGCTTTCCTAAGATGTAAGACAAAAAAAAAAAAAAATGGATGACAAGCCTCGGGTAAGCGAGTGACTTCTTTTTCCCCCCTCTTTCTTTCTGTTTTCTCTCCATGTCTGTTCTCTCCTTGTTCTGTCCCTCTCTGCAGCAATACCCACCCACAGACATCACGGGCCAGCTCAACCTGTCCGACCCGTCAGTCAGCACGGTGGTGTGAGAGAGGAAGGGAGAGGAGAGAGAGAAGGGGGAGAGAGAGAGAGAGATTCGCTCTTCGGAGAGAAAGGAAGAACGAGGGTTGGGGAGACAGAGAGAGTTCATCTCTCAGATCGCCTCTTGGAGTGGCAGTCGCCCTGCTGAGAATATGAACAGACTGCTTCTCCTTAAAAAGAACTGGTTTGCTTTTTTTTGCACCTTTTTTTTTAAAGCTGGAACTAGTATGGTTAAAGATAGTTCTATAGTGTTCCAAGCTTAGCACACAGTCACACAACACGTATTTGACTGATGTTTTAACTTTTTCTTCTGTATTCGTACTCTGCAAACTTAAGCTTAAATGATCTAGTTTTGGTCTTATAGCAGACATGATGTATGATTTTATCATGACTCCATTATATCTGGCAATGTAAAAAAAAATCTTCCTGTTTTAGAAAAGCTTTTAATTAGGGTACTTATACGGCCAAATAGTTTCTTTGCAGGTGCTTTACATATCATACTTTAACCTTGTATTAAGAAACTAGAAACCAGAAGTATTATTATCAATTTCTCAACTACAACGTGCAGTGAGATCATCTAGGTACATGGGTGAAATATCATCGTTCAGGAGCACTTTTTAATAACCACACAGTATGTTAACGCTTTTAGATTTAAGTTTGTTAAACTGAGAAAGCTTTAGGGGGATGGATTTGCGTGATTATATGATCCCCAAGCAACAATAAATAGAGAAACATGCATGTTTTTGTAAATGAAGAAGATTTGAATTCTCCAGCCAGTTTTTGCCACATTATGAGCTTCGATGACAGCATATAAGTTAAATATTTAAAGACTTTTCTAATTGTTTGCCAAATGCACGTTTGTTTGGTACGCTACAGATGAAATCCATGAATTTCTTCGCTCGCTTCATAACTGTCTGGTTCAAACAAATAGCTGTGTGTGTGTGCATAAATGGCCAAATTCTAGTACCTTTATAACTGAAAAACCTAAACTATTTAAACTGAAGCTGAGTCCTGTGTGTTTGGGACTGTGAATGGTTCATATTCTATCCCTGTGTTCCAACCACTGGTTAGTAAAGTAATTTGCTTGGACCAGGCTCCTCTGAGACCATCCCATGGTTGTTACCATGGTAGCCCCATGTCTTGGAAAGCCCCTCCTTACTCCCTCCTCTCTCAGTCTTTCTCATTTCCAGTCTGAAAGGGTTGCATCAGAGGGTCTAGTTTTTCATCCAACCAGCACTTGGTCTTTCATGCAAAACCTCCTCCCAGTTTAGCGAAACAACTTCTCGCTGACTTTGAGATATTTTACATGAAGGAAGCTAAGTGTTTTGATAATTCAGCTTAACTTGCAGTCCTGGTATAAGGGCTGTTAAGTTGTCTATACATGTCTTGGTTAGTTGCAAAAACTGGCCTTTTCCCAAACACTGGAGCTGAGAAACATGTTCTGCCTGTAGAGAGACTGCCTGTGTACTTTGGCAAGGCTGCTCTACTGCCCTTTTACCCCAACAGGCATCGCCATAGTAACAAACTGATCTGGTCCCTCCAAGCTTGACTGATATTCAGAACCATCACTTCCAAGCCTTCATTCATGTTTTTGGTACGGGTGTGTCATACAAATCAATCATTTGTTGGAATGCTTGATTTATAAGCTATAGCATTATATTGGAGATTTGTGTGTGGGTAAAAAAAACATTGTTTAGTTCATGAATGTGAAATATTATTTGAACTGTTGCTTCTGGTACTGGTCTCATTCTGGTCTATGCATGGTGAATAGTGTCAGTTTATTTGTATTGGTTCAGCTTTTTTGGAAGTGTCATGAATAAGGAACATGGTAACAGGTGTAAGGTTGAGTTTATACAATGAATGCCATGTCAATTTGCCACAGATATCTTAATACGATATTTCAATTTGGGATTGAGGAAATAAATTGTATTGCACTTGTATAGGTAATTAGCATATACAGTATATATACTGCCTAACACCAATTTATCTTATTCATAAACACAAATAAACAAAGATATTTGTATATTATCTTCTCAATTCTTAAGATGGCAAAACTGTTTTTTCTTTAAACGTAAATGATCGTATTTATAAAAATTTACCTGTAAATAAATACTTACAGTATTGTACAAAGCAATCAAATGTCGTTTTGTTCAGGGAAGACTGAATTGGAGGCTTCGTTTGAGTACGCTTCGTGTGTTGCATCGTGCACGCCAGTTGGTATATAGCTCACCGAAAGCCAATAAGAACGCTTCCTTGAAAAGGACTGTGTAGTCTGATAACAAAATCGAGTGCACGTGATTGTTCCAGTGACAAATTGGTGTCCCAATGTAGACCAATGATGTTTCATCTCGTGCGCAGGTAGCCTTGTTTATTTGGCTGTGGGTGTGGCTTAAATGCAGAGCTTCCTCTTGTTTTGTTTGCAGAGATTCACATTCAGATTACTGAAGTCATGTTGGGATAAATTAAACACCAATGTAAATACGCTAGTAGTTCCACCTGTGTTTTGGAATAAATTACAAAGTGAAACTCAATGACAGCGGAGATATAACGAATTGGTTTGGAATACGTTTGAAAAGGGGAGTCCGATAAAATTGAAGCAATATTGTGCCTCTGTTATTAAGCTAACGGTTACTGACAAGATTAAAGTTACATTTCCTAATAAACCCTGGAAAGAAGCGGCCTCTGAGACACTTTGCTAACTGGCGGTTTATCCAGCTTTTTGGTGAGTTGTCTAACATGCTTCAAAATCCAGCTTTGGCTTCTACAGGTGAATGACCCAGGGGGTGAGTTTGTTTTCAGTTCGCGGATCAGATTTTGTTTTAATACTTGAGGATGGGGCCGTTAAATATGTTATGTCTTATTGAAAAATGTGTTTGTTGTTACGGTGGGGGCTAGATCAGCTGTTTTCAGTATGTAGAAATTAAACCTACGCCCCTTGTTAGGCCTATTCAAAAGTTATGAAGCTAAACTGGTAAGGTGAGTACGCCTGTTTTCTTCTTTAGTTTAAGTCTGTCGTGAATCAGAGAGAGCCAATCTCTCATGTGATGGTTGAGACGGAGCCATGGATCAGCATGGGCAGTACGTGGGATTCACCCGGCCATCGCTCTCCGCTCCACTGGTTGAAACGATGGTGCCGTTCCGCTAGGCCACCATCATCCATGGATGAGGGTCTGGAAGACGGACAACGGAGGAATTCCGCTGGTCAAGACAAGATCTGCCGCTGCTCATTTAGGTTCTTCCTCTCAGCAACCATCGCCACATTGGCTCTTGTGGTCATGGTTTTGCTGTTGCTGTGGAACTACCAGTGCATCATGGTGTGGCGCACGTGCAAGGAGCAGGAGTACACACCAGGCTTCCCTTAGAACAGGGGCAGCCAATTCTGGTCCTTAAGAACCCCTGTCATGACAGTTTTAGATGTTTCCCTGCTGCAGTACACCTGATTCTAACTAATGGTCATTTTGAGGCTTCCACAGAACTGAATAACAACCCAGTCTTGAAGCAGGGAAACATCTAAAATTGTCAAGACAGTGGCCCTCAAGGACCAGGACTGGACACCTGTGCCAGAAGGCTCCCGCTGGGCGTGCAGAAGGCCGAGTCTCCTGTCTGTCTGTGGAGGAGTGCCGTGTCTCTGTAGCGCTCTGCACACACTACCTCTCACCTGCCAGTAAATGCTACTTAGGTTACCAATAGGATTTGATGGTTTTATTGAATTTGTTCTTCCGTTTCTTGCATGACATTCCTGGTGCTATGAAAGGAATTTTATTTGACCCTCCAAACTATACTATACTTATTCTTTCCTTATTTTTTCAATATCATTCATTTAACAGGTTTGTATTCTGACTTATTACTGTTACATATTAAACACCTCTACTTTTTAAAATGAATTCATACCATGGGATACTGGAAAATTATATGAATGGATAATTGTTATTATTTGTTATGTTTTAATGTGTGGTCAGTCTGTTGCTAAATAAATGAAAGAGCTATATTTACACGCATGACAATTTTTCTAAGGGGGCAACATTGTCATTTTCAATTAATTAGAACGTTCTTCTATTATTGTGGCTGTATGACGTTGTGTCCTTGGGCAAGGCACTTCACCCTACTTGCCTCAGGGAAAAATGTCCAAAAAATCCAAAGCAACTTGCAGTAAGTACAGGGACATTTTCCCTGAGGAAAGTAGGGTGAAGTGCCTTGCCCAAGGACACAACATCATGTAGCCACAGCCAGGGCTTGATCTCACAACCTTCTGATCATGAGGCCAACGCCTTAACCACTGACCCATCATTTTTCCCATAGACCATAATAGTAAAAGAGAAGCCTGTAAAAAGGTTCTCAGGACACCTACAGCTGTAACCAGATCGTGAATCATACATCATGAGAACCAATAAGTGCCCAGGGAAGAACTATAAATGCATAACACAACGATTGTGTTGTGTGTGTGTGTGCATATAATGGAGAGAACTGAGCTAATCAAGTTTTATTTTCATCTTGGAATGAAAATGCAATACGTGATGAATACATAAATACATAATAATACATAAAATACAACTTGATTAGCTCAGTTCTCTCCATTATATCGTGGCTGTGCACATCGGAAGGCGTTAGAGATGCATATGAGTTCATAGTAAATTATCTTGTGCGCACAAGATAATAACTTATTCCCTCAAGATAATTATCTTGTACGCACAAGATAATAACTTGTTCCCTCAAGATAACAACTTGTGCGCACAAGATTAAAAAAAATCCAACTTTTGGGACTTTAGGGGCTCCGTACCAGAATGTGTCTGGGTGAAGAACAGAGTTTGGAGTTCTCCGTTTATCGCACGAAAGCTGTCTTCAAAGTTATCTTCAAAGACAACGCCCTAATATGAAACTGCGTAACACACCGTTGTTATCTCTGCTTCTCTCCCCTCCGATCCAAGTGAAACAACGATAGACAGGTTGTGAATGTAAATTTGTAGTCGTGTCCTGCTGATGGCCTTTGGAGCTATAAAACTCTTGACATTTTTCACCGATTTCAAATGAAAGACACATTAATTTGACCTTCTCGCTGTAACAAACGTGCAGTTTTCTGCAGTATGATTTGCATAATGTGTTTTTGCTATGCTACTGATGGTTGTGTTCATTTTTCTTTTTGTCTGTATCCAGGTCACAGTTGTGAGTGGCTGTGGAGCTTCGCCATGATCCCACTCTTGTGGCCACAGACTGTAACTGCGAACACCGTCGCTTATTTTGTCAACGCGACACCTCCCTCTTCACGTGATTGGTTCTTTCTGCCGAGGTAGTAGTAGGCTAGTTGTTTGATTGGCTAATCTATTTCATCCGGACATTGTTGTCTGAAAGCAGAAGAGAAGGTAGACTGCGCCCAGCGTTGAGGAGAACAGATATATTTCGTGGCAAGCTGGTTTTTGCTTACATCAAGGTAAGCAGATACAAATTGATGTAGCACAGGAATTAATTGAAATAATATATTTAGTCGGTTTCTCTCATCGACAGCATCGTCTGTAGATATACATTACAACGATCTCTGGTCGCCAACCTTGTTTAGTTAGCACCTAAGCCTGATACTAGTCGAACTGTCTTGAACATGTCAGGTTGACCCAGTTGTTGGTAGCGTTTAATCAAAGTTAGACATAGAAGATAGCAAACTGGAATGGCATAATCCTTCTAGCATCTTCTATTTTTCGTTAGTTCAAGCGTGCAAGTGCCCTGCTGCTAGCTAACTAGCTTCGTGACAAATACTGTAGGTAGAGCAAGGATGTTTAACAACCCGCTCTCTACTAGCTCCTAGTGTTACTGGTAATAAGCATTTTAGTTCGCTTTTTTTTCTGTTGGATTTAGTCCCCACACTGCCAGAAATAAATAACAATACATTTTTTACATTTACTTTGTCAATATATATGGCCTCTGGCTTGAATGCCATGGCATGATGAGCTAGGGCCATTAAAGGAGCTCCGTCAAAGCTTCCTTGTCCTTTCCAACTGAAAAGTACAGAACTGCGGGCAGTGTTCAGTCAGTCATTGTCATCTTCAGAGTGGTGCTTAGCTAGAGGGATTTGTGTTTCAGCTCCCCAGTCTCTCCCAGGCTAATGGATTAGCCTAGGGCCTAGGTGACGCCTGCTTTTCAGCCTGACCCACACAGAAAGCTGACCCACAGTCACAGACAGCTGAATTTGTACACATTCCTGTTTTTCTTCACGTGAACATTAGATGAGGACCGTTGAGGTTAAAGCTGTTCTGCTTGGTTCTCTGCGTATATAATACTTCATTTTTTATATGTATATAGATATATATTTTTAATCCTGGGGATTTAAATGACTAGTGACTAATGACTTTAATCCCTAGTTAATGATCTAAATGACCCACTTCTTTTTGTCTTAATGTGGTCTTTAATAGATAGGTTGGCCTGATGCAGTCTGTGCTTTAGGGATTATTCCAGTTAGTTAACACTGCTGCTGTTAGATGTGGTGGCCATGGTGACATGATATCCAGGATGGTTTTGCTCTTTTTTTGGTAGCCTAATTGAAACAATCACAAGCTGAACACAAGCATAGCCACATTTATTTTTATATGAAACTCAAACTGTTTTTGTCAATGAATTAAAAGCTTCTATATTGGATCTCTTCTTAAACTCAAAGCCCCCTTGTGTTGCCATGTTGTTCTCCAGCCTGTTGTTCTCCGTCTCCTGGGCTCAGTCATTCCACACGCTTCCTCCTTGTCTCAGGTGAGCGGTAGTCATGACGACGCTGGATGATAAGATACTGGGGGAGAAGCTCCAGTACTACTGCAGCAGCAGTGAGGATGAGGACAGCGACAAGGAGGATGAGGATGGGCAGGCCAAGACCATCCGCAACCCCGACGTCCTGGAGCCTGAGCTGGAGTACAGCGCCGATGGCAGCGCCATCAACACTGGTAACGCACAGTGTCACTCACACAAAGACACACACACAGTCACGTATACAGGCGCACACACACACCTTTGCCTACATGTTGAGTCATCATGTTCATACTTTATACAAAAATGATCCATCTTTTGCAGTGTGAGCTAATGCTGATGCTCAAACTGCTTGATTACTGGGGATGGGGGTACTGACAATGATGTCCATGATAATAATGATGATGATGTTGTTGCTGACCGTGTTCCTGCGCAGGGCCGAAGGGAGTGATCAATGACTGGAGGAAGTTCAAGCAGTTGGAGGTGGAGCAGCGGCAGGAACAGAAAAAAGAGATGGAGCGGCTCATCAAGAAGCTGTCCATGACCTGCCGCTCGGACCTGGACCTGGAGAAGGACAAGGAGAAGCAGAAGCAGCTGCAGGACAAGATCCACAGCAAGGTAGGGGAAGGGAAGGGACAGAGGAGATGGGGAGGGGACAAGGGAGGAGAGGAGGGGACAAGGGAGGAGAGGAAGGGGCATACAAGTATTTTTATTATGTAACAGAAACCTGATGTGTGTGTGCATACAGATGACCATGCAGGAGTACAACATGCTTCAGGAGGACGAGGACGACGAGGACTTCCTGAAGCAGTATCGCCTTCAGCGCATTGAGGAAATGCGGCGCCAGCTGTACCGCGGCAAGTGCTTCCAGCAGGTGTTCGAGCTGAGCTCCGGCGAGGACTTTCTGGAGGCCCTGGACAACGAGGACAAGAGCACCCTGGTCATGATCCACATCTACGAGGCTGAGGTCCCCGGCTGTGACTCCATGGCGGGCAGCCTGCTCTGCCTGGCGCAGGAGTACCCGCTTGTCAAGTTCTGCAGCGTTCGAGGTTCTGCCATCGGCACCAGCGCCCTGTTCCGGGGCAGCGCCCTGCCCGCCCTGCTGGTGTACAAGGGAGGGGATCTGATCGGGAACTTTGTGCGCGTCACCGACCAGCTGGGGGAGGACTTCTTTGCGGTGGATGTGGAGGCTTTGCTGCTAGAATACGGCCTGCTACCTGACAAGCAGCTGCTCATCCCCAAGACCATCCGAGATGGGGCCATCGCACAGCACACGCAGAGCGACGACGACTCTGACCTCGACATAGACTAGACACACGCGTACAACATCAACTAGGGCCCCTAACGTCTTCTATTCTGTACCACAACTCACATTTGACAAACACACACACATGCTGACTTGCATTGAACCTGACTGGAGCATGCAATGTAACCTAGAGGGTTGTTAAGAGCTATCATATTCCATCATGTCTAAATCACCCCTAGTTTACTTTAACTAGTTAACACCGATTTATCCTTTTATTTGATATGCACAACGAATATATGCAGACATCACACTCTGAATGACATGTTGTATTTTTTATTGTAACTATTTATTCTTTAATTGTGGAAAAAATCTTTTGTCTGTTTTCAACATCCGGTTCTTGTGCATGTTCTATCATGACTGTACTTTCCCCCTGTAGAAGTGTAAACATCCTGTCCCAAACTGACTTTTTGTTAGTTTTATAGTTTTTTTATGTGTTTGTTCATTTAAAACACGTTAAGATAAGAATTATAAAATTTAGATGGATTTGACTAACCATCTGTCCTCTTTTTTGGGGCGGGGCATCTGTCCAACTCAATGTACGGTGGGTTTTACAGTAAAACATCTCAATCTGAATGAATGGAATGGACTAGGCTGTAGAAAGAAAGAGACCAGGAGGAAGAGACGATAGTTTCGTGTTTATTTTGTGTTGACAATGAAGGGTAACATCTGGCATGTTTTAGAAACGTATGGTGTATATTATATAACAGAAAATACAATCATCCTTGAGTGTTATCGCTAAAGGTATAGTAGTTGACTAAAATAAGACGGATAGCTAAAGTTCAACAAAATAGAGCACTTGAAAACATTTTTTAAGCAACTTTAATTAATCTTCTGCCGTCCAAAATCTTAAGACCTAACAAATAATTTAGGCAAGATGCCATTGTTTGTGTATGGCCAGACAGAAAATGGCCATCTGTCAGCATCCAACATCAACTCTGGTATAATTATTTCACTGTAGCTATAGATAGTCTAATACAAAGTGAATACATTCCACCAGTTCCAGTTAGTTAGACCTAGATCAGTCCTAGGCTGATGAAGAGACTTGATGGGATGGATCTAGACCAGTCCTAGGCTGACGAGCAGAGGGACACAGGGCAGGAGGAGGAGGAAGGAGGGACAGTCATGAAAGTCTCCAGCTGAGCCGTGGAGATCATGTCCGCACAGAGCGTGCTCCAGCAGGAGATGAGTCTCTGCACTGATACCTGCCCACAAGAACAGAAGAAGAAAGATGATTGACCACTGCAGTTAACACACCAGGTTCTTTTAGGTCCCAGGTACCCACATGGATGTTATTCTTATGGCTTATACATGAATCAACCAGACCCAAGCCCAAGCCATCTATTTGCTTCATGCCCTTTGATCCAATGGAAAATTTGATTAACACTGTCTTCGGAAGTCCATCAGAGTATAGTATAGTCAGTGTGTCAGCCAATATAATATATAGATTGTTTAACCCCCTACTGGTCTTTTCTTATCTGAACCCAGTTGGTGTGTATTGGCTACAGATCAATGTCTGCTAATAGCAAGGCCTATGTTCTCTCTTTCCCCTTTGTAGCTATCCTGTGGATGTGCAATATGTGTAATAGTAGATCGCCTGTGTGTATATTCAGTGGAGCAGGCCAGAAGAGAGAGGGGCCTGCAGGAAGAGGGTGATACCATCAGACAGAGAAGGGAGGGAAAAGAGGCGGCGTACTAACCGTGTTCGGACCACTCTTCCCAAAGATGTTGAACGTCCTCTTCGTGGGCATGATCAGGGTCTGAGTTTGAAATGAACATAATCTATAAATACATGCATGAATGAGACGAGCCTTCAACCAAAAATAACACAGATCCCCATCCCTCCCTGACAAAATCACGTTTGGTGAACATGACAGGCATATTTGGGTATAGACATACAAGGGGATGATGGCAAAAACCAGCAGGTGAAAACCACACAAAGGATATTAGAACACAAAACCATTTTACAGGACACACAGATGTAAAAAATAAATACATTCGATGGAACACAAGCACCACACAGCATCCAGAACAGGAGTTCAGAAGAGCTCAGACCAGAGTGGTGCCAGAGCAGCTGCTTGAGTTCCCGGAGGGCCTTGTTGAGGTTCTCCAGCTGGTCGTGGAGGTGGATGTTCTCCTCTATCAAGGCATGGATGGTGTCCTGCAGCTCGAAGCCTCCCCCCGTCAGGGCCAGCAGGACCAGGGGTAGCAACAGAAGCAGGGCCCGCCTGGAGCCCCTCAGACTGGCCATCAACGCTACACCGTCACACTACATCACAGCTGCACGCAGGCATACGCCCAGAACCTCATTGTACTTCTCAAAGAGGAAAAGAAAGCAGTCCAATGACATCCAAGTCTGTAGTCCGTCAGTGGAATAACCCACTTGGTTCAGATACATTTGATTTGTTTCGGAAATATGGGAGGTGGCTTATACCCTGCATCCCCACCCCTCCCTCCCCATCCTCTCCCCCTCAGCCAGAGGTCGAAAGCTGTCACTGAGCTACTTTCAAGCGGATCAATCTTGTTTCCTCTCAGCTGGACAGCTCTAGTGATGGGCACGCAACCACCCAGACCCCATTAACAAATGCCTCTAATCCAGCAGGATATCAACTGTTCTTTAGGCTTTTAAACCACAGTTAACGTTCCTGTTTATACCTCCATGACATTAGTTCCCCCGGGAAGACGCACTTATTTAATAATTTCACCATCGTGGAGGCAGCAGGGGCAATCGATTTATGGGGACACACAGCCTTTTGATTTTTAATTAGGAGCAGCCCATTTGTCACACGCTGGGCAGCAATTGTTTTGGAGGGGACCAGCCCCACATCTGTGTGGATGGGAATGGGCACAGCCTAGGGAGCCTACGGATCACTCACACAGAACAGATAAATACGAGATAGAGTGGGACAGCTAGAGGCTGAAAGAACTGTTTAATATTTAGGAGTGTTTACAATTGTGAATAAGTGTTTACAATTACTCTTATGCCTGGAAAATTGCCATGCACATTGACAGGCAGTGAACTTGGTTACGGTATTAGATAGCTTCATAGAACTTGATCCCTGAAGGCAGAATTCTAATGAGATGGCGTGCAGGCTGGTCTCTTATTCAAGAATAAACAAAAAGGGGGAAAAAAAAGACTAACGGCAAAGATCAATTTGCTAAGGTTAGAACGTTCTAAGGCATGGCCCAAATAGGTCAGCCCAAACAAACTAGTTTTGCCGTCAGCCAGATGGATCAGCCAATTTTTTTAATGTGAAAAATTATTTTTGGAGTAAATAATCTGTTTTGTTTAAACTTTGACCTGTCGCATTGTTTCTTAAAGCAAACAAATATGATCTAATACACATACTTGTAACATCATCTAATAAAATTGGGAACCGAGTTTTTAGGTTTGATGTCACTGTCTTATGCGATCATGTGGAAGTCACAGTGAGGATGCTAGACAACAGAGGACAACATTTGCATTAGGTGACTGAGGCGTACACCTGCAAGAGAATGAAGCCTGCTGACCTGGAATCACTTGAATCAGGTGTGTTGAAGCAAGGAGGTGGACCCTGAGGACCAGGGTTCAACACTATAGTCCAGAAGGAAGAGACTGATATTGTTTACCTACATTAAGACTTTATGCTTACTTGTTTATAACTGTCTATGTCTACCCAACTTATTTTTTATCATACTCTTTGCAAAACACTGTAATTCTGTAACTCCTCAAGTGCAATAACTGTCTATGTCTACTCAACTTACTTTTCATACTGGACTACTTAAATTACTTATTTTCTTATTTTTTATATCTGACTTTATCATGCTATTGTCATGTTACTGTCATTATGTATATTACCCTGCAACTCTGTGTGCTGTACTTTACCCTTCTGCTGTTGTGAACTGCAATTTACACCCACTGGAAGACAAATAAAGGTTCATCTAATCTAATCTTAATGAAACATAGCCTATACATCAGAGCTCCAAATGCTATTAAACAGTTGAGTCAGTTTGACCAGTCATTTGACACTGAAAAACGCAAGGCAAATGTTATTTAACAAAGAAATGTTTATTTCTCATCTATCTGTTTATGCGGTCTTGGTAGCCCTTGAGCGCTTCTTCTTGACCACGACAGGTTTCTGACTCTTCAGGATGGCGCTGGCGCGACGCAGGGCGGCCTGGGGGAACAAAACATATCACACCAATCAACAGCCTGCGTATTTTAGTTTGCATTTATACAAATCGGATGAGTCACATTGCCCAGAGCATCACAGCCTGCGTTAAGCTTCTGAATGGCCGTCATCCTTGCCCAAGCTGGAACAAAATGGGAAATGAACTCTAACTTGGAGCTGGAGGAAAGGACAGGAAGTGAGCTCACCATGCGCAGGTCCTTCCTGTAGTTGTTCTTGCTAATGATGTGCCTGAGGCTGTTCAGGGTGGCGCGGGAGTTCTTGTTGATAGTGATCTTGTTGTACGAGTTGACAGGTTTACGCTGACCTGAGCGAAACCAAATAAAAAAAGATCTGAGATTAACAGCACCACACATGTTGCTTCCCATGCCCCACTAGAAAGAAAAAAAACTATGAAGATCATACTGAAAGCTCTTCTGGATCAAATCACACAACTTAAGTGATAGTCTGATAACATTGACCGGTACAATGACAGCATCACAGTAACCACTGCTCGAGAGCAGCTGTGGTTTACCTGCACGCTTCTTCAGAACCACCACCACACCCTTGCCATCAGCAGCAGGCTGCACGCCCACTGTCTTCCTGTGCACCAGTCCATTGAAGCGGAACGAGTTCCTGGACTTCAGGTTGTTGGGCTCCTGCAGACCATGAGATGCAGTCCACAAAGTATCAGCACTCAACTACTCAACCATATGAGGGTCATTTACACCACTCTGAATCGTGACAAACTCTTAGTTTTTATTTGGATCAATTCGAGGCAACAAACGCACAATTACCGAAGTGGGTTAGTATACATGCTTCAGTTATTTAGTGCAGCCTATAACATAGTCCCCCAGTTCTTGATGCCATCAGAAGCGACATTGTAACAGGCTGCTGTACTCACGGTACTGTAGGTCTGTCCGTTCCTCTTGAGGAGGAAGCTGGAACAGTTCCTGATGACCATCCACTGCAGATGAGCAGACATGTTGACAAACCTGGAAGGAACGCAAGAACGTGTCAGTACAGAAAACAGTTACAGACCAGTGAAGCAACCATGATGTACACCTTTCTCTACATCAAGTAGCTGACTGGACATTCGAAAGCGTATAATGAAACGAGGCTAGCTAGATACGCTTTAATATGGTCGGTGAGCTAGGTTAGCGCCCCTGCGACGTCGTTAGCAAGCAAGCTAGCTCTAGCTACAAGAGGGCTGTTTAGCATTCGAAGTCAATATTGACTATTTTCCGGTCTTAACGGTAGTTATCACAGAAGCATTATTAAAGTATATATAAAAGCAGTCGGGCAGCCACTCGGTTAGAGGCCAACCCATTCTGAACTCAACCCAAGTAGCTAGAGAACCATCTACAGTACAGGCAAGTCTTTGGACTGACAGAGGCCTATCGTTGGTACGCATTGATCTTAAATAAAACTTAATTACACACTCAAAACAGAGCAGAAATTACTATACAGGATGCCCAAGGTAAAATTTTATTAATATGGTATATGTTGGTCTAACTAAATGTGACCCAAATGTGTAAACTCTTATTTTAATTGTCAGAGGTCTAGCACAAGGCTCGACCACGTTACCTTTCAGCGGAGGAAGAGGATAGAAAAGGCCGGAAACCGATTCACAGTGGCTATTTGAAAGATCCTTGCGCTCCCAAAAATGTTTTGTAACTTATAAGCAGAAAATATACATTATTTTAATCAATATGTCCGTTTTGTTATATTTTTTTGTGTTATATTAATCAAATTTATATATTCATTTTGAAACAAGCATTTACTTTGTGCACTATTTATCAGCGCCAGGTCGGAAGAACACATCCATATCCAGCCGTGGCACGTCACAGCTTGTCGTGATCATCCTGCGTCCTTCTGTCTTTACATGTCGCTAACCTGCTGTTCTTGGAGGTATTATACCATTAAAACAGATGATAAAAAATACAAATACATAGAAACTGATGTCGGAAAAACTTGTTGGCCCACGCCCATACAGCTCTATCGCTGCAAAAACATAAACCAGCTATAAATGTTTGGTTGCATTTCTGCGCTGCACACATACTTCCATGCACTTGGCTGGAGAGGATGCTGCGGTAGAGGAGCCCACCATGGACGAAGTGAATGATCTTGAAGTTCTTGGTGAACAGCTGTATGATCTGATTTACCCCAGACACGCAGAGATGGCAGGGAAGCTCACAGGTGAGGAGGTAACTGAAGAGGCTAATGTCTGGGTGTCACACAGCCAAAATAATCAGAATCACAATGGGGGTTTATTCGCTATGCAAGATTAACAAACATAGAATTCACTTTGGCAGGAATGAGAACAATGTAAAATACACTACAGATATGATACATATAAACAAATAATACAAATGATACAAATAATACAAATGATGCAAATAGTACAAATGATACAGGTAATGATACAGGGGGGGGGGGGTATATATACACAGTAGTGTAAACAGTGGTGCAAAAATCACAGTAGTAAGTTTTTAAAGTGTTGTGGGATTCTGGAGGGGGGTGTGGGGTGTTGGTGGATGTGTCAAACTGAGTCCTTGGCCCTGTTGAAGAGGGCAATAGCAGAGGGGTAGAAGCTATTCTTGTGGCGAGAGGTTTTGGTCCTGATGGACCGCAGTCTCCTGCCAGAGGGGAGCAGCTGAAACACAGAATGTCCAGGGTGGGAGGAGTCGGCCGCAATCTTCCTCACCCGTTTTAGAGACCTTGCCGTGTGCAGGTCCTCAAGGGATGGCAGGTGCAGCCTATCACCTTCTCAGCTGCACGTATGATACGCTGCAGTCTGCTCTTGTCCTTGGCAGTGGCAGCAGCGTACCAGACGGTGATGGAGGAGGTGAGGATGGACTCAATGATGGCAGTGTAGAATTGCAACATTATTGTCTTTTGGCAGGCTGAATTTCTTCAGTTGCCGCAGGAAGTACATCCTCTGTTGGGCTTTCTTTGTGAGTGAGCTGATGTTCAGCTCCCACTTAAGGTCCTGGGAGAGGGTGGTGCCCAGGAAGCGAAGGGACTCCACAGTGTTGACCTGGGATGACCAGTCATCATCTACCAATACCACTTAAGTGGTCTTATAATGTGAATGTAACTCCAGTCAGCCATCCCCAAAGGAAAGCAAACAGGAACCACGCAGACAGACACCTTTAGGTTATGGTGTTTGGTTGCAGGCATGTTACTGGAGCTTCCTGGTCCTGTGCTGAGCCAGATGCTTCAGGATGAGGCAATGCTGACAGGTGCTCTCGAGAAAGCATGGAGAGCTCTGCAGCTTCCCCAAGGAGCCAGGTCAGAGACCCCAGCCACACAGCAGTCATGGGACTAACAACCTCCTGTTTTTTATGCTGCATCACTCACGGAATGTGCTGTTAAATCGTGTTAAATGAAATGGAACATTATTGATGCATTCATTCTGGGACAGGAACCTGGTTCTTCTTACACCTCTGATATAAGTATTTCTCGGTTTGTTTGGAGCAGGAAGGAGACGTCTAAAGACGATGACGAGGTATCCACGTCCTCGGACTCGCTGGGAGAGCAGCTGTTTGAGCTAGTGGATATTTACAACACTGGCCAAACACAAAAAATCACTGGTAAGCGATCAATGCCATGCAAGTGCATCGTGCAAATGACAGTAATAGTCAAATCTATTGTAATTGTTCTTATTTGTGTGTTTTGTATTATTTTTTTATTTAGTATTGATAATTGTTTATTCTTGATGTATTATTTTATCTAATTTGTGTACTGTGTCCATGAGTGTCTAGAAAGGCGCCTTCCAAATTAAATGTATTACTAGTATTAATAATACTAAACGTAATAATGTAATAATAAAATAAAATAATAATAAAAATGAAATAATGTAAATGTAATAATTACTAAATATAATGTAAATGTAACGTCAAGGGATGTCGCGTACACAGTTTTAAGATCATGAGCCTGATGGGGTGTGGTATGTATTTCTGTGTGGAAGGATATCATGATGGAGAGCAGGATATGTCTTGTGCCCCCCCTGTGTGCAGGGATGTTGCTGGAGCAACACAAGGAGGCCGTGTTGGGGCTCCTGTCAGAGCCCTCCCTCCTGGAGCAGCAGGTCCATCTGGCCATGAAAACTCTGCAGGAGTGAGTGATATCATAACCTCCTTTATTAGCGACTAGCACCTCTGTCTTATTGTATGTTATCTCTTGGAGACTAAGAGGTCGATTGCTCCATCGACTTAGCACCTTTAAGGAAGCACGTCATCACTCATTTTCCATATTAGTAGTCCAGGAAGCCAGTTATTATATAGGTCAAATGGTGGTTTGGTTTGTGCACTGTTTCAGGCAGACGGGGGAAGAGGTGGACGTGAGCGACTTGTCGGATGCCGATGACATCGATAGGCTGGGAGAGAAGCTGTTCTCCCTGGTGGAGAAGATTGACGCAGCGCACGCTAATGACATCACTGGTACTCCCTTAGCACTCTAGGATGTGAACCATGATACCTGTTGGATGTCTTAATCGATGATAACATAAGTTTAAGTGTCAGAGGGGTACTGGGTATAGGTATAGACATACTGTATGTTCATAGATGACACATCTAGTTTCTTTTGAATGGCTTTTAAATGGTTCTAGTGAATAATCTTCTATGTACTAAACACGCTCCTCCTGGCTGTCCTGTGCTTTTTCAGGTATGCTTCTGGAGATGGACCCTGAGACCCTCCGGAAGATGATCAGCAGCCATGCCTTGCTGGAGGCAGCCGTTCATAAGGCACAAGCTGCTCTGGTAACATTGCATCAGATCTACATTAGAGCTACTTGTCTACACTAGATGGGTTGCCATGATATATAAAAAAAACCTTTTTCTGTCTTCCCGACAGGCAAATACATGGAGTTCATAGGATGACAGTACAAACTGAAAATGAGTGACACTTGTCCTTGCTTCTAGTGTGGTCATGAGCTGAAAGACTGTGTTCAGTGAACAGTTTGTTCTTTCCTTGTCCCCACACATGCATTGATGCGTGAGGACTAGAGGTATTCTAGCCACCTGTAACGGCCATCGTTCTGTTTGTGTTGCGAGCCACGTTCGAGTTGGCTTGTGGGGGATGTAATATGTGGCAGTTTCCTGAGCTGTGAAAGTGGAACAGGGAACTTGTGAAAGGCTGAACCGAAGCGTACTGTGCAATGTGCAACTGATTTTTAAATGGACCCTGAGAGGGTACTGTGTCCCAAGATACTCGTTTCCAAGTTAGCATTCAAACTTAACATATATAATATTTCTGTATTAACAACAACAATGTATTGCCAACTCCGCATAATCAGTTCCATTATGTTGCTCCCTGCAGTAGATTGAAGAACACAAGTGATGAGTGACAAAACCAATGCACGCAGTGTTTTTCTCAAAGTGCTAAAGAGCGCAAAAATATCTTTATTACCATGTTTTTTTTTTTTGTCGATAATTTTACAAGGGTGTATTCTAAACACAAGAGGATAAATCATTTGATTTTCTCTGAACATTAGGGGACCTTTGGAAATCAATCTGGTCAGAAACAACTGAAGAGGAGGGATTCTACGTAACACCAAATAATGACAAAAACAAAACAAACCACAACTGTCAGCCATTGAAAATTAAAATGAGAGTTTGAGTTCAATTAAATCTCGTTTCACATCTCATAACTGGCAATTTCGCTGAAGCTGCGGGTACAAGTGATCAGACAGTGAATTCAGGTATGTTATCCATCATGAATCTAATCTGTACTTCAAAGCTAACTCAGGAGGAAAAGAAAATTAGTTGCTCTCCACACACGTTAAATCGACTACAGCTTATAAATACAATCAATCAGATATACAAATATTTGGATAGATTTCTTGTGAATCACATTTAAAAATGGTTTCCTCAGTCCTGAATCCTGCGGTGGTGAAGATCACATCTGGCGCTCTCGGAGGGGAAAGTAAAAGATGGTAAAGAACAAGCCTGATTTATTTGCTGGACTGGCATGGTGCTGACACTGGGACAGGAAACATTTAATAAATAAATACAAAATAACAAAAGATTGTTTGCTGTCGCTGGAAGGTCTGAAGACTGTAAGGGCCCCCTGGTGTCTGGGGTGCAGAACAGCCCCAAGCCACCCCTCTGGAGCACTACTGGTCTGAGGGGACTGGGGAGAAGAGAACGCAGACACAAGGCCTCTCCAGTCTCTAGAGAACCACCAAGTATCCACATATGTTCTACACACCCTCACACACACAAACTATGAAGATGCGCTTGTAATATCTTCCTCAGGATCAACAAATGGAGCTAAACCACAAGGAGGGGATGATCAGAGCAGGTGTGGGCGGGGCCAGTCTCAGATTATCATACCAGCAGGTGTGGGCGGGGCCAGTATCAGATTATCATACCAGCAGGTGTGGGCGGGGCCAGTATCAGATTATCATACCAGCAGGTGTGGGCGGGGCCAGTGTCAGCTTCAGTGTTAGGAGATGAGAGTTGTATTTCTGTCAGAGGGGGGGGGGGTCTCTGTTAGAGCACCACCTCCTGTACGACTGCCAACACTGTCTAACAATGCGTAAGACGGTCTTGTGTGTGACCCAAGTTAGTTTGGACGCAGGAGGAAAAAGAAGCCCTTAATGAACAAAGATCACCTGCTGAAGAAATGAATCTAGAAAACATTTCTCAACAGCGACGAAAACTATAGGCTGTGCGATGAGATGAACGAGTGGTTGGATGAGGGGGCGTCAGGCAGGGGTTTCGGAGGGCTGGAGGAAGGGCCAGGTCATTACTTCGGTGAAGGCCGAGTGTGCTTCAGCCATTCCTGGGGTTGCCACGACAACCCGTTAAGTCTGTTCCAGAGCTGCTGTGCCGGTTGTGGGATGGGATTGATTACTTTAGCGTTGGGTATTCTCTCTGACCGCCCAGCCGACTCAATCTCTGCCTCCCTGCGCCCGACGGAGCGCTCGCCTGGAGGAGAGGACGAGGGGTGTGTGGGTGTGTGGATGGGAAAGAAGACGGTGGGGAAAAAGGAGAAAACAATGAATACATGATAAGCAGTAGGGACGCACCAATAAAATGTCAGATTACTGTTATGATTGTGGTGTCTTATTTACTTATATATTTATTACATTATAAACATTAATTTGTAAAGAAATCATAGAGGATGCATCGGCTATGTTGCTGGATTTCACTTTGACTGATAAAAAGTACAAAATTAAATACATATATTCATATGTAACTTATAGTTGTATTATTATTATTACATTCACATAAAAATAATTAATGATAAATTGTTGTAAGGTGACGGTCCTCCACCAATCACCATTACATTTACCTGTGCAAACTGGGCAGGGTTATAGAAGGTCACGCCCCCAGAGGGAGGAGCTCCTTGGACAGGAGGTGCCTAGATGGAACAATAACAATTACTGTTACTATGGCAACTCAGTGTAATGAACTTCCCTCTCTCTGTGAGCTGTGTGTGTCAGTTTAAGAGAAGAGGTCGATGTGTGGCCTCTTCAACCACCGTTCAGATGTGATGTCACAATTCACATGATGACATCATCCTGCTGGACACCCAGGATCGGGGGTGGGTCATGAAGAGGAACAGAACAGGCAAATTAGCCACGCCCCCCTGGTGTTAATAAGCATGCATAGCTTGGATGGTTAATATGTTGCCATGGGAACAGTCCAGATGGGGGGGGTGCCTGTCTCCAGCATGGCTCCCACTTCCTTCCTGGATCATTCATTTTTCTAAATTGTGGCATCTCTAATTGGACAATCTGTAATTGCTGAGTGGGACCTTGCCTTCATATTACACCTGAAACAGGCAATGCTCTTCTCCTATTGGAGGACTGTGCTCAAATCAGAGGGCTGGACTGGTTTCAAAATAAAGAAAACTGTGAGCATTGTTGTGCTGGAGACAGACAGATTGGCACAGCAGAGAGGAGCAGGAGATGCAGGTATTTGTGTGTGTGTGTGCATATGTGTGGAGTGTGTGTGTGGGGTGTCAGATGGTGAGGCGAGTCGTGAGATGAGCTGGGACTGGGGGTGGGGGGGGGGGGGTGGGGGGGGTACAGAGTGAGCTGGGGTGCAGCAGGTGGAGTGGAGGAGGGGGGCAGGCGTGTTGAACACCCAGCTACAGGTACCTGGTTTAAATGCTGACTCACTTCTCGTGATAAAGAACTCATTGAGCTAGAGCGTGACAGCTGAGAGAAGAGACAGGACAGGACACACAACCAAACACCCATATTAATAATCCCATGAGGCAGATTATCCCCCTCTGCCACCATACTTTGAGATTAAACCACCCACATTAGAGAGGACCAAACAGCAACATGTGTGTCATTTTAGTCTGGGATTGAGACCATATTAGGCCAACAGCCAGTGGAATTCAGTTATTTTATCCTCCCGAAGAGTCTGAGGGATTATGAGGCAAAATATGACATGCATACTCACACACACACACACACACACACACACACACACACACACACACACACACACACACACACACACACACACACACACACACACACACACACACACACACACACACACACACACACACACACACACACACACACACACACACACACACACACACACACACTCTCCCTGATGACTGTTAGCAGTGGAGCATTATGTTTGAATGGGAGCATGGAAAATGGGAGGGTGAATTCAGCCAACTGCAGGGGTCCATACTGAGAGGTTAAAGGTGGTCCTACCTCCCCTGATCGTGTTCCTTCCAGCATGGCCGGACCCTCCGGCCCCGGAGGCAACAGTGTGGGGTTGAACATCTGGAGGTCAACAAACATCCAACATCAGTTACAACGTCAGAATCACTGTCGCCAGACATCACGGGCTGTTTCAAATAAACGACAATGAGTGTGTGTGTGCGTGTGTGTGTGTGTGTGTGCTACCTGAGGTACAGCACTAGGGTTGGGAGCTCCCTGCTCCTGACTCGCCCCCATCTCCGGGACACTGCCTTCCATGGGCTGCTGTTCCTCTGAGGCTGAGAGAGGGGGGTGGGGGAGAGGGAGGGAGGGAGGGACAGAGAGAGGCAGAGAGAATGTGAGAATAAGGCATTGGGAAGAAAGCATGGACTAGTAACAGTTCATCTGTACATGAGTTTTCCACACCCACGGCTACAAGGCGTGTCTACCTGCTCCAGGCACAAACAAGTTGGCTGGCATGGGCATGGGCGCCAAGGGGGCAAAGAGGTCAGCAGGGGCAGGAATGGAGCCTCCGGGCTTGGGACCGGATCTGCCACCTGGGTTCATTACGTCCACATAGCGGCTCTTAGTGCCTGAGCAAGGGAGGCAAGAAGGAATGATTTGGAATGTTCTCATGATAAAACATCATCAAGTCATCCCTGGCATGTGCGTCACCTGCTCTCCTGGAGAACATGTTGACAGGTGGACCTCCACCAGGGGGTGCCCCAGGTCCTCCAGGAGGTCCAGCCATGGGCGCCATCTTGGGGAAGCCAGAAGGAGGGGGGGGTGGGGGCTTGCTCTGGAGGTGGAGGAAGAGGAGGCACAGTTATATACAAGACAGTGTTTAAGACAGTGTTACAGACTAAAGTCACTAATTACATTCCAAATGGCAGATCAACCCACCTCCTCCTCAGACACACATTTACATTTATTAATTTGGCAGACACTTGTATTCCAAGAGGGAGCTTTACGAAAGAGCATCGGTCACTGATCATCACTGTTCACATCCCTTAGGTCAGTGGTTTTCAATTCCGGTCCTCAGGGCCCACTGTCCTGCATGTTTTAGATGTTTCCCTGCTCCAACACACCTGATTCAATTGAATGAGTCACTATGAAGCTCAGCAGAAGCCTGATAATTACACTTCATTTGAATCAGGTGTGTTGGAAGGGGGAAACATCTAAAACATGCAGGACAGTGGGCCCTGAGGACCAGGGTTGAGAACCACTGCCTTAGGTAGACTAAAGTCCGTCGGAGACTCACTTTAAATTTGTGATTTGATCAGCTATAAGCTCTTATTGTTCTTGACTTCATTTATTCATTCAGCAGACGCTTTTATCCAAAGCGCCTTACAGTGAGTACAGGGACATTCTCCCTGAGGCAAGTAGGGTGAAGTGCATTGCCCAACGTCATCTAGCCACAGCCGGGGCTCGATCTCACAACCTTTCGATCACGAGTACAACGCCTTAACCGTTGAGCCATCTGACACCCTCTCGCACTTACTGGTTTCTCACGATATATAATTCATAATCTATAAGCCTGCTATGTTTGGGGTCTAATCACGTTGCTATGCCTAGTGACTAATGCTCTTTTGTAAAGCTCTATCTTGGAAGTCGCTTTGGATAAAAGTGTCTGCTAAATGAATAAATGTAAATGTAACTAAATGTGACCCCAAACATAGCGGGTTTATAGATTATGAAACAAACATCATGAGAAATCAAACAAGTGCCAAAGGGAAGAGCCATAGGAGCATTCAGCCAAACAAGTTACAAGTATATAGCATGCATCTCCAACAGGCAATAGTACACCTTTAAGAAAGCAAGCAACAATAACAATGTACCTCAATGCGAGTACCAAACATTGAAATGCAGGTTAGGACCAGCAAAAAGAGCAACAGGTCCCCCAGTATGAACACACAGTATGAAACCCACCTCCTCCTCAGGTTCCTCCATGTTCACCCACTTCTGCTTGTCCTCGTCCCACACGATCTGAGAACACACACACACACACACACACACACACACACACACACACACACACACACACACACACACACACACACACACACACACACACACACACACACACGAGTGAGGGAGTGAGGCAGACTGGAGCAGAGCGGCATCTTCTCACAGAGTGACAGCCGTACAAGCTGACACAGCGTCCCAGGTCAGCAGAGGTGGGGGAGGGATCAAGACTCACAGACTTATTCTTGTCATCCGGCAGGTGGGCCTCATTCTTCCCTTTCCTATAGAGCCAGTTAAGCCAGCCACCTCCACCACCACCTCCTCCTCCTCCCTGCGGGACAGAGGGAGGGAGGGAGGGACACAGATGGAGAGAAGGAACAAAAGAAGATCCAGAGGAATGGATGGAAGAACGAAAGGAGGGACGGAGAGCAGAATGGAGAGAGAGAGAGAGAAGTGTGGGGGGTGAGAGAGGGAGGGGAGAAGGCAGATGAAACCTCATTGAAGAGAGCCCTTTGGAAGCCAGCGTGCGTCTTTGTGTACGGCAGCATGGCTGTGTGTGTGCGCACACCTTTTTGGGAGAGTCCTTTTTGGGCTTCTTGGGTTCGGCCTTGCGCGGCTGCTCTGGGATGGAGGGAGGAGCTGGGGATGACTGCTTTACAGCCGAGTTGCTCCTCTCTCGGCCCCCGGAGTGAGTGGAGGACTCTGAGACCGTGCGGGAACGCCGCCCTGGGGGGCCCTGGGGGATGGGGAGCAGGACAGGTAGGGGTATATTAGAAGGGGGGGGGGGGTGGGACAGAGACCGAGAGAGGTCCACCAGGGTGACAGGTAGGACCTACCATGTGCATTGAGGACTGTGAAGTTGTCCTGGACCTCCTGCCAGGGCCCTGAACACAGACACACACACAGTGTTAGACCAAAAACAGACAGACACACTCACACACACAGCATTAAACCAGAAATACACACCCACACAGTGTTAGACCAAAATCTCACACACACACACACACAGCGTTAAACCAAAAATACAAACTCACAGCGTTAGACCAAAATCACACACACACGCAACGTTAGACCAAATAAAAACACACACACACTCATACAGCGTTAGACCAAACACACACACACACACACATACACACAGCGTTAGACCAAACACACACACACAGCATTAGACCAAACACACACACACAGACATACACACAGCGTTAGACCAAACACACACACACAGCATTAGACCAAACACACACACACACACACACACACACACATACACATACACACATACACACAGCATTAGACCAAACACACACACACAGCATTAGACCAAACACACACACACACAGACATACACACAGCGTTAGACCAAACACACACACACAGCATTAGACCAAACACACACACACACACACACACACACATACACATACACACAGCGTTAGACCAAACACACACACACACACAGCATTAGACCAAACATACACACAGCAGAGACCAAGGCACGGTGCCTCAAATCATCCACTGACCATGTGGGCCATCTGGTCGTAGAAGTCCATCTGAGGGGTGAAGGTGTTTCTGATGGGGGATGCCGGCATGGGGCAGGGCTGCTGCAGGTCCTGGGGGGGAGGCATGGGCGGCTCTCCAGGGTACATGTGAGAATGCTGCTGGGGGACAACCTGGGGCTGCTGCTGCTGCGGGGCCGGAGGGGGGTGCTGCATCTGGTGGGGTGGGGGCTGACCCATCTGAGGGGGTGGAGGCTGACCCATCTGGGGGGGTCCGGTCTGCTGCCCGGGGTACATCTCTGGTTGCTCGGGGGGCAGGTGCTGCTGGGGGGACGGCTGGTGCTGGTAGGGGTCGGTGAAGCCGTGAGCTTGTGGAGAGTAGCCTGGGGTGGGGCCTTGACCAGGGCCAGGGCCTGGGAGGGAGGGGGCGGCCGGGTACAGCTGGATGCCATCGCTGGAGGGCTGAGGCTGGGAAATCAAGCCATCCTGGAGGATGTTTGTGGGAGCTGCAAGATGATACAGAGCTGGGTGAGATGTGTGTGGAGCTGTTAGTGTATCTAAGTGTTTGACATGGAAACATGTTTGCGGGCATCTTTCTCCTTGGCGTGCTGGCGCACCTGGGGGCATCAGCTGCACTGCTTGGGGGGGCGGTCCGGGTAGGAGCGATGACATCAGAGGGTTGTTAGGGGTGGACCCATCCATGTCCAAGGATGGGGCATACGGCTCTGAGGGGCTGGCCTGGTCCAGCTCAGAGCTGGGGGTGCTGCAGTCATAGGGCTGAGGAGTGGCCCTGTCTGCGTTATAGGATATCACCCCCGTCTGAGGACAGAATGGAGAACAGTCACACCTCTCTCTCTCTCCCTCCCAGTTGTTGATCGGCAGGCTGTCGCAAAACCTCCACAACAGTGTTAACCTCAACCCACAACCCTCTTCTCCACGTCCAGCACGACACACACGCACACGCACACGCACACGCACACACACACACACACACACACACTTCACCTAACACCCTTCCAACACAATCACAAGTCCTTCCAGCTTCATACAAACACTTACAGCTCCTGAGTCCAAGTTCTCTCTCTCTCCCCTCTCTCTTCGAACCCCCCCCCCCCCCCTCCTTACCCTGATCTGACCGTCCAGCTGTCGGAGGTGGATCAGCCAGTCAGGCTCGTTGAAGAGCTCCTGCTCAGGTCTCTCCTTCAGCTGGGGGTCGAAGAAGCGCAGCTTCTCAGACATCTGCAATCGACACCAGAAACATGGATCAGAGCCTGGCTGCCAGCAGCATTCACACGTAGGCAGACGGGGTCTACAGACAAGGTTCTGTCAGACAGACAGGGTCTGTGTGCAGGCGCGTGTGAGTGTACATGAGTGTGTGTGAGTGAATGAGTGAGTGAGTGAATGAGTGAGTGCGGTGCTTGGACCTGTATGAGCTGGCTGATGAACACAGGGGAGTGGTAGGAGGGCTGCGTGAGCACGCTCCTGGAGATGACCTCACAGTAGTGGAAGGCCTGCGCACACAGCCCTGCCTCGGCCAGGCGACACGCATACACCAGCTTAAACACCTGCGGAGGAGAGAGGAGGAGGAGGAGAGAGGAGGAGGAGGAGAGAGGAGGAGGAGAGAGGAGGAGGAGGAGAGAGGAGGAGGAGAGAGGAGGAGGAGGAGAGAGGAGGAGGAGGAGAGAGGAGGAGGAGAGAGGAAGAGGAGGAGAGAGGAGGAGGAGAGAGGAGGAGGAGGAGGAGAGAGGAGGAGGAGGAGAGAGGAGGAGGAGAGAGGAGAAGAAGGAGAGAGGAGGAGGAGAGGAGGAGGAGAGAGGAGGAGGAGGAGAGAGGAGGAGAGAGGAGGAGGAGAGAGGAGGAGAAGGAGAAGGAGAGAGGAGAAGGAGAGAGGAGTAGGAGAGAGGAGGAGGAGAGAGGAGGAGGAGGAGAGAGGAGGAGAGAGGAGGAGGAGAGAGGAGGAGGAGGAGAGAGGAGGAGGAGAGAGGAGGAGGAGGAGAGAGGAGGAGAGAGGAGGAGGAGAGCGGAGGAGTAGGAGAGAGGAGGAGGAGAGAGGAGGAGGAGAGAGGAGGAGGGAGGAGGAGAGAGGAGGAGGAGAGAGGAGGAGGAGAGGAGGAGAAGCAGAGAGGAGGAGAAGGAGAGAGGAGGAGGAGAGAGGAGGAGGAGAGGAGGAGAAGGAGAGAGGAGAAGGAGAGAGGAGGAGGAGAGAGGAGGAGGAGGAGAGAGGAAACAGTGAACCACCAAACCAAGGAACAATCCTCTGCATTCAAAACCCCCCATCGGGGGACCTTGTTCTGTGTCGTGTGCGTGTGAGATGGAGTCAGACCTGGAAGTTGGGCAGAGAGACAGGCTGGGAGCCCAGAGACTGGGCGTACTCGTAGGCCTCTGTCCGCTGGATGGCCTCATTGGTGGCGAACTGGTAAAAGGGCAGGCTGTGGGGGGAGGGAGGGGGAAGAGAGAAGCAGTTAGAGGGCAAGAATCCTCCATCTGTTCCCGATTCAGGAGTCTGTCTGAGGGGTTGGTCTCTTGAAAAGAAACCCCAACTTTAGGGTGTTACTGACCTGTGGTTGGAGCCCACCAGGACCATCTTGGTGCTCTTCTTAGTGAACACGCCCAGCCCCACCTGGGCCATCAGGTAGCAGAAGTGAGCTGCGTCGAACAGACCCTTGGAGGCTGGAGGGCGCGCGTACACACACACACACACACACCATAAAAATACATTCTTGTTCATATTGATGATGACACTCAGCACTGCTTTTTTAGTGTGTGTGTGCGTTTTAGTGTGTGTTACCCAGAGTGTCTCCCATGGTGGTGATGGTTCGTGTGTCCAGGTCCAGGGTGTGCGTCAGGTTAGACAGCACCATGGCCAGATGTGGGCGCCAGTCTCCCCACTTCTCATCCCCACAACACTGGTGGAGAGAGAGATACAGAGAGCAAGTGAGAGAGAGATACAGAGAGCGAGTGAGAGAGAGATACAGAGAGCGAGTGAGAGAGATACAGAGAGTGAGTGAGAGACACAGAGAGTGAGTGAGTGAGATACACAGAGAGCGAGTGAGAGAGAGATACAGAGAGCGAGTGAGAGAGAGATAGAGAGAGCGAGTGAGAGAGAGATACAGAGAGCGAGTGAGAGATACAGAAAGCGAGTGAGAGAGAGATAGAGAGAGCGAGTGAGAGAGAGATACAGAGAGCGAGTGAGAGAGATACAGAGAGCGAGTGAGAGAGATACAGAGAGCGAGTGAGAGAGATACAGAGAGCGAGTGAGAGAGATACAGAGAGCGAGTGAGAGAGATACAGAGAGCGAGTGAGAGATACAGAGAGCAAGTGAGAGAGAGATACAGAGAGTGAGTGAGAGATACAGAGAGTGAGTGAGAGATACAGAGAGCGAGTGAGAGAGATACAGAGAGCGAGTGAGAGAGATACAGAGAGCGAGTGAGAGATACAGAGAGTGAGTGAGAGAGAGATACAGAGAGTGAGTGAGAGAGATACAGAGAGCGAGTGAGAGAGATACAGAGTGAGTGAGAGAGATACAGAGAGCGAGTGAGAGAGATACAGAGAGCGAGTGAGAGAGAGATACAGAGAGCGAGTGAGAGAGAGATACAGAGTGAGTGAGAGAGAGATACAGAGAGCGAGTGAGAGAGATACAGAGAGCGAGTGAGAGAGAGATACAGAGAGCGAGTGAGAGAGAGATACAGAGAGCGAGTGAGAGAGAGATACAGAGAGTGAGTGAGAGAGAGATACAGAGAGTGAGTGAGAGATACAGAGAGTGAGTGAGTGAGAGATACAGAGAGCGAGTGAGAGAGAGATACAGAGAGCGAGAGAGAGATACAGAGAGCGAGTGAGAGAGAGATACAGAGAGCGAGTGAGAGAGAGATACAGAGAGCAAGTGAGAGAGAGATACAGAGAGTGAGTGAGAGAGATACAGAGAGCGAGTGAGAGAGATACAGAGAGCGAGTGAGAGAGAGATACAGAGAGCGAGTGAGAGAGAGATACAGAGAGCGAGTGAGAGAGAGATACAGAGAGCGAGTGAGAGAGATACAGAAAGCAAGTGAGAGAGAGATACAGAGAGCGAGTGAGAGATACAGAGAGCGAGTGAGAGATACAGAGAGCGAGTGAGAGAGAGATACAGAGAGCGAGTGAGAGATACAGAGAGCGAGTGAGAGATACAGAGAGCGAGTGAGAGAGAGATACAGAGAGCGAGTGAGAGATACAGAGCGAGTGAGAGATACAGAGAGCGAAAGATAGAAACAGCTTAAGTGCTTAAATCCATAACAGATGCCTAAGAATAATTTTCATTATTAAGAGAGTAGGGGGAAAGGGCACTTTGCTGATCTTTCAGGGACATGCATGTACAAACATGCACGCAGACAAACACACACACGCACACACACACACGCACGCACGCACACACACACACACAGCTGTTCTCACCGTGGCGGAGGCAGGCATCCTGCCAGACATGAGCTGGTAGACGGTCTGGAGGGGGTCGTTGATCGGCAGGCTGTTGGCAAACCTAGCAGACCGCAACAGTGTGATTATCCTCAACCCACAACTCCTCTCCTCCATGTCCAGCACAACATACACACACCCACGCACGCACGCACAGTCGCACACCCTTCCCATACATGCTTCCAACAACACAATCACACGAGTCCTTGCAGCTTCATACAAACCCTTTCAGCTCCCGAGTCCTAGATCCTTCAAGGTAGGACTCATTTAAGCTAATATGACACATACAGGCATAAAGGTATAGCTCAGTGGTTAAGCATGTAACCACAGATCAAGAGATGGCTGCATCTCCACCGGTAAAGCTGCTTCAGACTGTTTAATAATGCTTACATTATTATATTGGGAGTCAGATGGCTCAGTGGGTTAAGGCCTCACGAGCGGAAGGTTGTGAGTTTGAATCCTGGCTGTGGCTATGTGATGTTGTGTCCTTGGGCAAGGCACTTCACCCTACTTGCCTCAGGGAGATTGTCCCTGTACTTACTGTAAGTGGCTTTGGATAAAAGCGTCTGCTAAATGAATACATTTAAATGTATATATTATAAAAATAAGATGATGATCCGTAGCCAGAAGTCCGCAGTCTCCCTGTGGGGCTGTCACACCCCCTTACCTGGTCATGACGCGGGCGTGGGTCCTGTTGTCCATCTTACTGGCTAACAGTAGGGCATGGCCCCACAGCCCCACCTTCATAGCTGCCTCCAGAGCATCCTGCAGGACCAGCAGAGCAGGGGTTAACACGCACACACGCACACACACACACACACACACACACACACACACACACACACACACACACACACACACACACACACACACACACACACACACACACACACACACACACACACACACACACACACACACACACACACACACACACACACACACACACACACACACACACACAGTGTGTCATACACTCACAGCCATGGAGGAATCATACGTCTCTTTCAGCAACAGCATTCACCAACAGCAGCTTCCACACAGCATCTCGTCGTCTTGCCTTCTTGCGTCCGAACAGCAGCAGCTCCCTGAAGCGCTCCGTCTCCTTGCCAACATTCTCCGGGACGGTCATGAAGGTGTCGGACAGCAGCGACAGAGGCCCCGCCCCCGGTTCCTCCTCGGCGCGCGCCAGCGGCTCGTTGTTGAAGTCGATCAGGTTGGCCTCGTTGGGAGACTTCCCCGGCAACCACACGGAGCGGTGCTCCTTCAACAGCAGGTCAGCGATGTCGGTCCCCACCACGGTCTGAGGGACACACGGCACACACACTTACACACACATCTCCAAAGCGACTTACGGCAAGAGCAGGGACGTTCTCCTGCTGAGGCAAGCAGGGTGAAGCGCCTCGCCCGAGGACACAACGTCACGCAGCCGGGAATCGAACTCCTTCGGCCTTCCGATCGTCATACCTTCGTCAACTTCATCATAAGACCAACCTTCATCATAAAACTCACTACTGTGAATTTTGCAGCGCTGTTTACACTACTGTGAATATACCCCCCCCCCCCCGTACTATATATACCCATTCCACTCTGTACTATGTTATTTGTACTTCCATGTTACCTGTATCATTTGTACTACTGCATCATTGTATTATTTGTATCATTTGCACTATTTGTTTATATGTAATATATCTGTAGTGTTTTTTACATTGTATTCATCTGTATTTTTATTTTATTAGTATGCCACATATATGTTCTGTGTTTGCTCATTCCTGCCAAAGTGAATTCTATGTTTGTTAACCCTTGCCTAGCGAATAAACCCCCATTCTGATTCTGATGAGCCCAACGCCTTAACCTGCTGAGCCACCTGACTCCCTAATATATGACGAAACTCCAGCGATACACGGAACGCACCCCGTTCTGACGGCAGAGCAGCACTATGAAGTCCCACAGGAGGCAGGCCGAGTCCTTGTCCACCAGGTCGTTGCTACGGGAACACTCCATGGCCTTGTTCTGGGCGAACTTGATGACGTCCACCTTGTGGGTCTCCTCCCTGGAGGAATGGACAGAGTGCAAACAAGCAACTCGATGACCAGGTTCTATTCTGGGTTCAGGATGTGAGATGAATCTCAACCGCAACAAAACATCTACACCATCATCCGAACTTGCATGTCATTTTGATATCCTTATATCGGACTAAAATGATGGGGATTGACTCAGCCACTTGACGTCATGGCAACGAAGTGGGACAGATTAGGGATTTGGCAGCGCAGGACTGGCGTTGAATTTGAAACATAAGAGGGTGCCAGGTTAAAGGTCGTACCTGACCAGAGGCCCAGGGAAGGTGCGCAGCTCAGCCTGGTCTACGGAGTCCTGCAGCATGGTCTGAGGACAGAGAGAGAGAGAGAGAAAAGGCAGACCCAGGGTCAGATCCAGGGCAAGATCCAGGGCAAGATCCAGAGATCCAGACAGTACTCATGACAACATCAGAAGTCAACGCATGATCAAGATCAGTTAAGAACCCATTAGGATATGAATAATGAACTGACGGTAAACATTCTCTCTTTTAACCTCTACATCAGGGGTGCTCAATACGTCAATCGCAAAGATACTAATGGTAGATCGCATGGCATAAAAAAAATTGAACTGGCTGCCCTGTATGTCATTGTGAAAGAAAGAAGAAAGCTTAGAACCATCAAAAATGAGTGGGGTTACTGGACCAAGTAAGACGACAAAAACGTATAACTTTCATACGGAATGAGAGGTGGACTTTTTTTCCCCACAATGAGATTTTCTAAGTGCATTTGCCTCATCTGCCACTCTACCATTGCAATACCAAAGAAGGGAAATATGGAGCAGCATTTTAGGACTGTTCATGGAAAATACGACACCAACTTAAATATATGTGTTGCATTTTTGTAGTGGGTAGATCATTGTGACTTGGTCATTTTATAAGTAGATCGCATGCTGAAATAGCGTGAGCACCCCTGCTCTACGTCCTCTTCATCTCTATTGGCCTCTCTCTCTCTCTCCTGCTCTCCATCGCTTCACACTTTACATTCAAATGTTGAAACCCACTGGCCAAACGTCACACCTTGTTATCACATTCCTAGACACACTCAAGACAGGTCAATCTGTCTCAGATACGCCCGTCGCCACCATCACCAAAGCTAACGTTGACCGAATCATCACACTGGTCATCCTGGACGATCGTTTCTAATCCAACAGCTGGCCGAGCTGTTCGCTGTCGACTTGAAGATGTTGATCAGAAGAGGGTTGTTGTGGTTACCTCCATGTTGTGGATCTCCACCAGCGCCGGTTGGCCAGCGGATGGAAGGTTGGGCAGGACTTGGATCAGCTGACCCCCGGGGCCGAAGCGAGCGCAGCGATGGGGGACGGAGTACTTCTCTGGAGTCACAGGGCGAGGAGGAGCTGGAGAGGAAAGTGAGAGGGAGGGGAGATGAGGAAAGGGGGGGGGGGGGGGGAATGGAAGAGGGAGAAAAAACAGATGAGAGGGATGAAGAGTCATGGTGGCTGAGTGGTTAGGGTGTCAGGCTAGTAATCAGAAGGTACCCGGTTGGAACCCCGGCTGTGCCAACATGGCGTTGTGCCCTTGGCAAGGCACTTCACCCTACTTGCCTCAGAGGGAATGTCCCTGTACTTGTGTAAGTCACTCTGGATAAGAGTGTCAGCTAAAGAGTGTCAGCTAGTGTCAGATGTAAAGGAACCCCAATCCCTACTTTTCTCTAGTCAAACCCCTTATAAGCCCTTATAAACCCCTTATAATTATGGGCCGTCAGATAGCTCAACGGTTAAGGCGTTGGCCTCATGATCGGAAGGTTGTGAGATCAAGCCCTGGCTGTGGCTACATGACGTTGTGTCCTTGGGCAAGGCACTTCACCCTACTTGCCTCAGGGAGAATGTCCCTGTACTTACTGTAAGTCGCTTTGGATAAAAGCGTCTGCTAAATGAATAAATGTAAATGTAATGTAAATGTAAGAAGCCCCAGCTTGCTTCCTGCTGCATGGCGTCAAAATCCTTACGCTGTTCCGCCGCGGTCCAGGTGCTATTTGTTGTGTAGTCGCCCGTGTAGGGATACTGTCCGTAATTCTGGGTGGCGTCGGCCTGGTCCGGGTACTGGGCGTAGGAGTAGTCCGCGGCCAGGGTGGAGGAGGTGGCATCGTAGGCTGCAGCCACCAGGTCTGGCTGGCTCCGGTATACCTGGCTCTGAAGGCAGGGAGGAGGGGTTAAATACAAACACAGGCTCAGACATGCACACTAATGCATTCAAAAAGAACCTAGGAACAGGATAGGATGGAAAGCGATTGTCCGACTGACCCCCGAAAGGCACAGACAAACACATGCACAGATAGACAAACATAGACACACCGACAAACACACATAGACAAACACACACACAGACCGACCGACACACAGACCGACCGACCGACCAACACACACACACACACACACACACACACACACACCTGTTGGGAGCGAGAGCTGAAGCTGCTGCGTCGGCTGTGGTGACCGTGTGAGCTGTGGATGCTGTGGGCCGACTGCTCGCTGTGCAGACTGCGCCGGTCAAACTCTTCTCCGTAAGCGTCCCGCTGGCGCCGGTAGTCATCGTCGAAGCTGGAGTCGTAGCCAGGGTAGTAGCGCCACGGGTCTTCGTAGTCCTCTCTCCTGCGGGACCCCAGGCGTTAGGGTGAGGGGGGGGGAAAGTTACAGAGGGAGCAGAGCAAGAGATAAGAGAAACACAGGGTGAAAGGAACAGAGAGCAGCGAGGTAGAGGGAGAGCGTTTTTACCTCGCAGGGTACGGCTGCTGCTGCGGCGGCGGCGGCGGCTGCTGTTGTTGAGCGTGCTGGTAGTAGGGGTCTCTGGCCCTGTAGGCCTCTGGGTCGTAGTTGTACCAGTACGACTGGTCGTAGTAGCCATGGTAACGAGGGTCGTATGCTCCTGCTGTGTTGTAGCCTTCCCACCTGCTGCGGTCTGAGAAAACACACAAATGCCAGATGGTAAAAGTTAGCGCGTTTGTTACAAGGCGGCTATGTCACTGTGGGACTTGCATAACAGTGTACTGGTGCCTCTCACCTCCATAATCATACTGCTTCTTGTAGTACTCTGCATAGTAATCATCGTAGGCACTGCGGTTTGCTCTCTGATAGTCCTCAGGGTAACCTTGCCTGTGAAAAAGCAGGTATCAAAACGTGAAGACTGGAGCAGAAGGATTCATTTACAAGCATCTACATGACTGAATGACTGCAAAATGGATTCATTTTTTGGAGTAAATCTGTGTAGGAAGTAAGAATACCACAAGTTTAACTGTGTTTATGGAACTCCATGACCACATATGGTCAAGTTCAGATTAAAATGTTTTGCAACACTTTACAGGGAGTCAGATGGCTCAATGGTTAAGGCGTTGGCCTCGTGATCGGAAGGTTGTGAGATCGAGCCCCGACTGTGGCTATGTGACTTTGTGTCCTTGGGCAAGGCACTTCACCCTACTTGCCTCAGGGAAAATGTCCCTGTACTTACTGTAAGTCGCTTTGGATAAAAGCGTCTGCTAAATGACTAAATGTTAATGTAAATGTTTACACAAACCCCAATATAACTACAGAGAAATACCTAAAGACACCAAAGATACAAATACCAGTATAGTTACACACTAGGAACTGCTGTGTAGTTGGACTTCCTTATGGTTTACAGGGACAGGTTATGATGCAAGTGAAACTTAGTATAGTTGTGGCTACATGGCGTTGTGTCCTTGGGTAAGGCACTTCACCATTCTTGCCGCAGGGATAATGTCCCTGTACTTGCTGTATGTTGCTCTAGATAAGAACGTCCGCTAAATGACTAAATGTAAATGTAGTATAGGGGGCATGGGCTTTCTAGCAGTTAGCAACTAGCAACTGTTGCTAGCAAATTAACATAGATAACATAGATCTGGACAGATGGTGCTAGATCAGGGCTCCGGGACTGACCTGGAGGACGGCCTGTCCGAGTACTGGCTGGTCCTGGAGCTGGGTCGCTCTGCCGGGGGCTCGCGGTACCCTGGGTCTCTGTAGGCTGGATTTGGCCCCTCATACCTAGGGTAGCGAGGGTCCGCTCGCCTGTAAGGGTCATCCTGACAGACACACAGAAAGGTCTGACTTTCAATTGTGTCCTATGGACCACTCCAACGTGGTCGTGTCTACAGAAGGGACAAGGATGGGTGCGGTCTCCAATACATACCGGGTAATACTGCTGTGCTCTGGGGTCCACAGGTGGGGGTGGGTACTGCCCTGGGGGATAGGCAGCTCTGCCATCTGGGTACTCTGGATAGGTCCCTCCATAGTACCCTCCATACACCTGCCCTGGGACTGGAGGCAGGGGGCCATAGCCCTGCTGGCTCCCCAGGGAGGATGGCGGTCGAGGAGGATCGGTGGGTGCTGGCTGAGTGCCTGGCTGTGGAGGTCCGGGTTGTTGCTGGGGGTTGACTGGAGGCGCCTGCCCTGGGGGTCCAGGTGGGTAAGGAGCGGTGCTTGGAGGTCCGTTCCCTGCAGAAGGCCCCTGTGCTGGGGGTGGGTGCTGCCTCTGTAGGGATGATGGAGCTGCAGTGGTCAGGGCTAGAGCGGTATCTCTCTGGCTCTGGGGCCCTGGCCGGGGGTCCTGGGCCTTAAGGGGCTCCTGGACAGCCTGCTGGATGCTTGGGGCCGCTTGGGAGGGAACCGGTTCTGGGGCAGGTGCTGGAGGAGCAGTCCGCTCACTTACCGCCCCCTGCTGGGCATCTTTGGTCACCTGGAGGTAAAACCCTGGGGCATTACTGGCCAAGGGTGGGCCCTGGGAGGTGGGAGGTGGGCAAGTGGATTGGTTCGGGATCTGTGATTGGTGCATAGAGAAGTCAAGCAGCTCAAAATTTGACGGTTGATTATGATTGGTGGAGGAGGCAGCAGCTGCGGCGGCAGGAGGAGGAGCGTGTGAATTAACAGGAAGAGAAGCGTGGCTGTCCCCACGCACTGATTGGCCCCTGGATAGAGGGGGGCGGAACTGAGTCAATGGTGGGGGGGTTTCTTGTTTAACTCCGTCCCTGCTGTCTCGAGCCAGATTGAGGGGGCTTTGTCCTGTAGGGGCAGAACTGAAGCTCACTGGAGGAGGAGCAAAAATCTGGTTAGGATTGGACGTCAAGGGGAGGGGACCAAGTGGTGGGGGATTGGCCGCAGGTGGCTGCGAGGGCGGTCTCACAGGAGGCGTGGTATCCCTGGGGCTGCTCAGATTGGCTGCTTGAGGTGCAATCACACTGTAGTTAGATGCCGGTGGGGCGATCAGAATGGGCTGGTGGAGGGAGTCGGCTACAAGGAGGGAGGCGTAGCCCATGTGAGCCTGGGGCTCCGGCGGCCCCTCACTCACCTGGGGGGGGTTCTCCATGTTCTCAGAGGCACGCTGAGGGGGCTGGAGGTCCAGGGGTCCGTCCTCCGGGGGCTGAATTACCTCAGAGCTGGGCTCCCTGAGTGGGGCGAGCACCGGTGGAGCCGCCGGGGCGAGGAGGATGCTGGCCCCCAGGCTAGCAGGGTCGTTCTGGGCCCAGAGAGTGGTGGCTGGGCTCTCACAGGGCCGCTGGGCCACATGGGCCCGGGATGAGGGCCGTGAGTGGGGGAGACCCAAGGGGTGTGTGAGAAGAGGAAGCGCAGCCCCTGGGCCAGGACCAGAGCCAAGCCCTGCTACAGCTCCAGCTCCGTAAACATTCTCCAGGTTGTCTGGTGGCTGTTCCAGATTACCAGATACTGCATCCGTCCCCCTCTCCGCCACCATCCTCGCCCGGTCGACCTCAGCGGGCCGCACTCCGACGCTGTGGGACCTCACAGGCTCAAACGAGCTGTTAGCGCTGGCCTGAAAGATGCCTGTAGGCTTGGGAGGACTAGGGGTGGGAGTCTGGCTATGATACATCCTTTCCTGGGGGCTCTGGTGGTGAGCCCCAGCCACATCCCCGGCAGGCGAGGTATCAATCTGTTCAAAGTACCCGCCGGCAGCTGCAGACGAAAGGGCATCGTCAGAAGGCCGAGGGCTTTCCTGTTGAATAAAAGTACCCACCACCCCTTGGTGTCTGCGTGGGCCAGGGCCAGTTCCACTCCCATGGCTTACGTTGCTGTAGCTGGAAGACACGCTGGCAGACCTCATGGGGCGAGCTACAGTGTCAGGGGTTTCCAGGTTAGGGCCTGGCTCATAGCGGTCTCCTCTCTGGGAGGCTGGGCTGGTCTGGGGCTCGCTGGGCAGGACCTCCTGGTTGGGAACACATTCCAGGTTCTCCACATGATCAAACTGCGGCTCCATGGGCTGGTGGGCGTGGGGATTCATCGGGGGGACCGCATAGTTGCCATCGTTCATGTAGGGCATTGAGGGCTCGGCATGAGCTGGAGGGACCTCTGGACCTGGAGCAGGGTGAGGGTGCTGCTGCTGTTGGTGATCTTCGGGATGACCCTGAATGCCGTTCACAGCCTGTCCTTCTCCAGCCAGGGTCTCCTCGTTCTCCACATCATTGCCTTTGAAGAACATGGAGATGGTGCCAGAGTCCTGGGTGTAGTGAGCCAGGCTGGGGGTGGCTCCTTGGTGTGATCCAGCGGAGTCATGCCTTGTTAAGCCAAGACCAGAACCAGGACCAGGTCCAGCACCCATCTGGTGATAGGCGGACTCCGGAGGGGGCTGATTGAACCAGTCCTGAGGGCCGGAACTCTGGCTAAAGTAGCTCTGAGCCTGAAAATGGGAGTTGTGTTGCTGGAGAGAGTTAGCAGGCCCACCTGGGTCAGGCCACTGGGAGCTGGAAGGCCTGTCTGGGTGCTGGGGAGGAGGTTGGGGGTTGGGGTAGGACTGGGGGTGGGGGGGTGTAGGAGGAGCGTGGTGGGGCGAGTGTGGGTGCGGAGCCATATGACTCTGGGGAGGGTTACTGAACGACTGAGGTGGAGGGTCGCTAGTGGGCTGGAAATAGTTCTGAACGGAGGGGGGGCGGTTTACCTGATCAGGAGGCCATTGGTTTGAGGAGGGAGGCACAGGCTGGAAGGGGACTGTTTGCGGGGAAGGGTTGCCTTGGTAGCCCTGGACGTAGGGTGCCTGGCCAGGCAAGGGGGCTGGGGCTAAGGGAGGAGGTCCAGGCGTCACAGAGGTTGTTGGATCCCTAGAATTGAAATAGCCCTGCTCTGGCCCAGGAGGTGGATGATACGGGAGCTGTCCTGGGAAGGGAACAGGGGACGCTGTACTGTGGGGAGTGAAGAGACTCACACCTGGGGTGGAAGAGGGTGGAGGCAGGGCCTGGGCACCCCCCTCCAGTGGTTGAGATGGCATCCCTGGTCCTGCACCAGGGTGGGAAAACATGCCAGGGTGAGGAGCTTGCATATTTGAGTAACTGCTATTGGGAGGCATGGGGTAGCCTCCCATGGCCATTAGTGGAGGGGCTTGTCTGACAAAAGCAAAAGGGTCTGTCATTGGCTGAGCAGGGGATGGGGAGGCGCTCATGGCGGCTGCTGATGCAGCTGCTGATGTATGCTTGTGGGGCCGGTTTCTCCTAAAGGCGTTGGGCCCAGCCCCTGGGGGAGGGGGGCCAGAGGCCCCGGGGAGGCCTGTCCGAGGTGGGGGTTGCATGGCTTTAGCTATGATAGGTCCAGAGACCAAGCCACTCTGTATGGACGTCACTGAAAAGTTTGTATTCAGGCGTGGCTGTGGGCAGAAGACAGAAAACAGGCCAGTGACTGCATTGCTTACAGTATGTGGTTAGAGAAGCACACCTTTATTTACATCTCTGTGATCAGGTCCCTAGCCCATCTGCGTAGCGTGGCAATATCAACGTGTGCTTTTAGGGCCATATCAGAGAAGGATGGACACAATGCATGATCAGGAAAGTCCATCACAACGACATCCTGGAAGTAACTTTTTAACAATTCGTCAATGATGCATCACAATAGACAGATCTCAAAACAATGATCGTTCCAGCTGAAATACACTCCAGGTTCCATTGCCACATTGTATCTTCTGAATATGCAGGCACAACCACAGTGTGCAGAAAACACAAATTCCAAAGGAGTTTACGGATTTGTTCAGCTAAATCTTTCCAAATGCTTACTCAACCAATTGACTAAGGGTCTTTACAGAAGCAGATGATACACATCGCTATGGAATGACTCAAAACATAGACTATTTGTTGGCTTCAGTTGCTTCTCACTGGCAAAACCAAGAGTGATAAACATATTTCTAATATTGCATTTGAACTCTGAAGCTTAGACCCTTTTCTTGAAGGAATATGAACAGGAATTGAATACGCAACCAGAAGTCTTCTGGATGTTCCCTCAAAGCAAACAGGGAGTCATTGACAGTCAGTGACAATCCAATCTTTTAAATGGGAAGATCATCTAGCCTTTACACAGGTAGAGAGCTCACCCCTCGTTCAGAGGCAAGCCCTACTGTTACACAGAAATATTTTTGATTGCGGGCGACTAAATGCCCAGCAACTTCCACTTAGTTTTGTCTACATAGCTAGCTAGCGTTGACAGAAAGTATACATACAGCACAAAGTCAAC
This sequence comes from Neosalanx taihuensis, assembly GCA_030340665.1. Lineage (NCBI taxonomy): Eukaryota > Metazoa > Chordata > Actinopteri > Osmeriformes > Salangidae > Neosalanx > Neosalanx taihuensis. The sequence goes on along the minus strand of CM059301.1, from coordinate 5,539,591 downwards.
AGTGCCGTGTTTCAATATGTCTTACGTCCTAATCTGCTGGATATTTGTCGGGCAAGTCTGATTGTCCATCAGAATTATAGTGAAGTTGGCAATCCTAGATAACGGTAGCCGCTTCGTTAGCAACCTACCCACAGCTGTTTTAATAAATACTGGCTAGCAGTAAAGCCTTTGCTCATCCATTGTATGACACCGCAACATTGACCCCTTTGCTGACAAGTATATCTACAATCATTAGCTAAATAACAGCGCATTAACCACACTGGGCAACCATTCCGCTGTCCACAGCCCCACTCTGACAGGTTAGATAGCAACATTTGCTGGATGACAGCTTTGTACATTTCGAGACAGTGGCAGTGCATGCACCGAATCATGTTAACACAATTCACACAGCTCAAACTTATTCCTACGAGATAACATTATGGTCGCATTTGCTAGATACTGGCAATAATCTTCCAAATTGAATGATCCACAATCCGCTATCGGACCTTCACTTCGGACATATTCTTTGGACGTGACTGACCAGTTAGCAAGCCAGTCGTGGCAAGCTAGCTAGGAAGCTAACTGACTAGCCTACAGTTTTGCTAATATCTTAAATGACCAATGTAACAAAATAGCCAAATATTATATTGAGAATAAGAAATAATCTTTACTATCCAAGACGTCGTAGACTAGAGAAATTCTGGGAAAAAAAGGAAAAGAGAGTCTTACAAATGTTCAGGACAGTGAGGCTGACACATCGCCGCCATCTTCAATGAACACATCCTACTAGGCTACGTGTACCTGTGACGTCACAGTCCCAAACAACTGTTGCGTCACTACAGGTCAGTTTGGAGGGATTTACAGCAGGTGGATGATGAATGAACGATAGCAGTTAGAAAATATTTGTTGTAAAATGTAATTTCCAATTCCTGTCACTGGAAATTTAATTGTGTATAAGGGTATTTACACAGCTTATAACCAACCGGAAATCGTTTTAATCGAATGATGCCCTCTTGTGTCTTGGATACGAAATTAGGATTGCCGAGAAATGTTTTTATTATACTGTATGTTGCCAGGCGAATTGACCGCCATTGAGTATATGGATGTATTTTGTTATTATCCCTCCTTTGTGCTCTTCTGAAGGATGGTCTCACTCGTGCTCCTGTTCATTACAATGGGAGAAAGAAAGACCGTGCAGCTAAGAGTTATTTTGTAAAAATTGTAAGAAGTATGGTATGGCTATAGTGAGGACATTTAGGAGCATGTCACCTTATGTCAATACATTTATTAACGTTCAAAATTTGGATTCGGAACTGGATCCACCACAATTCAACTGCGGTTATATCAATGTATCACTAGAGGTAGGGTGGACAGACCAAACATTTCTTAAATGTTTTGAAAATATTTTTACTAATCCAAAGTCAGATTTATCTTTTTTATTTATCTTTTGCCGTTTTCTCACAAAAACCCTTTTTATGCGAGATCTTTGAAAAATGCCACCGCTTTAATCTTGGATTTTGTGGCACCGAGAATCTGTCAGGTTCTGGTCAGGTTCTACATAACATCTCTGCTTCTAGCCAGCGCGCGAGCTGCTCTAGCACTCCAATCCTGATGTTACAGGCTGGTAAAAAGTATTATTCAAGAGGCCAAACTTATATCTTTCGATTTTTTCCAAATTTGATTGCGTATCATTGCAGGACACAAAGTAAAAAAGTTGTGCTGATATGCTAAAATAGGTTACAAGGGTAAAAAACAACTTTTGTCATCATAGAACGTCAGATTTCAATGCATTCCTATGGGATTTTCATCAACATGACTTCAACTTGATTTTTCTCAAAATGTATATTTTTTTAAACCGATTAAAAATACCTTATTTTGAAGAAAACAACCTAACCTTTCGTTTAAGATACAGTTGTGGTCAAAAGTTTACATACACTAGTGAAGATCATGTATGCCATGGCAATATAGGGTTTTCAATAAACTCTACAACTCTTATTTTTCTGTGATGGAATGATAAGGAGCACATATTTCTTTGTCACAGAAAACATTCATGAAAAATGGTCCTTTTACGAATTTATTATGGGTCTTTTGAAAATGTGTCAAAATCTTCTGGGTCAAAAATATACATACAGCACCTTGAATTACCAATTTGGTGATGTAGAAAAAGTTGTTTCAATCCAATTTGCTTTTTGGCATGGCCTCCTAACTTCTTACGAGTGATTATCATTGACTCCAGCTGGTGACTTCTTTCAGTCCATGTAAATAGGGCTTGTTTGACACATTCACTAGACTCAGCCAGAAATACTACAATGGGAAAGTCTAAGGAGCTCAGCACGGATCTGAAAAAGTGCATCATTGACTTGAACAAGTCAGGAAAGTCCCTTGGAGCCATTTCAAAGCAGTTGCAGGTCCCAAGATCAACTGTGCAAACAATTGTTTGTAAGTATAAAGTGCATGGCACAGTTGTATCATTGCCACGATCAGGAAGAAAACGCAAGCTATCACTTGCTGCTGAGAGAAAATTGGTCAGGTTGGTCAAGAGTCAACCAAGAACCACCAAAAAGCAAGTCTGCAATGAGTTGGAGGCTGCTGGAACACATGTGTCAGTGTCCACAGTCAAGCGTGTTCTACATCGCCATGGGCTGAGAGGCTGCCGTGCAAGAAGGAAGCCATTACTCCAGAAGCGGCACCTTACGGCTCGACTGAAGTTTGCTGCTGATCACATGGACAAAGACAAGGCCTTCTGGAGGAAAGTTCTGTGGTCAGACGAAACTAAAATTGAGCTTTTTGGCCACAATGACCAGAAATATGTTTGGAGGAGAAAAGGTGAGGCCTTTCACCCCAAGAACACCATACCTACCGTCAAACATGGTGGTGGTAGTATTATGCTGTGGGCCTGTTTTGCTGGCAGTGGAACTGGTGCTTTACAGAAAGTAAATGGAATAATGAAGAAGGAAGACTACCTCCAAATTCTGCAGGAAAACCTAAAATCATCAGCCAGAAAGTTGGGTCTTGGACGTAGTTGGGTGTTCCAACAGGACAATGACCCCAAACATACATCAAAAGTGGTGAAGGAATGGCTAAATCAAGCTAGAATTAAGGTCTTAGAGTGGCCTTCCCAAAGTCCTGACTTAAACCCCATAGAGAATATGTGGACTGTGCTGAAGAGACAAGTCCGACTCAGAAAACCAACAAATTTAGTTGAACTGCACCGATTCTGTCAGGAGGAGTGGTCAAAGATTCAACCAGAAGCTTGCCAGAAGCTTGTGGATGTCTACCGAAAGCGCCTAATTGAGGTGAAAATGGCCAAGGGACATTTAACCAAATATTAACATTGCTGTATGTATATTTTTGACCCAGCAGATTTTGTCACATTTTCAAAAGACCCATAATAAATTCATAAAAGAAAAAATTTTCATGAATGTTTTTTGTGACAAAGAAATATGTGCTCCTTATCATTCCATCACAGAAAAATAAGAGTTGTAGAGTTTATTGAAAACCCTATATTGCCATGGCATACATGATCTTCACTAGTGTATGTAAACTTTTGACCACAACTGTATGTCTCCCGGTTGTGCTGACCCTCTATGAAAGGTAGCCAAAGCTTCAAAAACTATAAGCAATATTTTCATATACTTTCTCAATGTTGATCGCAACCAACATTTGATAGAATTAAGGTGTAAGTGTCTACATGCTAACTGTCATATTTGTTTTTAATTTATTGCAAGTAGTCGCTAGTTATTGAGCTCTGAAAAGGACTTGGACCTGAAAATTCCGGTGCCATTTTCTTAGGATTCGCTTTTAGCCACATTCAGGCTAAAGACGATGTCAGAGACGTTCGATTCAATGTGTTTGCTACCTGCGCTCTAGAATCACTTGACAGTTGGTTAGCTTGGCAAGGAAAAACGCGTTCTATTGTCCACCCTACTAGAGGGCGACAAATGGTCAGACAAAGTAGAGAAGCGACTTCCCACAGCCAGAGTACAGAAGTCTTTTATACTCTCTTTCACAGCCTCTATTTCACATAGTGAGCTCTCACGCAGGGAAAGCCGTTTGTGGATGTCCCAATACTATAATGAACCAACTTATCAATTTCAGATGCTACCAGCCAAAAGATAGTCTGAATGGATCCCTTAGGCCAGGGTTGTCCAAACTACGGCCCGCTGGCTAATTGTGGCCCGAAGTAAAAAAAAAAAAAAAAATTAGCCCGCAATAAATTTTATAAATAGAACAAAATATGTCCCGCACTTCAACTTTTGCCTGAGTGTATTGCACTTCTTAGTTTTAACACCAGAGGGAGCTACTGTTGGTAGCTGCGCACCACTTTCTTAGGTGCGTTTTTCTTGATACCCAGATTACACACCGCTGTGCACAGCGCGCACACTGCACACGCAAAGTCATCTGATCTCATCTGAGGCAGATTTGCTCCTTGATCAAGTGACATTTGTCTTGATTTTTGGAACGAGTGACGTCGGATCAGCAGCGCAGCTGGATGGCCCGGTTTACATACCAAGCGCAGCTGATACCAAAATAATTTACTGCACTCCTGTTATAGGTCCAGTTCAGTCTGTTAATTAGATAAACCTTTATTTGTCCTCCGGGGGGGGGGGGGGGGGGGGGGGGGGGGGGGGGGGGGGGGGGGGGGATTGCAGTGCAATGTTGATAACCGTTTCAAACGAACATGAATACGCGTGTTGCTAAGCCTGGTAACTTAAATGACAAGCTTGAAATGTACCCGTCCCATTTTCCCGTTTATACTTTTTTTCTGTCTGTACTGTAAATCTTCTGTCTAAGAAGAAATCTGAGGCTGCTTTTTTGAGAATGAGCTACCAAAGTTTTTAGAGTAAGAGTAAAACAATTAAGATCCATTTATGGAAAGCTGTGATGGAGGCAGTTTTGTCTTTAATTAATAACTACGTAACATATTTGACCACTTTTAAGTCTTCTAACTTTAATACACAAAAGTTATGGCTATATATCGGTACCTAATTTCTAGTAAGTGGCCTAGCCCCTCCTATATATTTTGTGTATGTGACCCTCAGTGAAAAGGTTATTCTAAGTGCTGTACTCTACCTTGCTGTTGCAAATCTCCCCACTGCGGGACAAATACAAGATTATTTTGTGTGTCTATGAAGTTGGTCAAATTGTGAATTCTGTGGAAATAAAATGTGCAGACTTGTTTAAATGGTAACATGGGGATGACTGTTACATCCTTCTCACCAAGTCTCAAGCAAACCAGCCCACTGAGACACATCCCCACATGCATCATTTGGTGAAAAGTTGAATGATTTAGGCCTCAGGTCAGAAGAACTTACACAGTCACAGTGACAGGGGTGTGTAGAGTGAAACCGCCTCCATATCGTTTGAGACAGTGTGCTGCATGTGTTGCCCTCTCTCGTTCACACGCCTTCCTGCCAGCGACTCTCGCTCAGACATGTCAACCGAAACCAGGCCCCTCAGCAGAGTTGTGTCTGGAGCCTGTGGGCCACGGGGCAGGCTGGGACAGGGCCTCTACAGCCTGTGTGTATGTGTGTGTGTGTATGTGCGTGTTGTATATGGTATGATTACCATATGTTGTCTGTGTACATTTGCATGCGTGTGTTTGTGTGTGTATGTGTGTGAGAGAGTCTAGAGCCAGTGGGCCACAGGGCAAGCAGGGACAGAACACATGCAACCCCCCCCCCCCCCCCACCCCCCCCCCCCCCCCCCCCGGCCTGGCACAGAGCCCTGACCTCTGCAGGAAAACATCGCCCACTGTGGTCTCATCCACTCTCTGATACTCTCCCACAAGTTCCCACATCCTCCTCTCTAATAGAATCTACAACCCAGAGAAAAAGAAGGAACACCAGCATTTTATGTAAACTTTCTACAGTTTAGGTATAACTGAACTAAAAATGTGTGAGTGCGTGCATGTGTTTGGTTTGTTATGACATTCACCACCATGGCATGGATAGTCTCTCACCTTTAACAGTCTGTAACACTCAGCTACATTTTCAAGTTCGGCCCGCATAAACTTTGAGTGTGTTTGTGTGTGTTGGACTTGGGAATCACTGTAGACATTTTTTTTTGTTTGCCACCAAACATTGAGTTCTGAGGTGAACATCAAATTGCTTTAGCTGCATTAGATACGGTCAGTCCGTCATCTTCCATTTGTAATGGACCCGGGCCTGGTGGCCAAAGGGACCCAGTAGTCTCATCTGCCCCCAGAAAGACTCCTCCCTCTCACTGGGGTAGTTCAGGGGGAAGCTGGGAGTCTGTTTGCTTAACTGCTGTCTAAACTTGCGATAAGCCCCTGAATATTGACTTTAGCCTGTCGTTCTGCTTCTAGCCTGACTCTGTGAACAAAGGGAAGGAGGGAGGTGGGCGGGCGGGGGTCGTTTGACTCACGTGTCTTCCTTGCTGGGACATGCATGCAGGGGCACAGCTGTCAAGATAGGAGAAGAGTTGATAGCTTAGAAACAGTCCATTTATCGATGATAACACCTTGAATGTACAGAGAGCAAGAATGCCCACAGGGATTGATATGTGTTGGGAAGAAACCAAACCACACACACACCTAAGTACACGCTGGCTGTGATAATTGAAGAAGGGAACACGTATCACGGATATGAGTACAAGTTTTTGCCTTGTCGTTACAAGGTACACAGCGCTCTGATAATGATAGATCTGCCTAACTAAAAGTCTAAATATATACATTTCTGTTGAACTGAAAGTTACCGCTTCTCGTTATTCACCCATGCAGGACAGAGTGAACTGTGGATTTGTCAGACTGTGGTTTATGTTCTATGTGTTTGGGTTTGGAATATTTTCGTGTTTGTTTTCTCTCGATTTAGTCAGGATGTCAGAAGATCATGAGAACGAAAAGCTTCTTAAAACCCATCAGATGTTTCCCAGCCTAAATAGGATGTGACGGCACTCGACAGAACCCTGGCCTTCTACTGTAAATAACTGGTTGTAAACAAGTCAGGCAGCCCAGGCCAGGCGGTGCAGGTGTGCATTGTCACCAAGAGCTCATGTTCCTGAAGTTGGCGCCACAGCACTTGGCACACGTCCGTGAAGTGGGAGAGAGAGCTGGCCATGTTGACATGCTCTAGGCGCTGTCATCCATGCGATACGAGGGCCTCTGGAGAAGTCATGAGGGGAGATGAAGCCTGGCGCCCGGGGAGAATCTAAGGATTGACGCCTTGTCCTCTTTGTCTGCTCTGCCCTCCTTAAACTCTGGCAAGCCCTCTCCATGGGAACACAGAGACTGTGTGTGTGTCCATGTGTGTGTTTCCTTGTAAGTTTGGGGGGGGGAAGATAGCTGGGAAATATTAAACTGATGTGTTTTTCTTTGCTCCCACGCTATCCCGAAGCTTTATGTGTGTGTTTTGCGGCTGTGTGTGTGCTTGTGTGTTTACGTGTGTGTGTCTGTGTGTAATGCGACTGTGGGACAGTGGGACTGTGGGAGCCCACTGCCTAAGTGATCAAACAGGCAACATCAGCCATCTTCATAATCTAATCTCCAAAGAAAACAAACGGTGGAGGTGAGCCAAGCCAAACAGCGGAGAGCGACAGGATGAGAGCTTCTCGGACGCTCTGACAGACTGTGAGCGTGCCAAGGGGAACCAATAGGAGCCCAGCGTGTCATTCAGAGACCAACAGTTCTGTGGCAACCTCATTCATTACCCTGAAGTCTACACTTCCCTGTGAGGAAATATATAGAATACGATGGGCTTCTATCTTGCTGCTTATACCTGTCCTTTTGGTTTGGAATCTGGTTCCCAGGAGCCTTTCCACAGGGCCTGACCCCCCTCCCCCACCAGAGGGGGTCAGTGTAGTCTAGAGTACTAAATCCAATTTCATGGGAACTGTGTCGTGATCGGACCCAAGGGGGTTTACAGAAAGTAACCATAAAAGGAATTGATCAAAACAAAGTTCTTGTCACTAACTGCAGAAATACTGAAATGAACACTTCTGATTGTTGCCAATCGGCTGGATTTTTCCATTACATGTATACTACATATTTATAAAGTATATATGCTGCCAGATGAAAAACATTTCAGATGTAGCTGCAAAATGTACAAAAGAATAAAGAGAATCATGTACGCAGTGCCTCCATCTACATAAGGGCTCTAGATTTGCTCACGCTTTGTCTCGTTTTAAAAAGGGAAAACAAAATACCAATGGAAACCTGTTGTTGTTCCACAAACTATTGGTGTGAATGTTGAGATCCGTGCAAGGGTAGCACAGTGAGGTAAAGAGGAGAGAGCAGGGTTGTGCTCAGTGTCTTTCACTCTCTATATCAGGGGCGTCCAATCCTGGTCCTGGAGGGCCGCTGGCCTGAAGTTGTTTTAGATGTTTCCCTGCTCCGGCACACCTGATTCTAACGAAGCGTCGTTATCCAGCTCTGTGGAGGTGTGCTGGAGCAGGGAAACATCTAAAACCGTCAGGACTGCGGCCCTCGAAGACCAGGATTGGACATCCCTGCTCTATATGGTGGATGAAAAAAAAATTGTTGAAAGGAAGGAGACGGGAACACTGAAATACTAGACCACGGGAGAGATAGGAGGGAGAGAGAGGGAGTAGCGAGTGGGGTGGGTGGCGGGATTGGGGGGGGGGGGGGGGGGGGGAGTTAGACGTCACATCTGTTGCCGCCCCTCCCCTAGGGGACTGGAACCCTAAAACAGGCTCCCACAGACTGGTGCAGGCCTCACTCTGCTGCTGATGTCTCTATTAGAGACAGGTGGGGCCACAAAGAGGCACCTGGGATGGGGGACTGAGGGCGGTGAAGGAAGGGGGGTGGGAAGGCTCCATGTAAGGAAGTACAATGAAAAAATCTATATATAATTCCAAATAAAAATCCTAGGCCTTCAATATAAAAGTCCCCCTTCTGCAGTCTTGGTTAATTCCTGCGAGGCCAACTGGGGGACGACAACAGCTCCGAAGACGGCCCCTGTCGTGGTGTCTGGGGCTCGCGGTTTGGCTCGCTCCTCGTCAGAGAGGTGTTGAGTTTCTCTTTTTACACGCTGGTCCTCTGGCCTCTCCGGGTCCTAACCAGCCTCTAATGGGCCATTTCACAGGGGGTCGCTTCTCCTTTCTCCACGGCGTCAGCTGTGAGATCCTCCTCCTCCTCCCCTCTCCCCCCACCTCGGTCCCCTCACTGGCATGTGCCTCTCCGCCCGGCCCAGCGGTGGTGCTTGGGACAAGCGTTCGGCGGGGGGGGGGGGGGGCGGCGTTTCACCACGGCAGCTGTTGGCACCATGTCTCTCGCTCCCCCTACCCCCCCCCCCCCCCCCCACCCCACCCTGACGGCTGCCTGACGGCACGCAGCCCGCTGCTGCACACGCCCCTCCAGCATCCCCGGAGGACCTTCACCCCCCCCCCCCCCCCCTCCACCACTCCTCGTCCCTGGTCGTGAGGCCCCTGTACATTAAGGATCATGTGACAGGCTAATGTGAAGACACAGCACCAGCGGTCATCAAGGGCTTGTGCTGTTCTCCGTCTTGGGCCCCTGAAGGCTCCCTACTTAGTCTGAGCGCGAAGGAACTATGTTGGAGGTCAAAAACCTTGTTTGAGTGACCCGTTACTGTAAAACACACACCGAACCCTAACGTGAATGACACGCTACTT
>CM059301.1:5335000-5525000 GCA_030340665.1 Neosalanx taihuensis | reverse complement strand
CGTGCGTGTGTGTGTGTACGACTATTTCATCTGATCCCCCAGGACTGACAAGGCCCTCAAACCCACACGATGCATAAGCTAAATACCTGAAGATAGGGCCAATCAGATAGCCTCATATCTGTTGTCCTGAGTCATCCTCTACGATGGCCCATGTCCTCGGACTGAAGTATCATTCTTGTCTTGAAGAGTCTGTCGAGACACAACTTCTGTTTAAAAGAGCTTCCTCTGTTAACCATGCAAGTTTCCTGTCTGCGTATTGAGTAACAACTAGTAACAATACTCAAATCCATATTTCCCTATGATGTCTGGCAGACATCCTCATAGTAGGATGACATCATGCAACCCCTAATAGGGAGTGCAACTACTTTATCACAACCCATGACCCCTCTTTATTTCTGCTTTAAGGCAGGAAGGAAGGGAGTTGAAGGAGGAACGATGGCCCTGTCGTATACAGCTGAGGAGAGCAGGGTCTGGCTCGCGTCCAAATAGAGATTTTTCACTTCCAATGGAAAAACCCTGTCTTCCTCTAGTGTGACAGCTCTGTGTTTACCTCTGTATGTTGCTGAACTGGAGGTCTGATACAGGCTGATCTTCTTTCCCAGCCTGCTCCCTTCCCTGTGAAACCATTACAAAGCATTTTCTCATGTTCTTAATCTGAATCCAAACAAACACAAGGTCTGTAGTCAGCAAAGAGATCGGCTCACATTTCCCAGTTGTCTTTCAGTTAACAGCCAACAAACAAATGCAGATCCGGCACTTTCCTTGAATCACTGTGCAGGTAAGATTTCTCTTTTTTCTCTGAAACGAAGTTCTCTCTTTTTTCTCACCCTCTACCTCTTTTTTTCCTATTCTCTCATGCTGATCTAACTCCTCCTCTGACTCTCTTCCTCCCTCCAACACCTCAGTCCCTGAGCGTGCAACGAGCGTGTGAGCCCGGCAAGACATGTTCTAACAGTTGGCACAGTGATTGCAGAAGTGTGTGTCAGAGCGATTTGACAGTTCTCACGGTAAGGGAGAATGAACAAACCGCTTGCATTTCATGTACACACAAATCTCCTCCCATCTATAATTTGTACGACACTCCCCCTCATTCATACCTGAGTTTCTAACTCTCTCTCAAATGAACCATGAGCCAACCGTGAAGCATGAACAGCTCTCTCTTTCTACGTCTCTCTCTCTTCCTCCCTCCCTCCAGGTCTCTCCCCCACTCTCTCTCTATCTCTCCTTCCAGGTCTCTCTCTCCCTCCAGGTCTCCCCCCCCCTCTCTCTCTATATCTCCCTCCAGGTCTCTCCCCCACTCTCTCTCTATCTCTCCTTCCAGGTCTCTCTCCCTCCAGGTCTCCCCCCCCCCTCTCTCTATATCTCCCTCCAGGTCTCTCTTCCCCCCCCTCTCTCTCTATCTCTCCCTCCAGGTCCTTTTCTTTCCCAAACTCTGTGAACATTCTTTCTCAAATTTACTGTGAATGCCTCTCCTTTGCCAGGCCTCTCTTCCTCCTCTCTCTTCTAGGTGGTTACTCACCCGTTCCCACACCTCGTGCAGCAACAGACCTGTCCCCACCTGGCTCCATTCGATAGATCTGTCACACTGACAGAGAGCAATATCACTGTTCATAATAAAATATACACCCTCAGGCTCTGAAACTACTAGTTTCTCACGGTAGTTTAGCCTGCCCTGAAGGAGGGCAAACCTCAGGGAGGACTTCTTGAATGACTACAAAGGCTACATTGCACATAAATAAGACTTAAATATGTGTTTCGTATTTAGTTGCATGCTGTCCACACCTTCCCCTAAAGTATTGCGGATAATTGGGCAAAAAATGAAAGTACAGTTTTATTTGTAGTTATGAGACAGTGACTTTCCAAATATGACTGTATTGGTGTTGATGGTAGGGGCTATTGGCATGTGTTAAATTCAGTTTAGTGGGATTAAGTCCCAATATCTGAACACAGACCAGGCTTGAAGGAAGAACTAGGCATGAGGTTTGCGTTGTTTCAATTCCTAGTAATGTCATTGTCCCAGGAACTTCCTTCCGTTTATTTTGATGATATAGAATGTATGGTTAACCCAATACACCTTAATGGATACTACTGAGATGTATAAAGTTACAATTTTAAGGTACAGAGGTTTCAAGAAATTAGTTCAAAATTATAAATATAACGCTTTGGATGATATACATACGTTTAAATCGTCTTCTGTCAGTCTTATAAGAATGTTCTAAATTTATCACATTTAGGGCGCATCAAATTCAAGATAGTGACAAACTTTTACTGTAAAATTGAATTGACTACCAAAACTGTATATTAGTGCCGGATTAAAGCAAATCAAGATAACAGACACAACAGCTCGAGCCTACCCGCCGAGGATCAGCCTCATTGGCTGGAGAACTGGAGGAACTTTCAGAGTTGCGCGAGGTACATCATTCAGAACACAGGAGCGAGCGCGTGAACATCTATGTATTGAGTTCTCCCAAAGACGATCCGCTCACGAGTGAGTCGTCTGGCAGGTTCTATTTATTTAAGAAAAGGATATTTATTTATTTTCGAGCCGCTCCTGGAGTTTACGAAATTGTGGATCTATGCACACCCCACGTGGAATTGTACGACATTTGTCACGTTGAAGAGAAGGAATGTATCATATCTTTGTGAAGCTGATATTTCTGATTCCAGCCATCGTCATAACACAAGGTAAATTGATCGCAAATTGAGCTTTCACGTAACACATTTCTCGTAATATTATTGCTAGTAACTACGAGTAGGCTAACTATTTCTCCCAATCTTGAAGTGAAATCTTTCTGAGAAAAGTTAGCGTGCAGATTTGATTTTGTTTCATTTTTCACTCCCAACGTACTTCGTCTGATTTGAAATACATTTAGCATTGTCTTAGTAGATGCAACAGCTTTCAAAACATTCTATCGGAGTTTTTGTCGCATCGCTAAGCATAATCAATTATCTAAACTATTTTCAATCGTTGAGGAGCTATTCATGGGAACCAAGCATTAGGTCGTGCAGTCAACAGTTGGAACGTCGGCTTCGTGCAACTATTTTTGTGCTCTCAGTAGATTTCAGAGACAGTTGATGCAAACATTTTGATGTTTATGTTAGCTTTAAATACCTCCAAACGATTTAGAGGTGGGGTTTCAGTGAAAATGGTCATTTTGACCCCCCTAAAAAAACATCAACAATGTGGCAGTTATTTCGACTATTACTATTAAGATGGTTTTTACAAAACTTATTTTACAAACAAGTCAAATTCAGTATGCCAATTTGTTTTTGTGCACATTTGTCCTTTTTCCACATTGCCCGGGTTTGGACCGGAAAAACTTTGGTGGCGCGAGCGCAAATGTGTGGAATTGAACAGGGATCAGGATAATGGGTGAAAAGAAGTTTGTGCGTGTGTTGCCGGAGCGGGTGAGGGGTGAGGAGAGGGAATGGGGGTCTTTTGTCTCTCTGTGTGGGAGAGTGTGTGAGTCCCGTGTGGGGGTGGGGGTGCTGTTATTCCCGTCTGCCGGTAAACAATGCCACTGGAGAGTGTTTTATGGCTCGTGCTGGACTTTGATTTCTTTTGTTCGCGCATCTGAGATTAACAGCTGTTGCGCTTTCCCCGAGAGCGTGCTTTGCAAAGCCACGCACCACGCGCGCCACCGCTGGCCTCCCGTGCCCACGAGCTCGAGCTGTCCTTTGAGAAGCCACAGACGACTGTGACGAATTAACAAATGAAACTGCATTTCCAAATCACTACAGTTTCCCCGACTGGGGACGAATACAGGATTATTTTATCTCAACATCACGATTAAAATTATTTGAAATAATTCGTTTATAAAAATGTATATATACCTTAAGCTCTTAAAAATAAGCTCATTTTGAAAAGTCTTTTTTCAAGCGCTTTAAAAGGCCCGCTGGTATTGTGTTCGTATACACTGGAGTGCAAATGAATTCCGGGGTGAATGCAAGAGATGGTCTATGGCTGCTTTGTAACCATTCTCTTTCTTCTCTGTAGGTCTAAGATGCTCTCTGCCCACTGAATCATGTCTGAACGGAGGGAGGTGTGAGGCCTCCCCTGACGGAAACGGAGAATGCAAGTGAGTGTAAAAAAACCCCCAGCTACCATGTCATTACTCAGTGTGTGAACAGTGAACACAGAGTTAAAACCACAACGTACATGCCTCAATTTAGGCTCCCAGAGTCTCTTATTAAGGGATTGAAGGTTGGTCTGCCTCTCCTCCCAGTGCTGGAGATCTAGGGCTGGGCCTATGTGAACTTCTTTCAGGCTCTGTGGTTGATCAGGATTAGTCAGTGAGGTCCAGAGAGAGCAGTGTTGGCGTATTTGTAAGGCCCCCGATTAGTGTTGTGTGGTACTTCAGGGTGCTGTATGGTAGAGAGGCGAGGAGGCTGCGGAGGCCCTCCTATCATTCCTGCTTTTTAGGGCCGGCTTTGCCAGGCAACCAGGGGCCCAGGAGGCACAGCGTCTGCTGGGTCTCAGTGGACATCCGCTGCCCTGGCCCCTCCTGGAACCTCCCCCTCTTCTGAGCGCCTGCACGTATTCCCCCTGAAGAAAAGACCAAAGGAGGGAGAGGAGGTTAAAAAACAGCACCAAAAACAAAGGTAGAGAAAGAGGAGAGCCTCATTCCAGAGCGCTGAAGAGGTGAGAGAGGGGTGGCTGGACAAAAGGTGCCCCCCCCCCCCTCCCCACCCGACTGGCTGGTCTTTAATGAATGCAGGAGCCTTCCCCGGGCGCAGTGAGGGGACGCGTCCCAGCCCTAAATCTTGTTTTTCTGCTCTTTCACGGAGCGACAGCTGGGGAAGGCCTGCCGCACGGCTCCCATTGTCTCCCAGCCGGGGCAATGCTGTGTGACTAATCAGAGTGGGGCTTCCCAGAACCCTACCAACCCCCCCCACCCCCTCCAACTCCCAAAAGCAAACTCCAGAGTACACCCCAAACCCCTGCACGACACCCCCACTTACCCCCTCCCTCCCCCTGCCTTTTGGTGGCTGAATAGGCACTCTCCTTTGGGATCTCCCATTGGAAGCAGATGGCTGTGAGATGTAATTGGATTGGATGTTATCAGGGTGTGTGTGGGTGGGTGGGTGGGTGGGTGGGGGTCTTCATTGGGGTAAACTGCTGAAATTTGAAAGCAAACAAGTGGGGGAGGACAGGGAAAGAGACGTTCAGGCTTGAGTGATTGTCAACTAACGTGTCAGAGAGGGAGAGCGTCTGCGGGCAGAATACTTTTCAGAAGGATTTGTTTCCGTCTTGAAACGAGACAAACATCAATAATTAACTGTGGGCAGCAGGTGTAGGAATAATGACTCGCTTGACCGTCCTTGTGGCTGGCGTGCGGTTCATCCGTCCGACCCCTGGTTCACAGGTGTGAGTCCCTACTCTGTCTCTGTCTTGAATCTTATGGGTGGGCGGAGCCTGGGGGGCATCTGTCCGCGGCTGGCTGAGACAGAGGGGTCCACGCTAGCCTGGGGGCCACAACTCAATTAGATCTGATCTAAAAGACCCCCCCCCCCCCCGCCCCCCCGCCCCCCTCCTCCCTACAAAGCTGCCTTTCAGCTCCTGCCGGCAGCAGAGGCTGCAGTGTCCTCCGGGTGTGTTGGGGGGGGGGGATGGGAGGGGTTGTGGTTCCCTGCTCTCCTCACTTCGCTCCCTCTGTTCTTCTCATCAGTCGGTCCTTCTGTTTACCGAGCTGAACAGCCACCATCATGTAAGTATGGTGGCAGCGATGGTGGCGGTGATGGTGGCGGCGGTTAAGGTTGAGGTGTGTCTGTGTGCAGCTCGGTGGGGTCAGAGGGCAGCGTCCCTACCACGGCTCCCTGCATAATGATCAAGCCCATGTTTATTTATACTAGGCCGCACTCACTGAAGCATATACTCACTGAGGCATAGGGGACACATGGTGTGTGTGTGTGTTTGTGTGTGTGTGTGTGTGTGTGTAGGGGTAGAAATCTGTACATAGGGGGAGAAATCTGTACATACCCTATATATAATCTGTACATACCCTGTATATTCTGACTATACTGTTCATAATATGTATATTCTGAGTATACCCATATTTATTATATTCTGTTGGATTAACTGTTTTGCACTTCTGGTTGGATGCTAACTGTATTTCGTTGCCCTGGACTTGTACCTGTGTAATGAAAATAAAGTTGAATCTAATCATCTAATCTAAAAAACCTATTTAAGATGTTCCTCTGCAACCATGCAGGCATACGGGAAGGTGGAGACGAGTATGGGGACTCCCAGAGCTCTGTGTTGTGATTGGAGGACGGCCCCAACACAGTTTGGTGTCGTACACCTTTAATGTCGGCAACTTAGAGCAGATCATTTTCACACACACACACACAGTGTTTAGGATTTCTGCAGTTCCTCGTTGTCAGTCATTGAATAACAACAACAACAGCCCTTTATTCACCTCACACAGTGTGAACACAGTACAGGAACGGTACTGACACAGAGTGCAGGGCCTAGTTTTTAACGGGGTCCTCTGTGGAAGGAACCCATGTGAGAATGAGGAGAACATATGCAAACTCCGCCCTCAAGGCCCACCGGGCCACTGTTTATTTTCGATTGTCCCAGAGTTTTCGTTGGGAATAGAGCAGTGGCGCTTTAGGGTTGGTCCAGGATGGAGAGGGGGGCAGGTCTAGTTCAGGATGTGACCCAGCATCCCAGACCAGTTCGCCTTCGCTCTGCTTTCCCGTGGGTCGTCACGCTCCTGGTCCTTCACAGAAAACAGGAAGTCCCTCAAAAAAAAAAAAAAGCCTCCCCCTTCAGTGTTTTCTGTTCTCCAGTGCCAAAAATAGACCTTTTAAAATTCCCAGCCTTTCTACACAGATCCTCCCCAGCGCAGGAGCTAGTGTACTTCCTGTTTACCCTCAAGCAGCTACGTTATGAAACAACACAAGCCCCCCCCCCCCCCCCCCCCCACACCCAAAATCTGAAAAACCTTCGATCTTACACAACTAGGTCAGTGAGTGCCCATGCCACCTTGCTACCGTCATTTCGACCTCTTTTCCGAGCTTGTCGTTGGTTGGGGGGGAAGCCCTCCCCAGACAGGGTTTGAAGAAGTGAGAGGTGAACTGGAAGCCCAAGCTTCCTGTTTTGCACAGGGCTTCAACACTTGCTTTTTACAGATGACTTCAGGACTTATTGGGATGGCCACGGGCGTGCACGTACGAGTCAAATTTAGCATATATGCTTGGTGTGTGTGTGTGTGTCATGGGGTCACAAGCCAAGGTGTAGGGTTGAGGCATAGTTGCCCTCCCGCCTCAGCTCAAGGCTGGCCTCTCATCTTTGACCATGTTTTAGTAGTAGCTGTTCAATAATAGACGCCTAAAACGCAACCATGTCGAAATCGCTGGCTGACTGTGCCCCCCAACGTACAACGTTCGATTGAAAATAGATCCCAGATAGAAAAGCGAAAGTGAAAGTGTTTTCTTGTGTGGCGATCCGTTTCAGCCAGTCTAGAAAGTGAACCTTCCCTGATGTGATCTTTTTTAAAGATGCCGTGAGTTGTGGGTGTTTTTTTTTCCACAGGGCTGTCTGGCACGACTTTATTGCGAAATCAGTATAACAAAAACAAGTGTCCATTCAGACTAGCAGGCCTATCTATCACCCCCCCCCCCCCCCCCAGTATAGGTATTTACAGGACTAAGGAGACAGATCTCCACCCATCCATTCACTTGATCCCCCCCCCCTACCTTTATCTCGTTCTCTCTCTCTGCTGCCTACCTCTCTCTTCTCCTGCTCCCTCTCGTTCTGCACATTCTCTGGTAAACCTCAGCATGTCGTGGCTTTTGGCTGTATCAGGAGCAGCCAAGTGCAGCCCAGGGTCAAGTGTGCTGAGCAGAGCCAGGCCAGGCTGGTGCTGGACTTTTATTGGACTTTAAGCCCTCTCCCCAGACCACCACACCCCTCTGGAGAGTCCACCATTCCCTACATGCCTCTGATATGGACCAGGGGGTGAGGAGAAGGGAGGGGGGGTACTCTAATCTCCCCAAACCTAAATTAAGACCCTCATAGTTGCAGGCCTGGGATGAGTAGGGTGTGTGTGTGTGTGTGTTTATGTGTGTTTGAGTGTGTATGTGTGTGTGTGGCGAGTGGGGAAAGAGTTGAGTTGGAGTTCTGGCGGCCTAAAACGAGAGGCTGGACATGGAGGAGGAGCCCTGGAGAGGTGAGGCTGGTCAGGTTAGGGGCGAGGGGAGTGGTGAGGCTCAGGGATCACTATGTCTGGAGATCCTCACGCCGCGGAGATCAGAGGGTGGAGGCTTATGTCTGGCGAAGAGCAAGAGATAAGGCCCCTAGATCACTGCAGAGGGTGCTGAGCGATCACATGCCCCGGCACGGCCTGTCAAACACAGACACAGCCGCTCCTCAGATGGGCCAGCCTGGCACTGGGGGGTACGGGAGGGACAGGAGGGCTAGCTAGGTGGGCTTGTTTGGTGTGACAGGGAGAGTTGATATCCTCGGTATGGGGCAATGGGTAATATCACAGTCCTGTCCAAGGTGTTAGCATCTGTGGCTTGATCACAGCAGCCCCCTTTATTGCTCCCAGTGTCCTCACTGGTACCCCCATTAGTACCCCCTACCGGAGGTCACAGGGCAAAGATGTGTTGTCGGCGGTAACCAGAGCTAGGGGCGGGGTCTCTGAGGGCAGGTGTTTCTCTGTGATTAGACGCCGAGGCGGAATGTGGCGGTCGTGTCAGGACCACCGGACCACTCCCCTCTGCCGCCACTGAAATAAAGCTGGCGCCGGAAGCTGAAGGTGGATGACACGCGCGTGCAGAGTCACGCACACACACACACACGCACACACACCTGGCACGTCAGGCGTGCTATTCTGAGGATGAGCCTGTATTTCGGGGGCTTGGAATTCCATGTATGAAAGTGATCTAACCAGAGACATCAGTCAGGGTGGCGTTTACACTTTGGTGGGTGTATACATGTGTGGGGGGTGGAGGGGGGGGCGATGATGTGGTTTGGAATCAAAGTGTCCTCGGTATATTGAAGCTTGGATCTCAGTATCGCCCCTAGTGTATGAGGCTAAAAATAAACGGTCAGTAGATTAGACCGTCTGGGAGTCTGTCTAGGTCAGGGATGTCCAATCCTGGTCCTCAGGGACCGCTGTCCTGACAGTTTTAGATGTTTCCCTGCTCCAGCGCACCTCCACAGAGCTTGATAACGACGCTTCATTAGAATCAGGTGTGCCGGAGCAGGGAAACATCTAAAACCTTCAGGACAGCGGCCCTCGAGGACCAGGATTGGACACCCCTGGTCTAGGTATTTGAAGCTGGTGTGTCATCTGAAAGCTTTCAGCACAGCTACACACTGTGTAAATGTTCTGTCACTCCGACACAGACAGACAGGTAGGCAGGCACACATCAGTGAAGTAAGAGAGACCGAAATAAGGTGCTGGTTTTTCTAACCTGACACACTGATGGAGCTTGGAGCTCTGGCCCTCCCTCATCTCCCCCAACGGGGTGTCTCTGTGCCCCAGCAGATGCCTGGGTCTGGGTCTGGGTAATGATTAGATGGAACTAGCAGAATATCTACCCAACAAAAACCCCCTCTGAGAGGTATGGGAGGGAGGGAGGGGGGAGGAGATCACCGTGACAAACAGGATGATGGTAGAAGGCACGAGACTCTCTCTCTCTCTGGCTTCAGCGGTCAGTAACATCCATAACACCTCTCTGTGTCCTTCTCAGTCTCGATCTCTCTCTCTTTCCCTCTCTCTCTCTGTCTCTCCCTTTCTATCTCTCTCTCTCTCTCACTCTCTCCCTCTCTCCCTCTCTCTCTCTCTCTCTCTCTCTCTCTCTCTCTCTCTCTGTCTCTCTCTGTCTCTCTGTCTGTCTCTCTCTCTCTCTCTCTCTCTCTCTCTCTCTCTCTCTATCTCTCTCTTTCTCTCTCCCTCTCTCTCTCACTCGCAGACACACACATAGATACACTCTGCATCTCCCCACACACTTTCCACAGCAGTGGCATGTCCCCTACACAGTGAGAGTGGCTCTGCCTTTGTGTGTCGGGGGGGGGGAGGAAGGAGGAGGAGGGGGGGGGGAGGAGGTAAAAGTCACCCCCAGAGTGGCAGATGGCAGATCAGGCCCAGTTTGGGAAGAAGGGGGGGGGGGGGGGGGAGGGTTGTTCCAGAGTCACAAATGTGTTTGGGGGTCAGGGGTCAAGGCAGCATCTGCTGCGGCCCGAGGGGGGCATTGCATCGCTGGTTAAGACCTGTTGCCGGGCTGTGTTGCCGTGGCCTATTGGTGTTCCGTGTGTGTGTGTGTGTCTGTGAATGGGGGGAGGGGGGGGGAGGGAGGGGGGGGTGACTACGACCAAAAAGAAGATCCATTACAGTCAGGGGACAGGACACACACACACACGCACGGACACACACAAAAAAAAAACCTTCTTTCGCTTCTTTTGTGTCGCACAACCGCAACCGTTTTCTCTGGCAAAAGTCATTTCTACGCGACCCCCTTCCACCGGGAAAACAAAGCCCTTTGGTGCGGAGGTGCAAAATGAAGTGCCGCCGGGAGACGGACAGACTTCAAAGTCAGACGGGCCATTTTAGCAGGCTCCTGCGACCGGCAGCAGCTTGCGGGGCTTCGGATGGAACTCAGTATTGACTCTGCTGCAGGAGGGGGACGGCTGGCTGGCTGGCTGGCGGGGTGCATATCTGTGTGTGTCAACAGGCAGGTGTGATATCTGAAACCTGCGCTGTGTACACACCGCAGAGCCGTCCTGAGGACAGGCAGGGGAGGAACACAAGGCAGAGAAAGAAGAGAGTTGGGTGGGACAGGGAGAGATAAAGAGAAGGAAGGGGGGGGGCGGGGGGACAACAAGCATACAGCTAGAAAGATAAAGGGAGAGATTTAGAAATAGGATGGGGAGTGAACCAAAACGCTGCGGAGAGGGAGAGCGATGAAGCGTCTCGAAGGCCAGACAGGTAAGAGAGGTGCGAGACTGGAGCATGGAAGGAGGAGGTAGAAGTCCCAACAGCTGACTTGACATAAGTCAATTTGTGGCCCAAAAGGGGAGGTTTGTCAGCATCCCCCATCTGGGGCCAGAGGGAGGGGGGCGGGGGGGGGGGAGGGGGGGAGGTGCTCTGTCTCACAGCTGCCTTCATTAACATGCGCACCTGCTCCCTGTGGAGATTCTAGGAAGCCAACAGATGCCCCCCTCTGAAAACTCTCTCTCTCTCTCTCTCTCTCTCTCTTCCCCTCTCCCTCTCTCTCTCTCTCACACACACACACGCACAAAAATTTAAACATAAACACCCCTTTAAACACCCCTCCTCCACTCACCAAAATCCCTCTGGTCACACCAGTCCCCCCCCCAACACACACAAATGCTCCTTCTCTCCCCCCCCCCCCTCCCCTCCCACACATGCACACTCAAGCTCACGTTTTTGGATGTTTGTATTCACAATCCAACTATCTGTGAAATGTCATGTATTTATGAGCAGCACAGAGTAATGTGTGTCTACAGCCTGGCGTTCCCAACCAGCCAATAGCAGAGCTGGAGGTGGAGTGTGTGTGTGTGTGTGTGTGAGTGTGTATGGGTGGAGTGTGTGTGTGTGTGAGTGTGTATGGGTGGAGTGTGTGTGTGTGTGTGTGTGTGTCTGTGTGGAGTGTGTGTGTGTGTGTGTGTGAGTGTGTATGGGTGGAGTGTGTGTGTGTGTGAGTGTGTGTGTGTGTGTGTGAGTGTGTCATGGGTGGAGTGTGTGAGTGTGTATGGGTGGAGTGTGTGTGGAGTATGTGGGGGTGTTTACCAGTCAGTTTGAACTGAAACCGGGAGACTGTAGCCATGTTTGTCCTTGGTGGGAGTATGGAGGGGCAGAGGGACTCCACAGGGGCTTAGAGCCTGAATGTAGTTGTCCATGTCTGGGCAGCCCAGGCCGCCATACCCCCTTGATCTCCCTGGTCTGATGGGATGCGTGTGGACAGCCAAGGGAGGGGGATAGGTAGCTGGGAACGGGACCACAGAGCAGGGCGCGACGGTCCCCTGAGCCTGTTTTTGTGGCGTCTGTTGTCCCGGCAGTGTGTTTTCAGACTTCTAAGGGGGCCTAATCCAGGGAGCCAAACTAGAACAACAACCCCTGCCCCCCTCCACCCCCTTGCTGAGCGGGAAACTGAGAGGAGCTTCAGCCTCCCCCCTCCCTCTCTCCCCTTTTCTCTTTCTCTCCCTCCTCTCTCCCTTCGGCCTGCTGTCTCATTAGATAAATTGGCCCACGGTACTAGGGCAATGAGGTCGCTTTTTGGGAGGTCAAAAAAAAAATGAATCTGGATACCGGACCAAATGACTGTGGACTCCATGTCCAGCCACCCCTAGTGGTCAATTTGAGGAAGCCTCAAATAGTTCCTAACTATCTTCTCTCTCTCTCTCTCCTCTCTCCCTCCATCCCTCGCCAGGTGTTCCAGTGACTACGTGGGCAGCAGGTGCCAACACCCCAGCCCGTGTAGCCCCTCCCCCTGCCGGAACGGCGGCGAGTGCCGCCCGGTCTCCAGCGGCAACACGTCCGACTTCCGCTGCGATGTGCCGCTTGGGCTTCTCCGACCGGCTGTGCCTGACGCCCACCAACCACGCCTGCATGAGCTCCCCCTGCAGGAACGGAGGCACCTGCGACCTGCAGACCCTCAGCGATTACCACTGCCGCTGCCCGCCCGGCTGGTCAGGTACGGACCACACACGCGCGCGCCCGCTCGTAGTTAAACGGCAAACGAAGCGCGTTTGATTCGTCCTACTTTTCGTGGACTTTAGGGTCTGGCTTCTTACGTTGACGCTTGTTCGTTTAGCGCAGTGGTTCTCAATCCTGGTCCTCAGGGCCCACTGTCCTGCATGTTTTAGATGTTTCCCCCTTCCAACACACCTGATTCAAATGAAGTGTAATTATCAAGCTTCTGCTTGAGCTTCATAGTGACTCATTCATTTGAATCAGGTGTGTTGGAGCAGGGAAACATCGAAACATGCAGGACAGTGGGCCCTGAGGACCGGAATTGAAAACCACTGGTTTAGCGGATGGTTTCATCAAAGCGACTTACAAGAGAGAGCTTTACAAAAGAGCATCGGTCGCTGAGCATAGCAACGCGATAGACCCCGAACAAAGCAGGCTTATAGATTATGAAACATGCATTGTGAGAACCAATAAGTGCCGAGGGAAGAACTATAAGAGCTTTTAGCCGAACAAATTACAAATTTAATGTGAGTCTCCGACGGACAGTAGTCTACCTAAGGGATGCGAACAAAAAAGCAACGCGAACGATAAAGCGACAACGCTAGCTAGTTTCCGCACGGGGATTAACAAGTAATTCTAAACAGCAACAGATGATATTTCAAGTGCCTTCATATCACTAAGAGCCATTCAATTCTTGTATGGGATTGTCTCAGTTTCTCCTGACTGTTAGTTCTCTCATGCTCCCTTCCTCAGGAAAGACGTGCCAGCTCGCCAACCCCTGCGCCTCCAACCCCTGCGCCAACGGAGGCCAGTGCTCCCCCTTCGAGTTCCACTACATCTGCGCCTGCCCGCCCACCTTCCACGGTCAGACCTGCAAGCAGGACGTCAACGAGTGCGCCCAGACCCCGTCCCCGTGTCGCAACGGAGGGGTGTGCGTGAACGAGGTGGGCTCCTACACTGCCGCTGCCCCCAGGAGTACACGGGCGCCCACTGCGAGACGCCCTACCTGCCCTGCAGCCCCTCGCCCTGCCACAACGGGGGCACCTGCGTCCAGAAGGGGGACACCACCTACGGACTGCAGCTGCCTGCCAGGTAGGTACCCCTCCCGTGACCCAGGCGGCCGGCGTAGCCGAGGGGCTACAGCGGGCTCTCTGCTTGGGATGAGGCCTGTGGGAGGTTGGTGGCGCAGCCGGCAGTTGCTCCCGTTGCCGCTGTCCCCCCCCCCCCGCCCCCCCCCCCCCCCCCCAGGGGCTGACAGGATGCGGAGGCACAGCCGTTTCCTCCTGATAACCCCCCCCCCTCCCTCCCAGCCAACAAGCACACGCACGTATCCAGACACTGCCTTTTTTTTTTTTCTAATGTTGCTGGTACGTTTGCCACCCTCCCCCTGCCTTCCAGTGTTGTGCAGCGTTGTGTAAGGCTGTGGTTCTCCTGAGGGCATTGTGGTTGGGGGCTATTACTCAACCTGCGGCTGGAGACCAGCTGTACCTCCAGGAGAGACAACAGCAACACTCCACAGATAATACCCCCCCCACCCCCCCCCCCCCCCCCCACCACCACCCACCACTGATAATACCAACATTTTTGTCAGTTAGACGAGAGAGCCAGATCTCGCTTTCAATTGGGAGCAAGGTTCAGCGGCCGATTGATAATTAACCTGTTTGTGTGTGCTTGCACGACTGCGAGTGTGTGTGGGGGGTGGGTGAGTTGAGTTGAGTTAAAGTTTCAAACCACGCCGTGCCGCTCTCGCGGATGGACACGATAGAACGGAAGGCCAGAATGGGGAGGCGGCGCGTGTAATCGGTGCGTTGGCCGTGAGGTCAGCCGCAAACCCCAATCCAATGCGAATCCTGATAGCTAATCGGAGAGCAGGCGCTGTAAAACGCCTACATTACCCAGCGGCACCTCTGCGTGTGTGGGGGGACATAAAAGGGGCCGCCGTGGGAACGCACGCGTCTTATCTCCCCCAACGACACGACGACAATGGGAGGAAGGGTGTCTCCCGGTCGTCACACATCGCTGTCAAGATACGATGAGATAGAGAGAGAGCGGGTGGCAACCTTGCTTGCATCACACTCCTACTGTGGCCAGCGGTCTGTCCCTGCTCTGTCATGTCCCTGTCCTCAGTTCCTCTTCCTTTGTCCCCAGGCTTCACAGGACAGAACTGTGAACATAACATCGATGACTGTCCCGGGCATAACTGTCAGAACGGAGGCCTGTGTGTGGACGGAGTTAACACCTACAACTGCCAGTGCCCCCCTCATTACACAGGTGAAGACGATTACCGTTCTCACTCTTCTCTGTCTCTCTCTCTTGTACTCTCTGTCTCTCTCTGTCTCTCTCTCTTTTACTCTCTCTCTCTTTTACTCTCTGTCGCTCTCTTCCTTCTCTGTCTCTCTCTCTTTTACTCTCTCTCTCTCTCTCTTTTACTCTCTGTCGCTCTCTTCCTTCTCTGTCTCTCTCTCTTTTACTCTCTGTCTCTCTCTCTGTCTCTCTCTCTCTTTTACTCTCTGTCTCTCTCTCTTTTACTCTCTGTCTCTCTCTGTCTCTCTCTCTCTTTTACTCTCTGTCTCTCTCTCTTTTACTCTCTGTCTCTCTCTGTCTCTCTCTCTCTTTTACTCTCTGTCTCTCTCTCTTTTACTCTCTGTCTCTCTGTCTCTCTCTCTCTCTTTTACTCTCTTTCGCTCTCTTCCCTCTCTGTCTCTCTCTTTTACTCTCTGTCTCTCTCTGTCTCTCTCTCTGTCTCTCTCTCTTTTACTCTCTGTCTCTCTCTTCCCTCTCTGTCTCTCTCTGTCTCTCTCTCTCTCTTTTACTCTCTGTCTCTCTCTTCCCTCTCTGTCTCTCTCTGTCTCTCTCTCTCTCTCTCTTTTACTCTCTGTCTCTCTCTTCCCTCTCTGTCTCTCTCTGTCTCTCTCTCTCTCTCTTTTACTCTCTGTCTCTCTCTTCCCTCTCTGTCTCTCTCTGTCTCTCTCTCTCTCTTACTCTCTGTCTCTCTCTTCCCTCTCTGTCTCTCTCTCTCTCTCTCTTACTCTCTGTCTCTCTCTTCCCTCTCTGTCTCTCTCTGTCTCTCTCTCTCTCTTACTCTCTGTCTCTCTCTTCCTCTCTGTCTCTCTCTCTCTCTCTCTTACTCTCTGTCTCTCTCTTCCCTCTCTGTCTCTCTCTGTCTCTCTCTCTCTCTTACTCTCTGTCTCTCTCTTCCCTCTCTGTCTCTCTCTGTCTCTCTCTTCCTCTCTGTCTCTCTCTTCCCTCTCTGTCTTCTCTCTCTCTTACTCTCTGTCTCTCTCTTCCCTCTCTGTCTCTCTCTGTCTCTCTTAGGGAGATGGGATACGTCACCATGCGATGCGAATACCCCAAAAACCCCCGTACAGATCACGTATCGTACTCGAGTCCATTTGCATCCGCCTTTGTCCATGAACTCACGTCCCCTGCCCTCTCTCTACCCCCCCCCCCCCCCCCCCCCACAGGTCAGTACTGCACCGAGAACGTGGACGAGTGCGAGCTGATGCCCAACGCCTGCCAGAACGGCGGCACGTGCCACGACACGCACGGCGGCTACCACTGCGTCTGCGTCAACGGCTGGACGGGCGACGACTGCAGCGAGAACATCGACGACTGCGCCAGCGCCGCCTGCTACCAGGGCGCCACCTGCCACGACCCGCGTGGCCTCCTTCTTCTGCGAGTGCCCGCATGGACGCACAGGTACGCCCCCCCACCCGCCCCCCACCCCCACCCCACCACCTCCACCAAGGGGGGCGCTTGATTTTTTATTTCCCCAGCTAAGGCGAACCAGACGGGAAGCGTCCCTAAACTTTGGCCGAAGCCAAACGGACCTCGAACGCTTCAAAGTGGTTTTTCCGATCGACCTGGCTCTGCAGCCGAAAGCTACCGTGGTTAAGACAGAAAGAAAGGGCGCGTTTACATTTGACATTTATTCATTTAGCAGACGCTTTTATCCAAAGCGACTTACAGTAAGTACAGGGACATTTTCCCTGAGGCAAGTAGGGTGAAGTGCCTTGCCCCAGGACACAACATCACAACAGCCACAGCCGGGCTCGATCTCACAACCTTCCGATCGCGAGGGCCAACGCCTTAACCTGCTGAGCCCGTCTGCCCCCCCCCCCCCCCTTTAAAAAGGCATTCCTTGTTTTCCGTGTGCCCCCGTCTCCAGGTTTGCTCTGTCACCTTGACGACGCCTGCATCAGCAACCCCTGCCAGAAGGGCTCCAACTGCGACACCAACCCCGTGAACGGCAAGGGCCATCTGCACCTGCCCTCCCGGTTACACCGGCTCCGCCTGCAACCAGGACATAGACGAGTGCTCCCTGGGTAGGTGACTCTCCGACCCCCCCCCCCCCCCCCTCCCCCTGCTATTTTCCTCCCCTCCCCTAATGGAGGTCCCTGTGTGTGCGCGTGTCGTCCAGGTGCCAACCCTTGCGAGCACGGAGGGCGCTGCCTCAACACAAGGGCTCCTTCCAGTGCAGGTGTCTCCAAGGTACGAGGGCCCTCGCTGTGAGATGGACGTCAACGAGTGCATGTCGAACCCCTGCCAGAATGACGCCACCTGCCTGGACCAGATCGGAGGGTTCCACTGCATTTGCATGCCAGGTACAGAAACACTAGACCGCGCCACTAATGGGGGGGGGTGGGGCAGGTGGGGGTATTTTTGTCACGGCCTGCGTATAGACAGCGGTCGATTTGCTTCAAACTAAGGATGTCCATTCAGATGCCGGTTGGCAGCATGTTGATGTTTATCTATTTTATTCGTGTGTGTGTGTGTGTGTGTGTGCACGCAGGCTACGAGGGGGTGTTCTGTCAGACTAACACAGACGAGTGTGCAAGCAGCCCGTGCCTCAACAATGGCAAGTGCATCGACAGGATCAATTCCTTCCACTGCGAGTGCCCCAAAGGTAAGGACACTCCGACGCAGGGAGGGAGGTGAGAGAGGTGAGGGAGGTGAGGGAAGGGTGTGAAGAGAGGTACAGTGGGTGAGGATTGGAGGTTTACAACGAACAATAAAGTGAATTGATGAAATCTTGTGTAATATTCAAAAGTGAACGGTTTCCTAGAGAAAGAAGAGATGGAGGGAGAGAGAGAGGCAAGCCGACAGAGGCAGACACAGAGAAGCAGACAGAGAGAGACACAGAGAGAGAGAGACAGATAGAGAGAGGGAGAGAGAGGAGCAGACAGAGAGAGAGACACAGAGAGACAGATAGACAGAGAGAGAGAAAGAGGCAGACAGAGAGAGAGAGAGAGTGGAGCAGACAGAGAGAGAGACACAGAGAGACAGATAGAGAGAGAGAGAGAAAGAGGCAGACAGAGAGAGAGAGAGAGAGTGGAGCAGACAGAGAGACACAGAGAGAGACAGAGACAGAGAGAGGGAGAGGGAGAGAGAGGAGCAGACAGAGAGAGAGGAGCAGAGAGGGAGAGGGAGAGAGAGGAGCAGACAGAGAGAGAGGAGCAGAGAGGGAGAGGGAGAGAGAGGAGCAGACAGAGAGAGAGAGAGGAGCAGAAGAGGGAGAGAGAGGAGCAGACAGAGAGAGAGAGGAGCAGAGAGGGAGAGGGAGAGAGAGGAGCAGACAGAGAGAGAGAGAGGAGCAGAGAGGGAGAGAGAGGAGCAGACAGAGAGAGAGGAGCAGAGAGAGAGGAGCAGACAGAGAGAGAGAGGAGCAGAGAGGGAGAGAGAGGAGCAGACAGAGACAGAGAGAGGGAGAGAGAGGAGCAGACAGAGAGAGAGGAGCAGAGAGGGAGAGAGAGGAGCAGACAGAGAGAGAGGAGCAGAGAGGGAGAGGGAGAGAGAGGAGCAGACAGAGAGAGAGAGGAGCAGAGAGGGAGAGAGAGGAGCAGACAGAGAGAGAGGAGCAGAGAGGGAGAGGGAGAGAGAGGAGCAGACAGAGAGAGAGAGGAGCAGAGAGGGAGAGAGAGGAGCAGACAGACAGAGAGAGGGAGAGAGAGGAGCAGACAGAGAGAGAGGAGCAGAGAGAGAGGAGCAGACAGAGAGAGAGGAGCAGAGAGGGAGAGGGAGAGAGAGGAGCAGACAGAGAGAGAGAGGAGCAGAGAGGGAGAGAGAGGAGCAGAGAGGGAGAGAGAGGAGCAGACAGAGAGAGAGAAGAGCAGACAGAGAGAGACAGAGAGAGAGAGAGAGGAGCAGACAGAGAGAGAGAGAGAGAGAGAGAGAGAGAGAGAGAGAAAGAGAGGAGCAGACAGAGAGAGAGAGAGAGAGAGAGAGAGGAGCAGACAGAGAGAGACAGAGAGAGAGAGAGAGGAGCAGACAGAGAGAGACAGAGAGAGAGAGAGAGGAGCAGACAGAGAGAGACAGAGAGAGAGAGAGAGGAGCAGACAGAGAGAGACAGAGAGAGAGAGAGAGGAGCAGACAGAGAGAGGGACCAGTGCCGCTGAGTCATTAGCATAACTGGCGGGCACAGCAGTTTGCCCAGGAGCTTAGTGCTGAAAGACAGGGTGGCGGACCGGGGCCACGACGCAGGGCGCTTGAAAGAAATGTCTGTGGAGCCCCTGCAAGTGCCGGAAAGGGTGGAGGGGGAGGGGGGAGACCGTTATGAAGTTCAGGGTCCCCAAGTCCTAGTTTCTATGCAAATGAGTTTCTCTTCTTCAGACTTTCTTTCACCCTGTGCATGCACTGTAACCGTGGAAACCACGAGAAAGACTGGATTAGTGTTTGAATCTTCCCGCCTTTTGAGGCCTTCCTGTAAACTCTGATCCAATCACATCCGCAGACATGACCGTCTGAATGAGCCCTACATCCTTGTTAGGCGTCAAACGTAAAAAACGTGAAACTGAAAAAACGAAAAAACTTTTTTACTAGATGCACAAACGACCGTCAATCTGAAACATAGTTCACTGACATGATGTGAATTGGCATGGTTGTCTGTAGGTTTCTCTGGCAGCCTGTGTCAGGTGGACATTGATGAGTGCGCCAGCACCCCCTGCAAGAACGGGCCAAGTGCACCGACGGAGCCAACAAGTACACCTGTGAATGCACTGAAGGTACACAGCCTCACACACACTCATCCGTGGAGGCACTCATCCACACACACACATCCGTGTAGGCACTCATCCATACAGACTCATCCGTGTAGGCACTCATCCACACACACACATCCGTGTAGGCACTCATCCAGGCACACACACACACACACACACACACACTCATCCGTGTAGGCACTCATCCACACACACACATCCGTGTAGGCACTCATCCAGGCACACAGCACACACACACACTCATCTGTGTAGGCACTCATCCACACACACACATCCGTGTAGGCACTCATCCAGGCACACACACACACACACTCATCCGTGTAGGCACTCATCCAGGCACACACTCATCCACACACACACATCCATGTACACACACACACACACACTCATCCATGTAGGCACTCATCCAGGCACACACTCATCCACACACACTCATCCATGTACACACACACACACACACACACACACTCATCCATGTAGGCACTCATCCAGGCACACACTCATCCACACACACCATCCATGTACACACCCACACACACACTCATCCACACACCCACCTCACCTCTCTCACAATGAATACATAGATAAATAACCTGCTTAGTCATTCTCTCGTATACTCTACTACTGGACGGAGAGCAAAGAGGTTTCCAGAGTCTATTAGTTGTTCTGGAGTATTCACCCCCACCCCCCCCTCCCCCCCTCCCTCCAGGCTACACAGGCCAACACTGCGAGGCGGACATCAACGAGTGCTACTCGGACCCATGTCACTACGGCACCTGCAAAGACGGCCTGGCCTCGTTCACCTGCTACTGTCCGCCCCGGTTACACAGGCCGGCTGTGCGAGACCAACATCAACGAGTGTCTCTCTCAGCCTTGCAAGAATGGGGGCAACTGCCAGGACAGAGTGAACAGCTACGTCTGCATTTGCCCCAAGGGCACTGCAGGTGAGAGGCGCGCACACACACACACAGACACACACACAGACACACACACACACACACTGCGAAGAACACACAAAACCATTCACATTTTGACATGGAATCATATAGCAGACACTCTTATCCAGAGTGACTTACAGAAAGACCACGGACATCAGAGATGAGATAGAGGCAAATAGAGTGAAGTGTGCCCAAGGTCACAACATCATATCGGCACAGCCAGGGTTGAACCGGGTACCCTTCTATTTACCAGCCAGACACCCTAACACGACTCCCCATACGCATACATACACATTAGTGCACGCTGGGAAAAAACCACACTTCAAGACTACAGTAGCGGTCTAATAATGCCATCTCCTGCCTCGTGGCGTCCCACCAGGTTTCAACTGCGAGGTGAACTTGGACGACTGTAGAGCAAACCCTGCGACTACGGCAGATGCATCGACAAGATCAACGGCTACGAGTGTGCGTGCGAGCCAGGCTACGCAGGTGAGCGCTGGGGCGGGGGCCAGGGAAGGGAGTGGGCGGGTCCCTTGGGCCCGGGGGAGGGGCAGAGGGAACAGGTGGCTAGCGGACCCACTCCGACAGAACAGCGGGTGTCAGGTTCTACACGGAGGACACACACTCGCTCGCTCACACACACTCAGGTAGCAGCTTTTGTTGTGCCCATGAAAAGGCTGTAGAACGCCGAGCCGTGAAAGGGACTGAAAGGAGATCTTTTTAAAAGGAAGAGTCTGACCTTTGAAACACATGTCGGCTGTTGGCTCAAGCAGTAAGAGTTTTTCTGGACCAAACAAATCTCGACCTCATCTCGAAAACTGTGGAACGAAGTCACCAGGCAGTTTTCCACTTGAGGTGACGCTAATGTGGAGATAAAAAAAATGTGGACATAAAAAAAAAAGACTTTCCACAAACTGTCCCACGAAATACAGTTACCATTACGATTTCCCCCAAGAGGGTCTGCTTTCATGGCCTGGTTTGACCGGTTCCAAGTTTGTGTGTGTGTGGACTCTTTAACACGAAGGGTATGGTAGAAGTGGATGCAGGCTGTTGCACCCCCCCCCCCCCCCCCCCCACTCCTCCATCTTTGTCCTCTTTTCAGTGTGCAGGGCAAGGGGGGGAGGTGTGCGCGAGTGCGTGTGTGTGGAGGGGGGGGGCAAGGCTCAGGGACAGAGGGGCATTGTCATTGTACAACAGGCAGTTGGTCCTCCCCCCCCCTCCTGATTGATGAAGAGAATTGAGGCGGGGGTGGGGGGGGGGGTCTAGGGAGGCTGGAGGGAAGACGGGGGGGAGGGTCTAGGGAGGCTGGAGGGAGGGGAGTGATCCGACGGGGGTTAATTGTTGCTCGGCCGCGTGTGAAATGGGGCCCTGCCCTTCTGTCCCTGTTACCAGCGGTGGGTGAAGCTGGTTCCCTCCCCAAGCTTGCCCGTGGTGGTGGGGGTGGGTGGGGGGGGGGGGGGGAGGGGGGCCCTTTGTGCGGGCCATTGTCACAGGATAACAGATCGCAGCCCCACCCCCACCCCCCCCCCTCCCCCCTCCCCCACCTGAAACTCCCTCCCTTTCCCACTATTCAAAAGTCTGCCTCTTTTTATTACCGCAGAGAGACAGACAGAGAGCGACGGAGACACGGACAGAGGGAGACAGACAGAGAGTGAGAGAGGCTGGGGCTATATCCCCTCCCCCCCCCCCCCCCCCCCCCCCCCCCAGGCTAGCCTCCTCCTCCTGCTCTCTCCGGGGCCCTCAGCCTGGGGCCCGCGCCCTCGCCGCATTGTCCCCACTTCTCAGCTACTTACGCAGGATTAAAGAATACCAGAGCATGCTGGCCAGCTGTGCTGGAAAACACAAAAAGTCCAACATGCCCTGAATGCTAATACACCGGTCATATCCTAATGCCGCTGGACGTGTTCGAGGTGGATGCTCATTGTAATTGTCTGGGGGCTAGGCATGGGAGCATTCTGGGTACATCCGCATAAATATGTATTTTATATCCATCTAAAAAAGTTTTTATGAACAACATACGCGTCTCATTTATTTTACCCCCGTTCCTTTATCCCTATGTGCACTTTTCGAATCTTTTACCGCCACACACCCTGTGTGCTTTTACGAGACTGTGTGCCTTTGTTGCTAAGGAGTTTCCCCCCCTCTGGATTAATAAAGTATTCTGAATCTGAAGTGTCGTGAAAGAGTTTTGTCATGTTTCCCCTACTCCAGGCACCATGTGCAACATCAATATCGACGACTGTGCCATCAACCCTGCCACAACGGTGGCACCTGCATCGACGGCATCAACGGCTTCACCTGCCTGTGCCCCGAGGGCTACAATGATGCCACCTGCCTGACGCAGGTGGACGAGTGTGGCAGCAACCCCTGCATCCACGGGCGATGCCACGACCTGGTCAACGGGTGAGCACCACCACACGCGCTCTCTCGCACACGTTGACTCTCATACATTTCCATTTATTCGTTTAGCAGACGCTTTTATCCAAAGCTTTTATCCAAAGCTCGTACGCACACCCTCGCAATCTCATACCAGACATACAGGTAGATTCCCATACACACATTCTCATAGCACACACACACACACACACACACACACACACACACACACACACACACACACACTTTCTTGTATATTGCTCACCCCTCTCCCTGTGTGTGTTGCAGCTATATGTGCTTGTGTGACTCAGGCTGGAGCGGGCCCAACTGTGACATCAACAACAACGAGTGCGAGTCCAACCCCTGCATGAATGGGGGAACCTGCAAGGACATGACCAGCGGATACCACTGTACCTGCAGAGCTGGCTTCAGCGGTCAGTAACATCCATGACACCTCTCTCCTTCTCCTTCTCAGTCTCGATCTCTCTCTCTTTCCCTCTCTCTTGAAGTCTCTCCCTTTCTATCGCCCTCTCTCTGTCTCTCTCTGTCTCTCACTCTCTCCCTCTTTCTCTCTCTCTCTCTCTCTCTGTCTCTCTCTGTCTATCTCTCTCTCCCTCTCTCTCTCTTGCTCTCTCTTGCCTCTCTCTCTTGCTCTCTCTGACTCTCCCTTTCTCTTCTCTCTCTCTCTCTCTCTCTCTCTCTCTCTCTCTCTCTCTCTCTCTCTCTCTCTCTCTCTCTGTCCCTCCCTCCCTCCCTCCCTCCCTCCCTCCCTCCCTCCCTCCCTCCCTCCCTCCCTCCCTCCCTCCCTCCCTCTGTGTGCGTTGTTCTGAGGTGGTTCTTTAACACGCTCTGTGCGCTCTCTAATCCTCATCATGGCTGCAGGTCCTAACTGTCAGACTAACATCAACGAGTGTGGTTCCAACCCCTGCCTGAACCAGGGCAGCTGCATTGACGACGTGGCTGGATACAAGTGCAACTGTGTGCTGCCCTACACTGGTAGGGCCCCGACTGAGCGGAGCTGTGGTCTCACACACACACACACACACACCCACACACACACACACACACCCACCCACACCCACCCACCCACACACACACACCACACCCACACACACCCAAACCCACCCACACACACACACGCACACACACACACACACACACACACCTGAGGTGAGCTTTCCCAGGACCAAACGCCTCTCTGCTAATAAGAACTATACGTGCTGTTTGGACACTGGGCACACATTCCTGTTGTTCTCTACATGGCCTTATCTCAGAGAGTGTTGTTTTAGAGAGCACCAGCTTACCGAGGCCCACATGTATGGAAAACAGGCTCAGCCTATGTTGCGGTCCATTTTACTCAAAGTGGAAAAACCCGCCAGCATCTGCTGCGTTGGGATAACTGTGTGTGTGTGTGTGTGTGTGTTTGCGTGCGTGCTTTTGGGAATAACATACCCTGCGAGTCGGTCAGGGGCTGGGAACAGAGGCCAGTTCATTCCCTGTACGGCTACTTCCTGTTTCCTGTCTGTGACCTTGCACAATAGCAGGAAACGGCATGGCACTTCCTGCCTGGTCAGGGTGCTGTGGAAACGGATAGGGAAGTGGATGGAAAGTGGGCTTTAAAAGCTGATGTCACTACTGGGGGGCCCGCAGAGGGCAAACCGCTAGTATTGCAAAAGTGGTCGTGCTCACCCAGCAAAAAAAATAAAATAAAATAAGCAATACTAAAACAATAAACAATGAATAGGAGATGAGTAGTTTGTACAGCAGTTAATCTAGGTGGCGGGTTTTGATATTGTGGGGTCTAATGGGGGGGGGGGGATAGTCTTTGTAGTAGGCATGGCTGTGTGTTGTGGCATCCACTCACCACAGCAGGACAGGTTTTAACTGTGACCCCCCCTCCCCTCCCTCCTCCCCATCCCAAGGTGAGACCTGCGAGACCCTGCTCGCACCATGCAGCCCCCGTCCCTGCAAGAATGGAGGGGTGTGTAAGGAGTCCGAGGACTACCAGAGCTTCTCCTGCGTCTGCCCCGAGGGCTGGCAAGGTAAACGCACACACGCTGTCCATCCACCCCTCCATCCACCCCTCCATCCAGCTGGCTGTCCATCCACACATCTGTCCACCCCTCCATCCACCCCTCCATCCACCCCTCCATCCACCCCTCCATCCAGCTGGCTGTCCATCCACCCCTCCATCCACCCCTCCATCCACCCCTCCATCCACCCCTCCATCCACCCTCCATCCAGCTGGCTGTCCATCCACCCCTCCATCCACCCCTCCATCCACCCCTCCATCCAGCTGGCTGTCCATCCACACATCTGTCCACCCCTCCATCCACCCCTCCATCCACCCCTCCATCCACCCCTCCATCCAGCTGGCTGTCCATCCACACATCTGTCCACCCCTCTATCCACCCCTCCATCCAGCTGGCTGTCCATCCACACATCTGTCCACCCCTCCATCCACCCCTCCATCCAGCTGGCTGTCATCCACCCCTCCATCCACCCCTCCATCAGCTGGCTGTCCATCCACCCCTCCATCCACCCCTCCATCCAGCTGGCTGTCCACCACCCCTCCATCCAGCTGGCTGTCAGCGTATTCCTCCATATATTCCTCCACCCATCTTTCCATTAAACCATCGCCCGCCTATTGCCATTGCCATTGGTATTGCTATCGTCGCGTTACTGTTATGTATATTACCCTGCAACTCTGCGTGCTGTACTTTACCCTGCTGCTGTTGTGAACTGCAATCTCTCCCCCCCCCCCCCCCGGAGGACAAATAAAGGTTCATCTAATCTAATTCATTTACATTTATTCATCCCCCCCCCCCCCCCCCCCCTCCTCCTCCAGGCCAGACGTGCGAGATCGACATCAACGAGTGCGTGAAGGGTCCGTGTCGCAACGGCGCCACCTGCCACAACATGGTGGGCAGCTACCAGTGCAACTGCCGCCCAGGCTACACCGGCCAGAAGTGCGAGACGGACGTGGACGACTGCAAGCCCAGTAAGACCGGACCGCCGCAGTGGTCAGGACGCCGCTAAAGGTTCCAGCTCTGCCCCGGCATCAGTCGATCTAACCTCCGCTCCCCTCCCTTCCCCCTCTCTCTCTCCCCCCAGACCCCTGCAGTAATGGCGGCCTGTGCGAGGACGGCGTGGACAGCTTCGCGTGCACGTGCTTGCCGGGGTTCCGCGGGGGGCGCTGCGAGGAGGACGTCAACGAGTGCGAGAGCAATCCCTGCAGGAACGGGGCCAACTGCACCGACTGCGTCAACAGCTACACCTGCTCCTGCCCCCAGGGTTCAGCGGCATCAACTGCGAGATCAACACCAACGACTGCACCGAGAGGTACGGACCACCCCCCCCCCACCCCCACACACACACACACACACACACACACACACACACACGATGACACTCTGGCATGCACTCAGACACGACCTCACTGCCTCTCTCTGGGAGTCTTGCGCTCAGACCCGTTTCTGAATTCGAGTGCTTACTCATCCCCCCCCCCCCCCCCATGTCCCACTCGTCTCTCTAGTTCCTGCTTCAACGGGGGCTCCTGCTTGGATGGCATCAACGCCTTCACCTGCCTGTGTCTCCTGGTTCACCGGCATCTACTGCCAACATGACATCAACGAGTGCGACTCCAGGCCCTGTCAGAACGGGGGCACCTGCCTGGACAGCTACGGCACCTACAAGTGCACCTGCCCTCAAGGATACATCGGGATGGACTGCCAGGTAAGCGGGGGGGGGGGGGGGGGGGGGGGGGGGGGGGGGGTTGCAGGCTTCTTTACCGAGGGCAGCGAGTTCATGAAGGGACGGGGAGTCAAAGGCAGCCATCTTGATCAAGGTCACAACGACGGTTGAGTGATTCTCAACCCTGGTCCTCAGGGCCCACTGTCCTGCATGTTTTAGATGTTTCCCCGTTCTCACACACCTGATTCAAATGAAGGGTCATTATCAGGCTTCTGCTGAGCTTCATAAGGACCTAATCATTCGAATCAGGTGTGTCGGAGCAGGGAAACATCTAAAACATGCAGGACAGTGGGCCTGAGGACCAGGGTTGAGAACCACTGATCTAACCAGTCGTCAGCCTACAAAATGCGTGTCTGGAATGCGTGTACCGATGTGTGTTTCCCCCCGCTGTGCTTTGCAGAACCTGGTGCGTTGGTGCGACTCGTCCCCCTGTAAGAACGGGGGCACGTGCTGGCAGCAGGGGGCGTCCTACACCTGCCAGTGTCAGACGGGCTGGACAGGACTCTACTGTGACATCCCCAGCGTGTCCTGTGAGGTGGCTGCCAAGCGGCAAGGTGAGAGCCCTCTGCAGAGGTGTGCGTGGTCAAGAGGTGGCGTCTGTGAACAGTTGAACATGCTCGGAGCAAGCGAGAGAGCGTGCGCGCGCGCGCGCCCCGTCAATCCGTCTGTTTTGATCACATCTGAACGCGCAGGTACCGTATTTTTTGCAGGGCGCACTGGATTATAAGGCGCATTAAGCGGGAAAAAAACAGTCCGATAAATCAGTCGAATAATATTATGGTGAAGCACAGTATGTATTACTCCGCGACGCTCCTGGTTACGGAAGCCGTAATGCTGCAAGCGGTGCGGCTTTGTACTTTACCAAAGTCGTACAGAAACATTTTGATTTAGCTCCTTGTACCACACAAAAATCGCTCAGAGGTCAGTAAACAAAATAACTCATCCATATATAAGGCGCTTCGGATTATAAGGCTCAGTGTTGTTTTTTTTTGAGGAAAAATAAAAGCTTTTGAGTGCGCCCTATAGTCCGAAAAATACGGTAGTTAATGTTTCCCCCTGCTGGTTGTATCAGGTGTGGAGGTGGCTCACCTGTGCAGAAACTCTGGCCAGTGTCTGGATGCAGGAAACACCCACTACTGTCGGTGCCAGGCGGGCTACACGGGCAGCTACTGTCAGGAGCAGGTAGACGAGTGCTCGCCCAACCCTTGCCAGAACGGGGCCACCTGCACCGACTATTTGGGCGGGTACAGCTGCGAGGTAGGAGGGGGGGCCTACGGATCATCCGGCACACACGAACACAATCATTTGGAATGTTTTTTTTTTTACTAGGTCCTTTCTATGTTTTATAGTCATGTGTGTCAAGGGCACAATATATAAACATATAAACATATATCATATACTATAAACATAATCTTTTTGTGACTGGAAAAGTATTCTGTGTATTAACAGTTTTCTGTATATGCGCAGTGTCTCCCAGGTTACCATGGTGTGAACTGTTCCAAGGAGATCAACGAGTGCCTGTCCCAGCCCTGCCAGAATGGAGGCACCTGCATCGACCTTATCAACACCTACAAGTGCTCCTGCCCTAGAGGGACACAAGGTACACACACACACACACACACTAACCGGGGGCAGATGGCTCAGCGGTTAAGGCGTTGGCCTCATGATCGGAAGGTTGTGAGATCGAGCCCCAGCTGTGGCTATGTGATGTTGTGTCCTTGGGCAAGGCACTTCACCCTACTTGCCTCAGGGAGAATGTCCCTGTACTTGCTGCGAGTCGCTTTGGATAAAAGCGTCTGCTAAATGAATACATGTCAAATGTCAAACAACACTTTGGCTAACTGCTGTTTTTCATTTTCAAACATGCTTTATCAATAAAATGGACTGACTGACTGACTAACACACACACACACACACACACACACACACACACACACACACACCATATCAAATCTTCCTCACTCCCCCCTCTCCCTCCTCATAGGCGTTCACTGCGAGATCAACCTAGATGACTGCAACCCCACCACGGACCCGTTGACCAACGAGCCCAAGTGCTTCAACGACGGCAAGTGCGTGGACCGGGTGGGTGGCTACCACTGCCTGTGTCCCGCCGGCTACGTTGGCGAGCGCTGCGAGGGCGATGTCAACGAGTGTCTGTCCGACCCCTGCGACCCCCGCGGCTCCTACAACTGCATCCAGCTGACCAACAGCTACCGCTGCGAGTGCCGGACAGGATACACAGGTATGCTGCCAGAACACACACACACACACACACACAGACAGATGTACTGTATTACCGTATTTTCTGCACTATAGGGCGCACTGGATTATAAGGCGCAGTGTCAACGAATGGTCTATTTTCGATCTTTTTTTCATATATAAAGCGCACCGGACTACAAGGCGCATTAAGCGGGGAAAAAACAGTCAGATAAATCTGTCGAATAATATTATGGTGAAGCACAGTATGTATTACTCCGCGACGCTCCTGGTTACGGAAGCCGTAATGCTGCAAGCGGTGCAGCTTTGTAGTTTACCAAAGTCATACAAAAACATTTTGATTTAGCACCGTGAGCGCCTTGTACCACGCAAAAATCGCTCAGAGGTCAGTAAACAAAAGAATTAATCCATATATAAGGCGCTTCGGATTTTAAGGCGCAGTGTCGTTTTTTGAGAAAAATAAAGGCTTTTAAGTGCGCCATACAGTCCGAAAAATACGGTACTATGAATAACCCCTACCCCTCTGTCTCCATACCATCCGACGCCTCGCCAGCTTGTTGTTGTTATATTGTTTTGTTGCACACACAGGCGCACGCACACACAGATTTGTGCTAATTGCTTATCCCGCATCTCTCCTCATGTTATCGGAAATTTCAGAAGTCGATGGCGGCGCGTTCATTTGCTGCGGCTCTGTATCTGCATTTTCGTCGTACCTGTACCTGTACTTGTATAATGACATATGTAAACGTATCTCTGTGGTTTCCAGGCCAGCGCTGTGACAAAGTGTTCGACGGCTGTAAGGGCCGACCTTGTAGGAACGGTGGATCGTGCGCTGTGGCCAGCAACACACCGTACGGCTTCATCTGCAAATGTCCACCGGTGCGTAAGAGCAGCCAACCTTCTAGAACCGTCCTGAACTTCAGAACAAGGCCTTTCGATATCACCCTCTAACCCAGGGGGCGTCCAATCCTGGTCCTGGAGGGCCGCAGTCCTGACGGTTTTAGATGTTTCCCTGCTCCGGCACACCTGATTCTAATGAAGCGTCGTTATCCAGCTCTGTGGAGGTGCGCTGGAGCAGGGAAACATCTAAAACCGTCAGGACTGCGGCCCTCGAGGACCAGGATTGGACGCCCCTCTGCTCTAACCCCTTGTCGTATCTGACCTCCGACCCCTGCCTGTGCTCTCCAGGGCTTCACCGGCTCCTCCTGCGAGTACGACTCCCGCTCCTGCGGCAGCCTCAACTGCAGGAACGGCGGCACGTGCGTGTCGGGCCACCTGAGCCCCCGCTGCCTCTGCCCCGCTACCTTCGCAGGGCCCGAGTGCCAGACCCCCACCGACAGCCCCTGCAACTCCAACCCCTGCTACAACGGCGGCACCTGCCAGGGGATCACCGACGCCCCCTACTTCCACTGCAGCTGCCCCTCCCATTTCAACGGGCTGCTCTGCCACATCCTGGACTACTCCTTCCCTGGGGGGTTTGGCAGGGACATCACCCCCCCTCCTGAGGTGATGAGAGCAATATCATAGATTTGACAGGCTGTAGTTTGGTAAAAGCAATTACCGTATTTTTTGCACTATAGGGCGCACTGGATTATAAGGCGCAGTGTCAACGAATGGTCTATTTTCGATCTTTTTTTTTTCGTATATAAAGCGCACCGGACTATAAGGCGCATTAAGCGGGGAAAAAAAACAGTCAGATAAATCAGTCGAATAATATTATGGTGAAGCACAGTATGTATTACTCCGCGACGTGGACGCTCCTGGTTACGGAAGCCGTAATGCTGCAAGCGGTGCGGCTTTGTAGTTTACCAAAGTCGTACTGACACATTTTGACTTAGCGCCGTGAGTACCTTGTACCACACAAAATCGCTCAGAGGTCAGTAAGCGAAACCAGAATGAATCCATATATAAGGCGCTTCGGATTATGAGGCGCACTGTCGTTTTTTGACAAAACGAAAGGCTTTCAAGTGCGCCCTATAGTGCGAAAAATACGGTATACTGAGGTGTAGGTGTAATGCATGTATGATGCATGTATGATGCAAGTTAAACGTACCCACTCGATTTAAAGGATCTAGTGGAACAGTGTGGTTCTCTTCCTGGTTAGGACCGACCAATGACCAATGACGTCTGATCCGATTGACAGGTGGAGGTGAGCTGTGAGATCCAGCAGTGCGACGAGTGGGCGGGCAACCACATCTGCGACTCGCTGTGCAACAACCACGCCTGCGGCTGGGACGGCGGCGACTGCTCGCTGAACTTCGACGACCCCTGGCAGAACTGCTCTGCGGCGCTGCAGTGCTGGCGCTACTTTAACGATGGGAAGTGTGACGAGCAGTGCAACAGCCCCGGCTGTCTGTACGATGGATTCGACTGCCAGAGCCAGGAAGGGCAGTGCAAGTGAGTCTACAACTGAGGTCCTCTGGCCTCTAAACCCTCTATACCCTTCTGTGGCCTCTAAACCCTCTATACCCTTCTGTGGCCTCTAAACCCTCTATACCCTTCTCTGGCCTCTAAACCCTCTATACCCTTCTGTGGCCTCTAAACCCTCTATACCCTTCTGTGGCCTCTAAACCCTCTATACCCTTCTGTGGCCTCTAAACCCTCTATACCCTTCTCTGGCCTCTAAACCCTCTATACCCTTCTCTGGCCTCTAAACCCTCTATACCCTTCTCTGGCCTCTAAACCCTCTATACCCTTCTGTGGCCTCTAAACCCTCTATACCCTTCTCTGGCCTATAAACCCTCTGAACCCTTCTCTGGCCTCTAAACCCTCTATACCCTTCTCTGGCCTCTAAACCCTCTATACCCTTCTCTGGCCTCTAAACCCTCTATACCCTTCTCTGGCCTCTAAACTCTCTATACCCTTCTCTGGCCTCTAAATCCTCTATACCCTTCTGTGGCCTCTAAACCCTCTATACCCTTCTGTGGCCTCTAAACCCTCTATACCCTTCTCTGGCCTATAAACCCTCTATACCCTTCTGTGGCCTCTAAACCCTCTATACCCTTCTCTGGCCTCTAAACCCTTCTCTGGCCTCTAAACCCTCTAAACCAGGGGTGTCAAACTCCAGTCCTCGAGGGCCGCTCTCCTGAAGGTTTTAGATGTTTCCCTGCTCCGGCACACCTGATTCTAATGAAGCATCAGTATCAAGCTCTGTGGAGGTGCGCTGGAGCAGGGAAACATCTAAACGGCCCTCAAAGACTTGATCCTGACACCTGTGCTCTAAACCCTTCTCTAGCCTCTGAATTCCTCACTGGCCTCCATCCATGGCCATCTAAATCTTTCTCTGCCATCTTTGACTGAGTTCTTAGAACTTTAGAACTTTAAAACTACTTTATTAAAGAACAATCTTACAATAAATTGAAATGCAATAAAAAGTAACCCCCACCCCACCCCCCACCCTTTCCCTCCCAGTCCTCTGTATGACCAGTACTGTAAGGACCACTATGCGGATGGCCACTGCGACCAGGGCTGCAACAACGCAGAATGCGAGTGGGACGGGCTGGACTGCGCCAACAACATGCCTGAGAAGCTGGCCGACGGCCACCTGGTCCTGGTCATCCACATCGCCCCAGAGCAGCTGAAGAACGGCTCGTCGGCCTTCCTCCGGGAGCTCAGCAGCGTGCTCCACACCAACGTGATCTTCCGCCGCGATGCCAACGGCGAGCCCATGATCTTCCCGTACTACGGCAGCGAGCAGGAGCTGGCCAAGCACAACGTCAAGCGCTCCACCGAGGGCTGGCCCGACTGGGCTGGGGTGCCGGCCAACGTTCTGGGCCAGATGAAAGAGAGCGTGACCTCCATGATCAGCCCTCGCAGACGCCGAGAACTGGACCCCATGCAAGTCAAAGGGTGAGTTACGCGATCAGCAGGAAGTCACACTGGAGGCAACGCTGGTTGGGGCCCACAGAGTAGAGCTCTGCCCCTGTAGATCTGCAGGGTAAGACGAGAGCCTGACTCTTCTCCTTTCTCCCCCTCTTCCGCTCCCGCTCTCCTCTGCTCCTCTCTTCTCTCTCTAGGTCAGTGGTGTACCTGGAGATCGATAACCGCCAGTGCTACCAGCAGTCCCAGGAGTGCTTCCAGAGTGCCACCGATGTGGCGGCCTTCCTCGGGGCGCTTGCCTCCAGTGGGAATCTCAACGTCCCCTACATCGAGGCTGTCACCAGTGAGTAACCCCCCCCCCCCCCCCCTTTCAAAACGAAACATCGCGATAATTCCACCACGGTCCCTATTCTAACCCCTCCGCTCCTCTTTCATCCTGCTCTCCTCCAGGCGTGAGACCCACCCCACCTTCCACAGAGCTGTACCCCATGTACGTGGTGTTCCTGGGGCTGGCAGCGCTGGGCTTCGTTTGCCTGGGCGTGTTGGTGAGCAGGAAGAGGAGGAGGGAGCACGGCCAGCTGTGGTTCCCCGAGGGCTTCAAGGTGTCGGAGCCTAGCAAGAAGAAGCGCAGGGAGCCTGTCGGGGAGGATTCCGTGGGACTCAAGTAAGTAGTGCAAAGCTAGATTAACAGAACTGCGTTCTGCGTGTGTGCGTGTGTGGGGGTGGGTCATGTACGGTATCTGACCTTTCCTCTCTACGCGTCTTCCAGGCCTCTGAAGAACTCCGACATCAATCTGATGGACGATTCACACACGGAGTGGGGGGAGGAGGAGCCAGACTCCAGGCGCTTTAGGGTATGACATCATATTTAAGAGACAGTTACGCCCCCCAGCGCTGCGTTTGGGGGGGGGGGGAGAGCGTGTTGTAAAGTGCCGTGTCGTCGTCTGTCAGTTCGAGGAGCAGGCCATGCTGGACCTGGACGACCACACCGACCACAGGAAGTGGACGCAGCAACACCTGGACGCGGCCGACCTGCGCGTCCCCTCCATCGCTCCCACGCCACCGCAGGGCGAGATCGAGAACGACTGCATGGATGTGAACGTCAGGGGACCCGGTGAGTACGCGGCGCCCTCATCCGATTGGTGGAGAGTTTTGAAGGGCAGATTTTGCCAAGTGCCAACACGACTCGCACGCCATCCTAACATCTCGTCTCATTCTCTCCCTTCCCCACCTCAGATGGCTTCACGCCCCTGATGATCGCCTCCTGCAGCGGGGGAGGCCTGGAGACGGGAAACCTGGAGGAAGAGGAGGACCCGTCGGCCGAGATCATCTCCGACTTCATCTACCAGGGCGCCAACCTCCACAACCAGACGGACCGCACGGGTGAGACGGCCCTCCACCTGGCGGCGCGCTACGCCCGC
The DNA here is from genome assembly GCA_030340665.1 of Neosalanx taihuensis. Lineage (NCBI taxonomy): Eukaryota > Metazoa > Chordata > Actinopteri > Osmeriformes > Salangidae > Neosalanx > Neosalanx taihuensis. The sequence goes on along the minus strand of CM059301.1, from coordinate 5,490,807 downwards.
TCCGACGCCGCCAAGCGCCTGCTGGAGTCCAGCGCCGATGCCAACGTCCAGGACAACATGGGCAGGACCCCGCTGCACGCTGCCGTGGCTGCCGACGCGCAGGGCGTGTTCCAGGTTCGTCCCCTCACCCGGGTTCTAGTCAAAAAGGGACACGTTGAACGAATCAAGAACCACGACTCAAAGAAGCGTATACCGTATTTTTTGCACTATAGGGCGCACTGGATTATAAGGCACACTGTCAATGAATGGTCTATTTTCGATCTTTTTTCATATATAAAGCGCACCGGACTATAAGGCGCATTAAGCGGGGGAAAAAACAGTCAGATAAATCAGTCGAATAATATTATGGTGAAGCACAGTATGTATTACTCCGCGACACTCCTGGTTACGGTAGCCGTAATGCTGCAAGCGGTGCGGCTTTGTAGTTTACCAAAGTCGTACAAAAACATTTTGATTTAGCACCGTGAGCGCCTTGTACCACACAAAAATCGCTTAGAGGTCAGTAAATAAAAGAATTAATCCATATATAAGGCGCTTCGGATTATAAGGCGCAGTGTCGTTTTTTGAGAAAAATAAAGGCTTTTAAGTGCGCCCTATAGTCCGAAAAAGACGGTATAAGTTTATGAAACGCGTAAAGAAAAAGATGGCGTTCTTATGCGATAGCAAAGGTTCTCCGTTCTACCGTTCTTTCCAGATTCTGATCCGGAACCGTGCCACTGACCTGGATGCCCGCATGCATGACGGCACCACCCCCTTGATTCTGGCTGCCCGCTTGGCCGTGGAGGGCATGGTGGAAGAGCTCATCAACTGCCACGCCGATGCCAACGCCATCGACGACGCCGGTACGTTTCCCTGCCTGCCCTTCATTGTCTCATCTTGCCTGACGCCCCCAGGGTGCGTCAAAACTGCGGGTAGCCTGGATAAGAGCGTCTGCTAAATGACTGAATGTAACCTAGGAATGGTCTTCCTCTCTCCAGGTAAATCTGCTCTTCACTGGGCGGCAGCCGTGAACAATGTGGAGGCTGCCATGATGCTGCTGAAGAACGGAGCCAACAAGGACATGCAGAACAACAAGGTAAACAAGATGGCCGCCCTCCAGCCCAGCGACCGGCTGGGCACCATATGTACCCCCAAAGGACGTTAAAAACAAATGGCCTTCGCATTCTTTAGGGTTGTAAACTACATTTTTATTGGGGACAAACATATGGCTTTCACAGAAGTTGTTAACATGTGTTTGCATAGGGTTTATAGACTTGTAGCGTTTTCACATCAACAAGCGTCATTCCCAATGTGTTTATGCCAGTGATCTGACCGTAAGTCTGCTTCCTGTGTGTGTGTGTGTGTGTGTGTGTGTTTCCAGGAGGAGACACCTCTGTTCCTGGCAGCCAGGGAGGGCAGCTACGAGACAGCCAAGGTGCTCCTGGAGCACTTTGCCAACCGTGAGATCACCGACCACCTGGACCAGCTGCCCCGTGATATTGCCCAGGAGCGCATGCACCACGACATTGTCCGTCTGCTGGACGAGTATAACGTGGTGAGGAGCCCCGGGCTCCACAGCGGCGGACAGCTCAGCGCCAACAGCCTGTCCCCGCCGCTCTGCTCGCCCAACGGGTATCTGGGCAGCCTGAAGCCCACGCCCTCGGGGAAGAAGGTCCGCAAGCCTGGCTCTGGGGGGAAAGGAGGGAAGGATGGAGGGAAGGAGATAAGGGTGAAGAAGAAGAAGTCTGTGGATGGGAAGGGGAACCTGCTGGACACCTCGTCTGTCCTGTCCCCCGTCGACTCCTTGGAGTCCCCACACGGGTACCTCTCCGACGTGGCGTCCCCCCCGATGACGTCACCCTTTCACCAGTCCCCGCCCATGTCCCTTAACCACCTGCAGGGCAATGGTGACGCCCACATGGGCCAGATGGGCATGGGAAAAGGGCAGCAGGACATGGGGCGCATGAGCTTTGACCCCAACCCTCCGCGTCTCTCCCACATGCCCGTTTCCAGCCCCAGCAGCCAGGGTACCATGAGCATGGTGATGGGCGGCGCTGGGGGCCGCGGAGGCCAGTGTGACTGGGTGTCCAGGATGCAGCACGCTGGCATGACCCAGCAGGGAGGATTCAACCAAGGCCCGCCCATGTCCCATGGCATGATGGGAAATCTCCATGGGGTTTCCACGGCGACCCTGTCCCAGATCATGGGCTACCAGAGCATGCAGACCAGTCACCTGGGCTCCTCCAACCACCTGATGCAGCACCAGATCCACTCCCGGCAGAACATCCAGCTTCAGCACCAGAACTCCAATTCCACCACGTCCGGCCAGAACCTGAGCCAGAGCTTCCTGAGCAGTGAGCTGAGCGGGTCGGACGGGTCAGGTCGCTCCATGCCTGTCCACACCATTATGCCCCAGGAGACCCAGATCCTGGGAACCCAGTTTCTCACCCCGCCATCCCAGCACAGCTACTCTGGCCCCATGGACAACACACCTAATCACCAGCTTCAGGTGCCTGACCACCCCTTTCTAACTCCCTCCCCTGGATCTCCTGACCAATGGTCCAGCTCATCTCCACATTCCAACATGTCTGATTGGTCAGAGGGAATCTCGAGCCCACCTACGAGTATCCACTCTCAGATGAACCTGATTCCAGACCAGTTCAAATAGACAAAACTCAGCTAAATGAAACAAACACATGAACAGAACAATAAAAACACTTGTTATTCAAGACAGAGGACAAGATCAATAGACCTGGCTAAAGATTTTTCCTTTTTTTTATTATTGATTTTTATACTAACGACAAGAACAGTTTTGATTAATTTTGTATTTATTTATGTACTTTTTTGACATGGAATATAAAGAAGATGTTTTTATATTTATGGTTTTTTTGTTTTGGAGAGGGAACAGGGGTGAGATTAGAGGGTAGGACAGGTGGTCAGGACTATGGTGTATGAACCACGGAAGCTCCTGGTTGGTTAAAACACTGGCTATTTATTGGTGTCTTAAATTGCTCTCTTCACTGGATTTACTTTTATGCACCATTTTGTTCACTGTTGTAATTTGGGAGTGCATTTGTGATGTGATATTATGTTTTGTAAAAAAATTATTACTATGTTTTTCCTTTGGACTTAAATAGGATATTTGTCTTTTTTAAGTTTCAGTATTAAGTAGATTTTTTACCTTTTTTCCAAACTGAAGCAGGTTTGTTACTGAACTACAAGTCATTACGTCTTAACAAGCATGCTAATAGCTATCTAATCTGTGTCTTAAACCATGTACTCACGGGGTATGTTTGGGTTAGTCTCTGTGGGGAAGACAGCCAGTCCAATGTAGAGACACATCGAATTGAGACTGGGCCACCAATTACTCAATTCGATTTAAAAACGCATGACAAGCTCTAACTGAATCTCATCGTTTAAGATCTCGTTGGTAGACTGTCGGCTGAAAGCTTGTCCATGTGCCTGACTGCCAAATAGGGAGCACAGTATGAGGACCTAAAAAGGACAGGGAACCTTATGTCTACGCAGTGTCTGGATTCCCTATTAACTGTTGTCTTTGAGCTAGGAAGTTGTCCTGTCTATCTTAAACATGCTTTTGTCTTACAGGACTTTATCAGTGTGTAGCTATCATGAGCTCAACTTGTCATGAGAATGAGATTCCCTGTTTTTGTGCTCCAGTTGGAGGACACTTGCTGTGGATGTGCAAGAAAAAAAGTTCTTCAAAAGAAGAAAAGGAAGTTCTTCCTGTGTGTTGGACATCATATCCTGCTTTCTGCCAGGAGTGCTTAGTTGCCGTCATGTTTTATAAACTAGACCAGAATTTGAAAAAATGATGTTTTTAAATATGTAATTCAGAGTTGATGTACATGCAAAGGTGTAGTTTGCGAACAAAAAAGTATTTCCTGTTCAAATGAGTTGTAAAAAAGTATCTCTTTGATTCAAATAAAGGGCACTGTTAAGCTTTCACTTACCGTTTGTCGGTGTTTTGTCCAGTTTATTTGTATTTTTTACCGAATTTGTAAAAGAGAATGAAGTTATTTAGATCAGTTTACATTTGTTTATTTGTATGCATACAATTAGGTTTACCTAGAAATACAGGACGTTATTTAAACGTTATACTTCACATTATCGTACACTAGATGGCAGGATTCACTCCTGATTTCGACTGCTTATTAATTTACAGAACGTGTATATATGTGTGTAAAGAGTTATAGACTAGGCGATTAAGTAGTTAAATGACCAGGAAGTAATTTGCTAGTGTTTAGATATTGTTGGTTTTTCAGTGTGCTCACTATCCATAAGGGAATTTCCTATAGATTAAAAAACGACATATATTGGCGTGTGATTACTTAAAATATAGCATCGGGTTGCAGGGAGACGACTACATGCAAGAAGACAGACTGACTGGGTACTCTATACGATACGGGAACTAAAACATCACGTAGGCTGTCACTGGCTGCTAAAATACTGAAATGAACAGTCAAAACAACCTTTCGCGTCTAGTAGTAGTCCAGAGAGGTAGATATAATAAATACCGCTCTGGTACAGTCTTGACGCAAGCGTATTGCGCCCTGAGCCGCTGTTGCTGGTGAACAGACTGAACCACACAGTGATGAACACAGTGACGGACACGTCGTCCCCATAGAGACGAGCGCACACAACCGGGCTGCCAAGAACGCAAGATTGCCGTAATTCTTTTGCAGTGGCATCACATCAGACAGTGCGTTCTGTGCAGGCAAATAACCCGACGAGCGAAAAAAATGTTTTTCATCATCTGATTATTTCGAAAAAAAAAAAATTTTCTTGGATTAATGCCCCAATCTTCTCCCGTTGCTGTTGTCATGTAGCCAAAGGCCTCATTGGAAAGGTTGTGTTGCTGGGTAGGTACAAGGTAGGGAGGGGTAGAGCAGAGCTCTGGGTTACCGTTCAGCTGCGGTGAAAATAATATTGCCTATATATATATTTGTATATTCATTTGATCTACCTAGCTATCATTTGAAACCTGGATTTCGGATCTCTTGCACATCTGAAGGTAATGTTTGATGAGGAAATGTCAAACGATAGTATGTCTATAAAACTAGAGTAACCATACTTAGCAAAGCAAACGTAGTCAGCTAGCGGTGCTGCTAGCTAGCCAGTAAGCTAGCGTTAGTTCATTCATGGGTCACATATTCAGAGCCTAGTACCAGCTAACTAAACAGAAAAGTAATCAGCAAAATTAGCTAATCAACACACTACTTCGTACTAGACTGTTATCATAATATACATATAGGGACAGTGTCTGTATGTAGTAGATTTGAGCAGACAATGCATTTAGCTATTCTAGGGAGAGGGGGCGTTTCAAGCGGCGCGCTGCGATCCACGGTACCCGGGATTGATGATGTCATGCTCTAACTAGATAGCACCTAATAGCGGGTTAACGTTTAATCCACTCACATGAATTTGACTACAGTACAGCCAACGAATCTAGTTAGATAACCCATAGTTTAATGGTTGTTGTGTTTGACGCAGGATGGATGTGGACGTCTGTGCTGGTGGGGACAGCACCCGGAGGAAAGGGGATCCAGCAGGTGAAGGAGGCGCTATGGAGGTCGTACCGCTGGAGATGTACGACTCCGCAAGGGCGAAAATTGATGCGAATCTCCGCTGGCTGTTCGCCAAAGCTTACGGTATAGGTAAGTGCTATCTTTATTTTACGCAGTGTTTAGCAGTTTGATACAGTTCACTTCATTTGATTTGTTTTAAATAGAGCAATTTCGGGCTACATTTCGTACACAATGTAATGTAGGGAACACTACGCACCGCTCTTTAGCTGGTTAAATTGCAAATTGCTCCTTATTTGGGGCGGTTTGGCATGTCACAAGATCGCTGATTCACCGTGTTTGAATCAGCTTGCTGTCTAACCCTTCCAAAGAGCATTTTCCCCACTTTCGAACAAGTGTTGTTAAGACATGTGTAGGGATGAACCAAATAACGTGTGTCTAGTATCTTACGCCACATCTTCACGGACTGGTGTGTTAGTGTGAGTATGTGTGTGATACAAAGTATTACAGGTCTAGACAGCTCAAGACATGGAGTATTAGCTCAGTTAAGACTGGTGAAATACCGTTATTACACTGGAAAATGTGACATCCATATCTCTGTAATTCGTCTTCAGGGAGTGACAGGTGGGTTGGTGTGGCATGGAGGGATAGTACAGAATGCTGAGTCGGTGACTGCTAGTGAATAGGTCAACGTCACACGGAGATGTGACATTTCCTTCCCGATTTCTGCTATGGGATAGTTATAGTGCCAGAGGTAAAAAACAAATGAAAATAAATCTAAAATGTGATATTGTTCAATCCCAACAACTTTTTAGGATAAATGATGTGCTTGTTATGTTAATTGTCCACACCTTTTTACACACAAACACACCCAGAGACAGACACACACTAATATACTCAAATACAAACACATGGCCTGTGTTTTGAGAGTCACAAAAGAGAGGGATATTCCTAGATCTTCTGTGATGGATTAGAAAATGATGAGGATTACAGTGCAGCTATGCAGGGACTCTGAAGGCAACCTGAAATATCTTTTGCTGCCTGTCAAATTGAGATTGGTTCTCATTTGCACACTTGTCTTGGTCATTCTTTCCCAACTGTTGTAACTGATGTGCAACATGCTTTATCTAATGAACAACACGACTGTAATGACTTCATTGGATTCATTATATTTCTGTCTCGTGCCTTTTCTTGACTCTTCCAGAGCTCTCATACGCTCATTGAGTCTCTCACAGACTTCTAGAGCAGTGGTTCTCAACCCTGGTCCTCAGGGTCCACTGTCCTGCATGTTTTAGATGTTTCCCCCTTCCAACACACCTGATTCAAATGAATTGTCATTATCAGGCTTCTGCCGAGCTTCATAATGACTCATTCATTTCAATCAGGTGTGTTGGACCAGGGAAACATCTAAAACATGCAGGACAGTGGGCCCTGAGGACCAGGGTTGAGAACCACTGCTCTAGAGTCTCTCTCTTTCTATGTGTCTGTCTCTCTGTCTCACCGCTTTGTTTCACTCACACACACATATGGCGCTTTTCCACCGCAAATGTAGCACGACTATACTCGACTCGCCTCGGTTTGTCGTAAACACCGGTGGTTTTCCACCGCAATAGTACCCCAAATAGTACTTCTTGGTCGTCGGCGAAAGGGGCGTGACGTAGACCGTGACGTATTTTTGTACGCGACCAGAGTTAGTCTATCCTCGGCCACAAGACACAGAAACGTCTGCACCTCAGATGTGGTCCACGGCGAAGACTTAATTTTAGCCATGTTGACGAACTCTTTTGTAAATTATCTGATTTTTAAAAAGCTTGTAGACTGTTGGTTTAATGGACTGTATCTGATAGTAAAAAGCTGCGGCGCTGTTGCTTTAAGTCGCTCTCGTGACTCGTCACACTTTCTGGCCAATCAATGGCCGGCCGTCTGCCGACGTCACCTTTTAGCTCGACTAAGCTCGCTTGGTACCTAGAGCAAGAAGGTACCAAAAAAGTACCCGCTAGCAGGTACCAGGTACCATGGAACTGCGGTGGAAACGCCAAAAATGCGAGGCGAGGCGAGGCGAGCTGATTTCATGCGGTGGAAAAGCGCCAATAGAGGACACACCCTAACTGCCCTTCCTGATGCATGTTTACCTCAGGACTGGAAACTCCCTTTGATCCAAAACAAACACACCCATTTGTTTCAATCACTGGATCACTTAGGCAGTTGCTCTGTGAGAGTGTGGGGGATGTTTTGAGGACAGCACACTGATACATAATGGATTCCTCACAGTACGATCAATACACTTTGGTTTCCAACTCCTCTCCTGTTCTCTATCCTGGGCTGTTCTGGGGATTTGGGGAGGGTCAGATGAAGCCAAAGACTAAATCGGGGCATGGAGGTAACTGTGAATTCTCTTTCTTGACTCTGTATTCAGGTTTGAGTGGATGCATGCTCATAACTTTCAGGCTATAGATCCATTATGGTTCTTCCCCAAAAGGCCAGATCTTAGATCAGTTTATGCTCTTACAGGAACTTAACTTTGTTGTGTTTACTGGATCTGAGGTATGGTGGTCTGTCATCATCATCATCATCATCATCATCACATGAAGTGATCTCCGTAGCGTTTGTGATCCACCTGACCCACTTCTAGTGAGCATTTTCTCTCGGAGTAAATTATTAGTTCACCATGACAACAGATATAGTATACTTGAGTCTTGAGGGTGATGACACCACTGCTGGTTCAAAGCCCAGAAGAGGGAACAGTGTGTGGCTTTAGGTTCAGCTCACTGCTGTCCTACTGTATGGTGATGCACGAATGCTGCTGCATTCCTCTCTGTTCTGTTGCATGAGCGTGTGTGTCACTCAGGCAAACAGTGTGTATGAGGTCAGCCGGTTCGCCCCAATAAGTCCAGTCAGTCATTTTCTCGGACTCAGACATTGGTGTGACAGACACTTCTGAATGAGTGAGACAGAGAGAGAGAGAGATGCAGAGAAAGACAGTTGGAACCAGGGTGGGGATAGTCTTGTCACATCTTCCAAATTAACCCACATGGGACTGATAGAGTACTGTCAGGGCAGTAGAACACAGTACAGCCTAGCCTACATTCTCACTCCAAGCCCCCTCTCCCAGCTTCTCTTCACTAAATTGCTATACTTACATTTATCCATTTAGCAGACGCTTTTATCCAAATGACTTACAAGAGAGATCTTTACAAAAGAGCATCAGTCACTGAGCATAGCAATGTGATAGACGTCAAACATAGCAGCCTTATAGATTATGAAACATACATCGTGAGAACCAATAACTGCCAAAGGGATAGCTATAAGAGCATTCAGTCTGTGTTTCTGATGGAGGTGGGGAGTTGATTCCACCATTGGGGAGCCAGACAGTGGAAGAGTTTGTGTTGGGCTCTGGCGCTCTTGAGTGGGGGGACCACTAGATGGTTGTCAGAGGAGGACCGTAGGTGGCGGGCAGGGGTGTAAGGCCGGAGGAGAGAGTTGATATAGCTCGGGGCAGTCCCGTTCACTGCTCGGAAGGTCAGCACCAGGGTCTTGAATCTGATACGGGGCATGATGGGAAGCCAGTGGAGGGCGATGAGGAGTGGGGTGACATGGCAGCGTCTGGGTGGATTGAAAACCAGGCGAGCTGCTGCATTTTTGGATCCTCTGAACGGGGACGGATCGCACTTGCTGGAAGTCGGGGTAGTAATGAGTTGCAGTAGTCCAGCTTCGAGAGGACGAGAGCTTGGACTAGCAGCTGGGTGGAATGTTCAGACGGGTATTTTCCTGATGTTGTATCTCTACACTCACTGAACTCCCTGGCGTCAGCAGTTTCGGACTTCCTGTGAGCTTGGCGTCCACAAGCACGCCGCGGTTCAAAGTTGCTCCGGTGAAGATCCCTGAGGTGAGGTCGGGTGCGAAAGAGGAAGTCGCCTCATGCGCGCAGATCCGTGACGCGCGCTTACGAGCGCTAATGTCCACGCACAGCCCTGACGTGTGGGGACTGGAAGAGCCCAGACAGAAACAGGAAGCGGAGTGTCAGGTTAGTCATGTAGACTCCATCATTAGAACCCACGATGTACCACAGGGACTCAACGTTTTACAGAGTAAACTCCTTTTGACACGACACGATAAAGGCTTTATTCTTGCTTGTCAGAGAGCGATAATTAGGCAGTTGATTTGATAAAATAGGGACATGCATTCATACATTTGGTATTAGCGACAACGTATGCTAGAGATAGAGCAGAGGATTTTGTTTTCCGAGGGAGCCAGTAGGGTGGAGCTGAGGAAAGAAAGAGAGAGAATATTGAAGACTTTTCATGAGAGAGCGAATATGGGAGACTATTCTGTGAGAGTGAGAGTGAGAGGGTAGAGAAGAGTGTTCTATGAGCGAGAGAGAGAGAGAGAGAGAGAGAGCGCTGAGGTCAGATAAGTCAAACCCGTCTTAACGGATTAGACTTCACCTCCAGCAAAATGCTCTAAAAGGGAAATGGGATATTGTGGGAAGGTTTGTTGACTACACAGAGACCTCTCCTATCACTCCCCGTAGACCAGATAGAAATACCTATCCTGAGTCATTTCAATTGAAGTTGTGATCTGTAATGGATATTTACACATCGTTTATCTCATTAAGATCAATAAATCAATGTGAATAAAATAAAATAAATCTTCAAGAATTTGCCAGTCCATGTTTTTGTGTTCTAGTCTAGTCCCTCCCCCTGCTTATGCTAGCTGACCTTGTGTTTGGATGCATAGAGGGAGATGACTGCTGGACTCCTCTCAGGCTTTGTTGATTACGCACGCACGCACACGCACCCACATGCACACACACGCGCGCATGCATGCGCATGCACACAGCATTTGGTCATTGAGCTATTGCTGAGATCAGGTGCACAGTAAGCATCAAGGGAGCCAGCCATCGTAATTAGAGAGTGAATCCCACCTGCCACTGTTGAAGAAAGTGTTTCGTCCGTCTCTTCATAAACGGAGTGACAGTTCAGTTGAGTTCTGGATTAAATACGTATTTAACAACCTGCAGATTGGGAGAGAAATGACCAGACCTCTGGCAACAAAATGAAGACAGTACAAAGCGTAGGTCTCAATCATGGCTCTCTCCCGGACAAAGGCAAGAGAGCATTCTTTTATAGGGCACAAGAATGTAAACATAGATAGTGACAGTCAGGCGGTAATGACGTTACAACAGTCTTCATAGAAGGTGTGTTCAGTAGTGATTAATATAAGTACACAGGAAATCTAATTTCTTCCACAGTTCCACCACACACACACCTGTGTGTTTATGTGTGTGTGTGTGTGTGTGACCCACCCCCACCCCAGGTCTCCCTTCTTACCAGTCTCATCACCATCCTAGGATCAACTGCAACCTCACATCAGTGTTTCCCGGGCAACCAGGGTAGAGTGAAGGGGGTGGGGGTGGGTGGGGGGGGGGGGTGGTGGTAAGGGAGGGGAGTAGGGCAAGAGAAGAGAGAAACAGCGGAGCGGAAGGGAGTAAGGGGGGGGGGGGAGTGGACACTGGACAGTATTGCACAAGGAGGCACCAGACTGGAAGATGGAGTGGGGGAGAGACAGAGACGGGGAGGGAGAGTGAGGCTGTGGGCAGGATGAGGACAGGTAGTGCGGCAGGGAGACTGTGGGTGTGGGTGTATGCAGTGGGCAGATATCAGGGAGCAGTCAGCCATGGCGTTCATCTAACTCTCCTAGGAGTGTCTGTTAGCGAGTGCTGTTTCCTCCTGCTCTTGTAATAGTCTCTCCATCATTGTCAGTTAACGATGCTCCCAAGCCAGTAAGATAGACACCATTCATTGCAGTACGACTGGTGATCAGCTGCACTGAACGTGTAATGTAGCTCTCTGTTTTTGTTGTGGCTTGTTTGGACACTCACACAGCTAACTCGACGTCTCTGCCCGTCCTGTATGGTCGGGCAATGATGACATCCCAGTGCCTCTGCTAAACAAGGTAGCTAAGAGTTGTCAGGGTTTAGGGCTGGATTAGCACGAAAGGAGAGGGGGGGTGGGGGGGGGGGGGGGGTGGTATAATTAGAACTCTAGAACGCTGGGGGGGGGGGGGGGGGGGGAGTGTAAAAATAACTGCCCCAGCTCAGCCTGACTAGGACAGGGCATAGCTAGTCTAGAACCTCACTGGCTAAGCCAAACACCCCCCCCCACCCCCCCCACCCATTCTCTGGCACTCAGTTTACAGTCTGACTTTCATCTCATGTCCCTCCTCGCTTGCCCGCCTCTCTCTGCTCTCTACGTTACGTAACAGGCCAGCTCCCTGCCAGGTGTGTGTCTAAGCATGCTCGCAAGGGAGGCTCGGCGTGTCCGTTTGGGGCCTGAGAGATCGAGGGACCGGGGCGAGGCCTGAGGGGCCGCTCACGCCGGGGGCCGTGTACGCATGGCTGACCAGGAAGTGTAGCTGTTTGGGCCGTAGTTTGAAAGTATCATTGCCAGTCTGGATCTGACCAGACTACCTTTCGGAGCTTTTTTGCACGTTGAGCTTTATGAGCCTGTCGGTGTGTTGTTGTAGGAGCGTAGTAACTGAGGGGGGGGGGGGGGGGGGGGGGTGCACATACATTCTGCTGCGTCATCCGAGAGCTGTGCCCTTTTTGAAGGTGTCTGTTACCGTGCGGAGTGATGGAGGCTAAGGGAGAGGAATCATATGCGAGTTATCTCATTCTGTCAGCATAGCTCAGCAGAATCAGCCTGTAGGTGCGATGAGTGGGACTGCTGTGTGTTCACTTCACCGACAGAGACTGAGCAGTCAGGACTGAGCAGTCAGGACTGAGCAGTCAGGACTGAGCAGTCAGGACTGAGCAGTCAGGACTGAGCAGTCAGGACTGAGCAGTCAGGACTGAGCAGTCAGGACTGAGCAGTCAGGACTGAGCAGTCAGGACTGAGCAGTCAGGACTGAGCCGTCAGGACTGAGCAGTCAGGACTGAGCAGTCAGGACTGAGCAGTCAGGACTGAGCAGTCAGGACTGAGCGCGGACAGGAAGGACAGAACAGCACTTCCTGCTCAGCGAGGCAAGACGGAACACTCACTAAATCCATACGCAGGCGGACCTCTGACATGGCTGCTATTGTTGAGGGTACGGTACTACAATCAGCATTTGATTCGTTTTCAACCGGGTATCAAAATAGATCACAGAGACATTGTGATCCTTGTTAGCCTGAAGCCTGAGTCCTTAACCGACTGTGTTCGGGGTCCATCACGTCGCTATGCTCAATGACTGATGCTCTTTGTAAAAGCTCTCTCTTGTAAGTCGCTTTGGATAAAAGCGTCTGCTAAATGAATAAATGTAAACCACCCGGCATCCATCCTTTCCTTCACTTCTCCTTCCACCTCCCTGCTGAAACATGCAGGTTGTCCCCCCCGGTTAACCACCAAGCGTCGACCTCCTTCTCTCTGCCCCGTAGACCACGTCCCCCAGGACCTCCGAGACCCCTTCTACACGGACCAGTACGACCAGGAGCACATCAAGCCTCCCGTGATCCGTCTGCTGCTGTCTGGGGAGCTGTACTGCCGTGTGTGCGGCCTGGTTCTGAAGGGGGAGCAGGCGGCCACGCTGCACACGCACCAGTCCGTTATCCAGGCGCTGGCCAGGAAGGGCATCTACGTCCTGGAGAGCGACAACACGCCCGTCTCCAACGCCGACCTCAGCTCGGTTCCCATCAAGATGGTGAGCTGGACGGGGGAGGTGGAGCTGGCTATGTGTGTGTGCGTGTGTGTGTCTGTCTGTCCGTGTGTTTGGCCTTTTGTTTTGTGAGGAAGATTTAGTTTAGCAGTCCTCAGGACATGCCAACCAGCCTTCCTGCCTGCTGGCCTGGAGGTGTTAGCTTTCTGCTGTAAATCTGCCCCTAGCTGCAGTGGCAGCATTGTTACTCCTGACACGCACGCACGCACACACACACACACACACACACACACACACACACACACACACACACACACACACACACACACACACAGGACCACCATCTGCTTCAATCTCACTTCCTGCAGGGACTGTGTTTACACCAGCCAAAGTAGCAGATCACACACCAGCACTGTGCTGGCATAGTAACACGCCACCTGCATGTGTGTGTGTGTGTGTGTGTAAAAACTTCTATGTTGATATTCTATTGGTTGATAACACTCTTAATGCATATTTTTTGCAGGCAGTAAAACCATAGAGCATTTGTTGTTGTTGTTGTATAGTTGTTCAGATGACTTTCTTGACCCCGAGGGAAACTCCTTTGTATCAACGGCACACAGTCTCGCAAAAGCACACAAGGGTAAGGGTGTGAGGTCAAAGATTAGAAAGTGTACACAGGGATAGGGTGGTGGGGGGCAATAACAATAAGTAAAAGCGGTACGTGAGGTGAATCCTCACAGGGAGGAGGGGGGGGGGGGGGCGGTGGGGGGGAGGGGGGGCAGAGGCTTGGATAACTGATTATGTACAGACTATACGATTACAATTATACAAGTAATGGTCTTGTAGAATATACAGTATTATAGTATTACAGTATTATACAGTATTATAGTTATTGTGAAGTAGAGATGCATCCTACAGCTCAGAGTTGCCATACCCAGGTCGACCCAGGGGGCGACCTTCATGCAGGCACAGATGACATCCAGGACACACATGAAGAAGTTAAAACAGGTTATGGAATGTGACTTGAACCAGTGTGGCTGAAAAGCATCTGTCTGTCTGTCATGACATGGCATATAATAAGGGTTATACAATGGATATTTAATTGGGTTTAGATTTGATAAGGTGTTGGTGTGTGTAATGGAGATCAGTCCTCAGTCCGGCCTGGTTCGCCTTGAGCTCAGATGATGATCATATTAGGGAGTATTTGGCTGGGAGTTGCAAAGAGCAGTGCCACTCCCTCCCCCCCCTCCCCCCCTCCCCCCCCTCCCTCCCTCCCTCCCTCCCCCCCCTCCCCCCCCTCCCCCCCTCCCTCCCTCCCTCCCTCCCCCCCCTCCCCCCCTCCCCCCCCTCCCTCCCTCCCTCCCTCCCTCCCTCCCTCCCTCCGAGCAGATCAATGGTTGGTGCTGCGTGTGCGTGTGCGGGTCTGGAGACACACACTGTGTAATCTGTGTGCGCTTCTCGATCCCGCCCAGATCGATGTTGTCCTTGATGTGTCCAGTGTGTTCCTGGCCCTGCAGAAACTCAGCCCTCCCAGTAGAACTGGACCCTGATCAGACCACATCGACTACACGGCTGCTTAATTAGAGCATCTGCGCTCCATCTCTGATGGAAAAACTACAACTTTGTATCGCACCGTCACAAAGGTTATTTAGTTTCCAGTTATTGAGTTTCCACCCTCAGGTTGGGTGTCAGGTTGAAGTCATGTGAAAAGTTGAATTGGGCGAATCGAAACATTTTGTTTGGTTCAGGGAGAGTTCAGCAGGTGCCCCTTTACCCAGGACCCCCCCCCCCCCTCCCCCCCATACGACACACTTCTGACACACACACTTACTATACACCCCCCCCCCCCCCGCACAGGCGCTCAAACCTGCAGATACGCTCGAACCTGCAGATAGGATTAGCGCCACGCTACTTGTAGACACACGCTTAATGCAATTATTTCGGTTAGGTTAGGTTCCTTTATTTAGGTTGACTTTTTATTAAACCCAAGAAGGGCTCATTGGGATGTCAAATCTTTTTCAAGAGCGCTCTATCCAAGATGGACACCGAGGCATTACACTAACATTACAACGTGTAAACGTCAACAACAACATCATGAAACGACAACTTCAAAAACCATTTACCAAATGAAATGTCCATGTGTGGACAGACACACACACACACACACACACACTGATCTGAGATAAAGAGTTCTTGACCAAGTTCAGTTTCTTTTTGTGAAGAGACAACAGTCTTGATCCCAGCAGGAGACCGGAGCTCGCACCTCTCGCAGATCCACGTAACACAGACTGCTCCGCAGTAATAATCTCCACGTTTATCTCGGAAATTGTTCTAGAAGAATGCCCATTAAAGGCATCAAAATTCAGAGTGGGGCAATGGAATAGTTATAGAACATTTAGTACAAGAAACGGATTGACTTACAACCCACCTGCCTGTGTGTGTGGTTGTGTGTGTACCCTCGTGTGTGTGTGTGTGTGTGTGTGTGTGTACGCGCGCAGAGTGCCCACATCCCTCTCATAGATGCCCTGATGATGGCCTACACAGTGGAGATGATCAGCATTGAGAGGGTGGTGACCAGCGTCAAACGCTTCTCCACCTTCAGCGCCTCCAAGGAGCTGCCCTTTGACCTGGAGGACGCCATGGTCTTCTGGATCAACAAGGTGTGTGCGCGTGTGTGCGCGCGCGCGTGTGTGTGCTTGCATGCCTATTAGGATACACGTATGTGTTTGTCGACCTGTGTGTGAACTGGCTTGTGTGCTTGTCTGTATGATTGTGTGCTTTGCCCTGTCTGTTGGTGTGTGTGTGTGTGTGTGTGTTGTATGTCTGACTCTCTGCGTTGACGTCACTTTCAGGTGAACACGAAGATGAGGGAGATCACAGACAAGGAGACGAAGATGAAGCAGCACTTGCTGGAGTCTCCGAGCCACCAGAAGGTAGATACCTGCCCACCTCCCACCTCCTCCTCTCTCTATCGCTTTCTCTTTATCTCTCTTACCTCTCTCTCTCTTTCTCTCTCTCGCCCTCCTCTCTCTCTCCCTCTTTCCCTCTCTCCATTTCAATTTTTCCCTGGAGTGTCTTGGCCAACAAAATAATACCCAAGTCATCACGTGAATTTCTCCTTGTTTCAC
Source organism: Neosalanx taihuensis (assembly GCA_030340665.1). Classification (NCBI taxonomy): domain Eukaryota; kingdom Metazoa; phylum Chordata; class Actinopteri; order Osmeriformes; family Salangidae; genus Neosalanx; species Neosalanx taihuensis. Next base: position 5,474,525 of record CM059301.1, on the reverse strand, counting down.
CTCTCTCTCTTTCTCTTTCTCTCTTCCTTTCTCTCGACTTGTTCTTGCTCTCTCTTTAGGTCTCTTTCACATCCTCTTTCCCTCTGTCTCTGCATGGGTTGACGTACCTGCCATCCCAGACCGACATTGTCATGAGCAGATGCATGGTTTTTGGCTTGTTCTAAACTGCCTCCACTTAAACACAGAGAATACCGTATTTTTCGGACTACAGGGCGCACTTAAAAGCCTTTAATTTTCTCAAAAATACGACAGTGCGCCTTATAATCCGAAGCGCCTTATAAATGGATTAATTCTGGTTTTACATTTTACATTTCATTTAGCAGACGCTTTTATCCAAAGCGACTTGGTTTTGCATACTGACCCCAGCATTACGGCTACCGTAGCCAGGAGCGTCGCGGAGTAATACATACTGTGCTTCACCATAATATTACAGTGTGTGTATAAAGATCCCAAAGTGGCACCTGTCAAAAGACACGCTTACGACGCGGATTTATCTGACTGTTTTTTCCCCGCTTAATGCGCCTCATAGTCCGGTGCGTTTCATATATGAAAAAAAGATCGAAAATAGACCATTCGTTGACAGTGCGCCTTATAATCCAGTGCGCCCTATAGTGCAAAAAATACGGTAGTCTGTCCAAGGCCTCGCTTCCCTTCTGCACAAACGCACCCTTTCCTCCTCCCTTCCATATCTGCGGGGAACCTCTTGCTGGAACGTGACTGGATAGGTGGAAGCCTGCGGGAGGGATGGAAGGAAGGGTGTGATTGTGGAGAATCTGAAAGTGGCCCCTGGATAGTGGATGGTCCACTGGGGTGGGGACCAGCCTCTGTGTGGGAGGTGCTTGGTCTTGTCTTAACCCTCTGATCAGATCTCCCTCCTGGAACAGGAGGAGGTGCGGTATCTGATGTTACCTTTGACCTCTGACATGTGTGCTGCTCTTCCTGTTTGTGTCTCCTCCTCTACCTCCCCTTAAACCACTCCCCTTTTCTACTGCCCTCTTGGATAGTCTCCCTCCAAATGGTATTGGAAGCTTGTACCTGTAAGTGCAACACGTAGCCCATCCTGTGTGTGTGTGTGTGTGTGTGTGTGTGTTAATGTGCGTGTGTGTTAATGTGCGTGTGTGCGTGCGTGTAGGACTGCAGCCCTCACTATGAGTTGCTTGGTCCGGTTTAGGGCAGAAGTGCTGAATGGGGGTTGCCCTCCTTGACACACAGTCACACAGTGCCCCCTGGTGGGGTTAGACAGGAACTGAACATAAACAAGAGCCCTCTCGCTTTGGCACGGCACCCTTATCCATCCCTGACTCATTGCTTCTCAGCTCCGTAGAAACGGAGAGCTTCACACCGCTGTGTCTGCATGAAACCATCTTCTGTGATGTTTCAGACAGAACGACGGACCGAGCCGTCGACTTCCTGACCCGCGATGGCTGCCTTTGTTTCACCCGACTCACCGTTTCCATTAAGCAGCTTGTGTGCGACCCACGTCCGCATGGGTCGAGGTTCCACAACAAGCTCCGCTCGTCCGTGATCCATCACTCACTCATCCCTTCCTCCTCCTTTCTTTCCCTCCCAGCCTGATCTCATGCATGCTCTGGCCCATTGCTTGTTGGAGCCAGTGGAGTTCTCTCGTGTGGTAAATACTAACACTAACACACACTCACACATACACTCGTGTGTTCCTCTAACCCTCTCCTCACCCCATCTGGGTCAAATACTCGGACCGAAAAGGACTGCCACAGCAAAGAAAACACAGTTTTGCGTTTGCATGCAACTTTGAAGAGAAATTGAATAAATTATACGTCACTTTTTGTCCATGGCTTTACCTAAATATATGTAATCTTTCCAAGATCTTAGAAAGCCATGCTATTACTTATCGTTACCATAGAATGTAAGATTAAGTATGCTAATATCAATTCAACATATCTACATAGCTACAATTTAGAATGTGTTAGGCTTGAGGTTAGCCTTTAGTAGTCATTTACAGATATTCATTTAGTAGTCATTTATCCAAAGCGAAGAGAAAGCCAAGAGAAAGCTTAGCAAAAAGAGCACCAGTCACTGATAGTCATAACAACGACATTCCCAAACATTGCTGGTAGTCAGATTATGAAACGTACATTGTGTGAAACCAAACAAGTGCCAAAGGGAAGAACCATAAGAGCATTCGGTTAAACAAGTTACAATTACATGGCATGCATGTCAAACATGCAATAGTGTACTTGTAGGATAGCAAGTAATAATAAGAATAATTCCAAGTAGTCTGGCAGTAGCAGTCCTCAGTTCTGACCAGTCCCAGTACTAAGCCCATCCATATGTCCACCTCATCCACCAGTCACCACCACCTCCAGCCTTAATCCTCACACTACAGTAGATATGTGTGGTAGCGTTCCAGAAGTGAATGTTTCCCCGGAAAATATCAGTGTCTCTAACCAGTAGTAGATACTGTTTTACTGACACCTAACTTTTGTTGTTGATAATGATGACGTGTGTAGAAGTTGTTGTTAGTGGTGGCGTTGTCACCCTGTTGGTATTCTACTTCCTGTCAGTGACTCAGTAGTAGTCAGTCTGATCTGTTGTCTGATTGTGGGGTAGACTGAGCTGGGCCTGGGGTATACTGGTCCCAGACAAGCCTCTCTGATCCCTGTTAAAATTAAGCTCTGATATTTAATACAAACATTCACATTGATGGGGTCACAGGCAGGAAATGGCTGTGCAGAGAGAGAGAGTGTGTGTGTTTGTGAGAGAGAGAGAGAGAGAGAGAGCGACAGATTAGACTTAACTGTGGTTTTGCCTGACCTTCGACCTCTGTGCGTAGGTGCGTTACCGTAGAGACCACCTCACAGGCCGAACACTGCAGCACTTTCCCTTGCTGGACGACCTCATGAAGGACGTGTGTGACGGCGCCGCCCTTCTGGCCGTTGTGCACTTCTACTGCCCTGAGCTCATGAGGCTGGAGGGTAGGTTTATATTCTCCTCCCTCTTAGGGGGGCAGGTTTAATAATCCGATACTGATTATTACAGATCAAGTAGACCGATAACCAATATTTTAAACCAATATTACATCTACCGTTTAAAAAAAAAAAAGAAAAAAAAAATCATGAAAAGGCCAAAGACTCGAAATTATGTTAACCATGTCTTTATTTTTGAGAGTTGTTAATAATAACATTAAATGTCCGTTGACGTTTAAGAGCCATCTCTCTGGAGGAATCCTGCCTCCCCTCGGAGGCTGTGTGTATTCTTGCAGTGTGTTTGGAATGAGCTTGACGCTAACATCCCCTGGCTGTCCTTTAGACATCTGTCTGAAGGAGGTCCCCTCCATAGCTGACAGCCTGTACAACATCCAACTGCTCAGAGAGTTCTCCAATGAGTACTTGAACCGAGCCTACTACCTAAGGCCAGAAGACATGCTGTACGCCCCGCCAGTCCTGAAGGTCAGTCCTCTCTCTCTGTCTCTACCTCTCCCTGATGCACCTGTAGATAGATTCCCACTCTGGGAATAGTTGGCACTGTCATTGTCACTTTCTGTCCATGTCCAAACTGTAGTCATGTTTCTATTAAAGAGAGGGTTGGTTGTGTTACGATGTGTGTTTGGGACATCTCTCGCCAGGGGAATGTGATGGTGTTCATTGCTGAACTCTTCTGGTGGTTCGAAACAGTCAAGCCAGACTTTGTCCAACCCAGGGATTTGCAGGAAATCAAAGACGGTAAAGAAATCTATCCAACTATCCAATCCAGCGGTCTATCTAATGCTATCATGCTATGCTGTTATTATGCATGTGTGTTTACTACTGTTGAACCGCTTGTTGAGACGCATGCTGACCAATGAGAGGCGTGATGCGTTGACTGACATCTCCCACCACCTATCCGACAGTGCGTTCCCTGCTGCAGCCGAAGAGCTCCCGCCCTCACATCCCCATCTCTAACGCCACCAGACGCAGCTTCCTGCTCGCGCCCGACTCCCCTATCCTCATCCCCTCGTCATCGTCCAGCCCAGACATCTGCAACAGGTACGTCTGGCTTCTCAACATTCTCAAAAGTCAAATCATTTTTTTTGGACGGAGAGAAACGTACAAGTTCTAAATACATTTTGTTCATTTTCCCCAGCAACAGCAAAGCCAGCCCTTCGTCCAGCCCGTGTCACTCGTTACTCCCCCTGAGGCAGAGGCAGCAGCAGATGCAGGAGGACGAACTCTTAGGTCAGAACAAGCACACCCCCCCCAGACCAAACACGCACGCTGGATCTACAACCAGGATGGTCCTGGATTGCATTATAAATGTCCCCTCATAGTGGTGTGCTTACATTTACATTTATTCATTTAGCAGACGCTTTTATCCAAAGCGACTTACAAGAGAGAGCTTTTACAAAGAGCATCAGTCATTGAGCGTAGCAACGTGATAGACCCCGAACACAGTGGGTTTTTTAGATCGTGAATCATACATCATGAGAACCAATAAGTGCCAAAGGAAGAACTATAAATGCATAACACAACGATTATGAACATAAAGCAAGAGATACAACACACAATACATTAGATCAGGTGAAATGACATACTATTGGTAAGTGCCATTAAATTCTCTAAATAGATGAGTTTTAAGCCTTCTTTTGAAGGTTAGAAGGCAGTCCGGGTGTGCTGTACTGTAAGATGTGCCAATGTGGACTGAGGTTCATTTGTGGATGTGCAGGCCAGAGAACCAGGTCGAACTCTCTGACACGAGCGGATGGTAAACCTTCAACTCAGGTTCAGGGGTCAGTGTTGGCCTGGCCGGAGCGGAGACAGAGGTGAGACAGAGGCCAACCAGCATCTCTTTATTCAACGCTTATTTACACCTTTACTGACTTCCCTCTGAAATGTCTTCTTAAAACCCTCTGTCTTTTGCTCACGCCCCCAGACCCCTGTCCCAGCCAGTCCCCTATGCCCTTCACTTCTCAGCGGAGGGTGACGGGGACACTGCCAGCTTGGCTCGCTCCATCAGTAAGGACAGCCTGGTCTCCAACATCCTCAGCATGACCCCTAAACACTCACTGGGGGGTCCCCACCTGCCCCCCGCCCCCAGCAGGCTCAACGGTCAGGGCCTTCTCTTGGGCCACGTCCGCATAGAGGATGAGGAGGTGGACGTGGAGGAGGAGGAGCTGGTGGCCATCATCCACCCCGATGACCTGGTCCGCCGCTGTGCGCCAGACACAGAGATGGAGCCGGATGACCTGGAGGTGCAAGCTGTGACCAGCAGGGGAATATCAAAGGCCCATTCGCCTCGCCTCAGCCCGAACCCCGGTCAGCGCCCTGTCCTCTCTCCTGACCCCCAGACAGACAGCTTCTACCTGGAACCCCTGATGCCGGCGGTTCTAAAGCCGGCCAAGGAGAAGAGCGTTAGCCTGAACAAAGAGGAGGAGAGTGGGGAGAGCCGCTCCAGAGTGGCCGGCTTCAGGAGAACTACCGAGGCCTCCGTCACCTCCAGGAGAAGCCTAGCCTTGGAGCCCAATCTCAACCATACCTTCGCTCCCATTCCAGGAGCCATGCCTGGGTCTACGCCTGGCTTCGCCCCCCTCAGACCCCCCACGGAGGGCGCTGTGGGGCCTTCCATGGGGGCGGCGGCGGCAAAGGTGGCCACGGCCAGAGAGCGGTCCAGCGGGTTCTTCCTCCACCTGTCTGAGCCCGGTGACGAAAGGGAGCGGGGGGGCCTGGCCTCACTCCCTGGGCAGGTACAGCCCAGCCGCAGCCCCTATCCCGCCTGGGAGGTGAGCCGTGACTCGGACTCTGAGCTGGAGGACGAGGAGGAGGACGAGGAGCAGATGGAGCTGGCCAGGGAGGTGTTGAGGAGCATGAGGGGGAAGTGCCTGGGGGAGGGCGGCGGGGGGGAGGAGGAGGAGGAGGAGAAGGAGGAGGCAGGGGAGGGCGAGTCAGCCAAACTGAGGGAGGACATGAAGGTGTGCGAGCGCGACGACAAGGAGGGAGGCAGCGGCCGCTCCAGCCCGTGTCTCAGCACCGCGTCGTGGGCCAGCAGTGCCAGCGGTAGCGCTTCCATCCGGATGACCAGCTTTGCTGAGAGAAAGCTCCAGAAGGTCAGCTTCCCTGACGGCTGCTCCAGCACCAGTAGCTCCCAGAAGACCACGCCCGATGGCTCGGAAAGCGCCCCCTACCCCCTGGGAGGCTCCTGGCACCTGGGGAGGCTGGGGAAGGAGGGGTTGGCGTCCGGGGTAGGGCTGGGGGTGGGGGTGGTGGCGTCGGAGCTGGTACAGCTCCACATGCAGTTGGAAGAGCAGCGGCGTGCCATAGAACACCAGAAGAAGAAGATGGAGACCTTGTCTGCGCGGCAACGCCTCAAGCTGGGCAAGGCCGCCTTCCTGAACATCGTGAAGAAAGGCAAGAGCGACACCCTGCCCCAGCCCCTCAAACACCCTCAGGACCCCCAGGAGCAGGGCAAGACTCAGGCCAGCCTAGATGACTCCTGTCTGGGGGCCCTCAGAAGCCAGGGCCAAGGGAAGGGCCAGGGGCCAGAGGGTCAGCAGAACAGGGACAACAGAACCAACGTCGGTGACCTTGAGGATGAGATCCAGGGGCCTGAACCAGACCTCGGGGACTGCAGCCGCTCTATTGAGATGCTAAACGAAGCAATCAGCTCCATCCAGCAGCAGATGATGCAGATGTCGCTCCAGCAGGACTTGTTGATGAAGCAGAGCCTCCAGTCCCCCCGCGAAGCCACCGCAGGAGGAGCTCCCCCAGGAGGGCCCCCAGCCCTGGCCCCCACCGCTCCCTCAGCCTCCAACCCGCCCCCAGACTCCAGGGTCTGTCCAGCAGTCCACTTCGTGGAGATCGCTGCCTCAAACCCGTTGCCGACTCGCAGACCCCCCAAGCTGAGCTCCGTCCGAGGGGCCCGGACCAAACCCTCCACGCTCAAACTGAGCAAGGAGAACGGCCGGGCGGGGTCCAAGCCCGGCACGCTGAGCACAGACCCAGAGGCTCAAGTCCCGGGGTGGGGAGAAAGCAAGGGGGAGAGCTTCGTGATGTACCAGGAGTCCCCAGGGGAGGAGGGGAGAGCAAGGAAGGGGGAGAGCTTTGTGATGTACGCAGAGCCCCCCAGGTCATTGGAGAGAGGGAAGCTCAGGAACACCACCTTCAGAGTTCAGGCTGAGGATAAAGAGCCCAGCTCCAGAGAGGGCTCCAGCTCCAGCTCTCAGACCCCCAACACGGACCTCTCTTCCACGGGAGGAAGCACCACCCACTCTCCCTGTCTGGGGGAAGGCCCGGAGGGGAGAGGGAGGAGCGACTCGGGCGGATTGCAGGAGGAGCATGCGGAAGAAATGGAAGGGTTCAAAGGTAAAGGTCACCTGATCGAGGTGGACCTATCAGAGGTGAAGGACCCTTCAGAGGGAGGCGGGTCAGACACACCTGACATGTCCGCTGACGGAGAAACCAAGTCTGGCCTGGGATTCTTCTTCAAGGTACTGGGCTGTGTGTGTGTGTGTGTGTGTGACATTTTACATGTATTCATTTTGCAGATGCTTTTATCCAAAGCGACTTCCAAGAGCCACCTATGATCATTTACATTTACATTTATTCATTTAGCAGACACTTTTATCCAAAGCGACTTACAGTAAGTACAGGGATATTTTCCCTGAGGCAAGTAGGGTGAAGTGCCTTGCCCCAGGACACAACGTCATATAGCCACAGCCGGGGCTCGATCTCACAACCTTCTGATCATGAGGCCAACGCCTTAACCATTGAGCCATCTGACCCCCCTTAAATAATACTAAATACTCATTCAGATTCCCCTGAGACAAGTAGGGTGAAGTGCCTTGCCCAAGGACACAACATCATACAGCCATAGCCGGGGTTCGAACTCATAACCTTCCGCTCATGAGGCCAACGCCTTAACCCGCTGAGCCATCTGACTCTGAATGTCATGAGCTTTGGGTAAATGTCATGAGCTTTGGGTAATGACCGAAAGGACAAGATTGCGAATATAAGCGGTCGAAACGGCCGGGCGCTCCCTTAGAGATAGGGTGAGGAGCTCGGTCACACGGGAGGAGCTCGGAGTAGAACCGCTGCTCCTCCGCGTCGAGAGGTGCCTGCTGAGGTGGCCCAGGCATCATCGGAGGTGTTCCAGGCATGTCCCACCGGGAGGCGGCCCCGAGGAAGACCTAGGACACGCTGGAGGGACTATGTCTCTCGGCTGGCCTGGGAACGCCTCGGGATCCCCCCGGAGGAGCTGGAGGAGGTTTAAGCGGTCAGGGAAGTCTGGGTCTCCCTGCTCAGACTGCTGCCCCCGCGACCCGGCCCCGGATAAGTGGTAGAAAATGGATGGACTTCCAAGAGAGAGCTTTATAAAAGAGCATCAGTCACTGATTATAACAACGTGATAGTCCCCAAACATTGCGGGTGAAACGAATTGTTGGGAAAAATAACCTTTTATCTACTTCCTCTGAATTGTCAAAATATCTATATAAGTATGTGTAAGGCTTTTTTCCCTGCAAGTTCTTTAAAAGAGATACGGAGTCACGTACTTCGAGTCTAATATGGTTTAATGAAAATAGTTGAAAAAGGTTTACAGAGCTCTGGGTCGAAAATAGTGTTCCTAACCGCAACAGTGGGTGGGAGGGGTGGGACCACCAGACAGTCGTCATAAGAAGACGGTAGGTGGTGGGTGGGGGTGTAAGGTTGGAGGACAGACTATTGACGTAGTCAGGTACAGTCCCATTCACTGCCCTTAAGGTCAGCACCGGGGTCTTGAATCTGAGTGTAGCCTAGCTATGTCGGAACTGGGAGCTAACTCCCCCCCCCCCCCCCCCCCCCCCCCCCCCCCCTTTGCAGGACGACGAGAAGGCGGAGGACGAGATGGCGAAGCGGCGAGCTGCCTTCCTGCTCAAACAGCAGAGGAAGGCTGAGGAGACGCGCCTGCGCAAGCTGCAGCTGGAGGCGGACAGCGAGCTCAAACGTGATGAGGCCAGGTACACACACACACACACACACACTCACACACACACACACCGCTAACGTTCATCCAAGAACACACGCTGCAAGCCCACGTACCGAGTGCGTTTCAGTCGAGTTACCGTGTCATGTCCGCGCATCGTGTCCCCAGACGCAAGGCGGAGGAGGATCGCGTGAGGAAGGAGGAGGAGAAGGCCCGCAGGGAGCTGATCAAGCAGGAGTACCTGAGGAGGAAGCAGCAGGAGATGCTGGAGGAGCAGGGCCTGGTCAAGCCCCGGCCCAGGGCCAAGCCTCGCAACAGCCGGCCCAAATCCCTGCACCGGAGAGAGTCCTGCTCTGAAGCCTTCTCCAAGGGCTCCACTACCCGTAAGAACCAAACAAGTTTGGTGTTGTGAACTTGGCATTTTGAATCCCAACACATCAATCTAGGATGGTGGAAGGAAATAATTACAGTGACTGGCATGGCTAAGAGAGGAGCGGAATAACTTGAAAAGCTCCCACATTGTTTAAGTCACATTATTATTATTATTATTAACAATAATATTGAAATTAACAGACGTTATTTTTGCCTAATGAGAGAACATCAGTCGGCGATCTGTGACTCTCGTGAAGTCGAGAGTTTTGGAATCCATTGCAGCCAGGGCCGGCTCTAGGCATAGGCGACATAGGCGGTCGCCTAGAGCGCCATCGGCTGGAGGGGCGCTGGAGGGGCGCTGCACCCTTAATCGATATTTAAGAACAGTCTTATGTCGAAAAATGACCAGATGCCCTCGGTTAAATTCTGTTAAGTCTACAACCGAGTAAAAAACTGTCGTCTTTGGGAATCGCTCGCACCCCCACGCCCCCCCCCACTCAACAGAAAAAGACAGGGCTGAATTTTGGTCCCGGGGTGGGGGGTGCTGCGAGCGATTTCCAAAGACGGGGGGCGCACGCAGTAATCTCGCCTAGGGCACTAAATTAGGTAGAGCCGGCCCTGATTGCACCACTAGGCTGGGGTTGCAGTACATAGGATTCTGTTTGTGTTTCTCTGTTTGTCTGTGTCTGTCTGATGTATTTGTTGTTCGTTTTTTTCTGTACTATACAGTGTCTGTCACCTCTGTCTAACCATTTGTATCTAGGTTTCCTGTTTGCATATTTTCTTTTAACGCTGGACAGTTGGTATGGTGTGTAGTGTATCTTACAGTGTGTGTGTGTGTGTGTGTGCACGCCACAGGTCATTCTCTGAGGGCGTCCATGTTGGTGAGAGTCCAGGGGTCAAGAGCAGGCAGTAGGGCAGGTGAAACATCTGCTTGACCCCACCGTGACCTTCTCATGACCCCTCATTTGAACTATATAATCCTTATGGGAGCATGTCTGTGTCAAGGAGCCTTCATCTTTCACAGTTTCTGTTTGCACATACCCACACAGATCGGAGTTTGTCGGTCACCTCGCTTGGGAGGAGTGGAGAGGGGGAAGAGAAGTTAGGGACAGCAAGGATGGGGGCTGGGAGGCAGGGAGAAGGAGACTGGGGGCAGGGATGCAGGAAGAGTGGTGCAGGGAGGCTGGAAGGCGGTGGGTAGGGAGGCTGGAAGGCAGCGGACAGGGAGGCTGGAAGGCTGTGGGCAGGAAGACTGGGGGCAGGGAGACTTGAAGGCTGGGAGAAGGGATACTAAATGTTCTAGAGGCAGGAAAGCTGCTGTGTATGGAGCCATGCTCTTATCTATCTCAGAGATGTTGAAAAAGAAGACTTGATATGGACGATTCTTTTAGCCTGTTGCTTTGTCAGCTGGTCGGGGGACTGCATGACACATTGGTTGCATGTGTTACCGTAGTGTACAGTTACAGTACAGACATATCTATGTCTATATTGTATGTTCAGAGGTTCAAACCCTGTTGTAATTTATTTAATTATTGCCTTGTCAGTCAGGTACTTATTAGTAGAGCCTGACCAATAAAATACATTTTAAGGGCGATATTAATGCAAATATTTGATGATTAAAATATCAGATGTATTGGCCGATATTTTTTTTTAAATAGGGATATTCTTTTAATTGTTATTCAAGCCATGTATTAACATAGCAACAACTTACCATGAACACACTTTACTGGGGATCTCAGTCGTCTCATTCACTCTGGCTGGATCAGATGGTTGTCATCTGTCAGGGGTGTCAAACTCCAGTCCTCGAGGGCCGCTGTCCTGACAGTTTTAATTCAGATTCAGATTACTTTCTTGATCCCGAGGGAAACTCCTTTGTATCAACGGCACACAGTCTCGCAAAGCACACAAGGGTAAGGGTGTGGGGTAAAAGATTAGAAAGTGTACACAGGGATAGGGGGGTGGGGGCAATAACAATAAGTAAAAAGTAAAAAATGGTGGGTGAGGTGAATCCTCCCAGGGAGCATAATGATCTTGCTCCCTGGGAGGATTCACCTCACCTCACCTTTTAGATGTTCCCTGCACACCTGAGTCTAACGAAGGTTCGTTATCAAGCTCTGCGGAGGTGTGCTGGGACAGGGAAACATCTAAAATCGTCAGGACAGCGGCCCTCGAGGACTGGATCTTGACACCTGTGTTGTAGGGTTTGTGGCGTTTTAAAAACCTTTAATGTTGCCGACAGTGACGAGTTCTCTCTGGTGGACAAACTATGCAACGCAAATCATGGTTAAAGGGTGTTAAGTCGGTTTTTATTGTATTTTTTAATATTCATTTATGGACCATTTTTAAATACCAATAGTTATATAAATGTACTAATATCGGCCGATAATATCGGGATCTACTTACCAGTATTTCTGTATTTGGTGTGTTCAGTTCTGTCTGAAGTGAAAACCTACAGGACGGTATGAACATTTTTGGACAGGCTAGCGTTTACAGTGATGTAAGTAAAGTACTCCAGCCCATACTGTGTATAAAGTGCTGTCTGTCTGTTTGTTTGTCTTACAGCTACCAACTTGAGCTGTGGTTTGGGCTCCACCCTGTCTCTGGCCACCGAGACTGACAGTGTCACCTCTGGTGGAGCTGGGTCACAGAGGTGTGTTCATGTGTGTGTTAGTCTCACTGGTAGATTTGTCTATAGCTCTCTGTTTTATGTATTTCTTTCCCTCTGACTTGCTCGTATGTATTTGTGTGTGTCAGGGCAGGCTCGGTGGGTTCGGTGGAGTCCTTCCCTATGCTTAGCAGGAATTCCAGCAGGAACATGGAGAGAGACTGGGAGAACGGATCTACCGCATCCTCCATCACGTCCACTGCAGAGTACAACGGTGAGATGCTCGCTCACTCTCACACACACTCTCACTCACACGCACAGCTGCACCATAACTCACTCATGACCTCCCTTCGTAGGTCCTAAACTCTTTAAGGAGCCCAGCTCCAAGTCCAACAAGCCCCTCATCACCAACGCCATCGCTCACTGCTGTCTGGCTGGCAAGGTGAATGAGGGCCAGAAGAACGTCATCCTGGAGGTACGTCCTCCCCCCAGCGAGCCAGCAGCAGGGCACAGGCAGCCACCTCTGCTCCTGGTTCACACGTCTTATCCATCTTCCTGCTTCCGAGAGGCTCTGTGCCTTTTCGATGTTCGGTTTCCATGGTAACCGTGTTCTCACAGTCGTTTGTTTTGTTGTTGTTTTTCTCTGTTCCCGTGGCAACAGGAGCTGGAGAAGTGCGAGTCCAACCACCTGATGATCTTGTTTCGTGATGGCGGGTGCCAGTTTCGGGCCATCTACTCCTTCTCCCCGGAGACGGAGGAGATCGCCAAGTTTACCGGCACCGGCCCTCGTACCATCAGCCGCAAGATGATCGACAAGCTGTACAAGTACAGCTCGGACAGGAAGCAGTTCACTGTCATTCCCGCCAAGACGGTGTCGGTCAGCGTGGACGCCCTGACCATCCATAACCACCTCTGGCAGGTCAAGAGGTCAGGAGGGTCACGAAAAAAGTGAAGAGGAAGGTTGACCTCACAGACACAATTTAGGAGCAAAAAGGGAGGATGAGGAGGAGGATGAAGGTGTTCTTCCGAGTCCCACCACTTATTGGGCTGGACCCAGTAGTCTCAGAGCTAACAGACATGGACTCAGTTAACTTTGGGTGTGGCCTGTTGACAGGAAGGGGAGGAGTCTTAAAACACTGTGTAGGTGTAGCCTTCGAATAGGTGGAGAGTGAGAGATCTCCATAGAAACCAATGTTTTAATGAATGAACATCTTCCAACTGAATGCACTCACCTCCGTTATTATTTGAGTTTTTTTTTTCTTTTCTCTTTCTTCCTTTAGCATGTGCACTTTTATGTTTGAAGTATTATGAGATTCCTGTTGGGTGACTTTTATTTTGACATTTAGACCGTCCTTGACTGCCTCTATAGTGAGGAAGCAGGGACAGACTGAAACACTACTGACACTAAAAACTACAGTAGAAAGTGCAACTACTACTGGCATTGCTGAAAGTAGCCTACAATAGCATATGTTTGGTACATATGTCTAACTAGCTACCTGTTTTAAACATTTAAACACTAGGCCTGTCCATCCACCTTTACTATTAAGGGCAGTTCTTACCGTGCTGTACCATAGGAACGCTTCGAACAAACCATCGCTGGTCTTTGGGCTTGTTTTTGTTACGGTGAGAAAGGGACGAAGATGACCAGCCTCATAAACGGTCCAAGCTTCATCCTGTCTTGAGTGTTTTCGTGTATCTGCGAGCGTTTGCTGTGTTTTGGGAGACGGGGTGGGCGGGGGGACTGTTTGTCTCGTTATGAATGTTTTTACTCCAAATAATGCTTTAATCTCGAGGTGTAGAGGATCGAGCTCCGCCAGCAGTTTGTTTTTATAAGGGAGCTGCTGTTGTGTTTGGGGCAGTGGCGGGAGGGGTTGTGGGGAAGTGTCATTTATTCCGTGTTTTTACATTCAGTCGGTACAGCAGTCACTACAGCGCTGCTCATTGTATCTTGGCCCGGCTCTTTATATTTGACCAATAGGGTGAATTGATTCTACTGATCTGACCCGGAGCAGTGACTCAAAAAGCAGCCTGCTGGCTGAGGTCAGCATGCACCGTCTCACCCAGGTGAGCATGAGGTGGCAGCACTGCTGTCAGGTACTGTGGGGGCACTTGATCTATATCTATCCAGTTCTGTGGAGGTAATTGGATGCCTGCAAAACTGGAAACGAACAAAGAAAATCATACACACCTTGAAATGTATTTAAATCCAACTTACCTTTAAAAAGCTTTGATCAAATGTGTTTTCAAAGTGTTTCATGTAAAGTATTCGAGCTTGGAGGATTTGACCCACGTCTGCACTGAGAGGCCTGCTGGTCTGTGTTCTGCTGCTTCAGACCTGAGATCGGATCCGAGATCAGACCTGATGCAATGTGTGACCTGAGCCTTCTGCCTGGCATTCACTAAGGGCTGTTCTCAGACCAGCTCTAACGTAACAGACTCTGCCTCCAGGGAAACCGACGGCACAATACTTGATATAATTTGCTGCATTTTGTACATTTAGTTTTTTTCCGTAGTGGTTTTGTACTGAGTACAGTTTCTGTTTACTAAAAAAGATGGCACTATTTGAGTTTAGTATTCCTTTACAGGCTTTCAAAGATTTTATTTGTGTCTTTAATATATTGTATCATATATTTATTTTGAAGAGAATCACAAAAATGTAATAAATACTACTGCTAAAATTAAACATAGACTACACTCTAATTCTTGCTTTTCCAATCACCTGTGGAAATAACCTGAAACCAAAACATTTACAGTTTTTATTTCTTGTTTCCTGACAATATTGTAGTTAAATGCACATACGTAATATCTAGTAAGAAACTATTTGAAACATTTATGTTTTTTTGTTCCAGATTGAAAGCGATGTTGTAAGGTTCTACAGTACCCATCTACTGTTGGTGTGAAAACCAATGTTCACCACTATATATTGTTGCAGACATAATTGCTTGTTTTGTGTTATGACTGTGTGTGACATGGTCTGTGATGAATGAATCATGTCTTGGACCTTAAGTACATAGTTGGGTGCATGGTACACACAATAACCTGGTCTAAATAAGCTCCATAGTCCATCAACACAACCTCATCAGTTAAAAGGCAACACGGACAGTCATTCATATCCTAAAACCATATCAAATGTTATTTCTGACTAAACATACATATCAAAATAGAGTTTTTGGCTCAATGATGACAGTTGGAATGGAATGATAAGTGTGCCTTTAAAGGGTTGCAGTTGTGCAAAACATCTCGTCTATTCTACAAAATTATTGAACCACATAAATATTTATAAACATAACACTGAAATAACTTGAAATCGATAAGTATTCTCTTTGAAACTCAAAACTGTTGAGTGACACTATTGCCATGGGTCTGTCATTTACTGCCAAGGAGCCTGTAAACAAATCAATCCTATATAATTCACGTAGAAATGTTGGCAGATACACTGTAATCATGAGATCAGAGGTGAAGGTTCACTGCTACAGGTTCATCTAGCAGCTGCAGTACCTGGTTGGTGTTCCTGGTGACTCCTCCAGTCGCCAGACCTGTACATTCAATCCTTACATAAGTGGCATTCTGCTGGACACTGCTCCTGTGCACCAACCAAGCAACAAGTTTCCTCTGACCTCATATCCTGTGTCTTTGTGGACTCACCCATCTTCAATAAATAAATAAATGTTTTTTTTTTTGCTCAGAGAGGACTCTCGGGTTTATATCCTTGAGGTAAAGTTCTCCTAAAGAACATGCTGTTGAATATGTCTATGTACATCTGCTGTGCTGTACTGTATGGTACTATTAAGGTCGGTAGTCTGGGAGAAGTTACCGGGTTGGTACCGGCTACCATAGGCACTCTTGGGTAAACCAGCACCTGGGGGTGCCCATGAATCTCTGCAGGACCAGAACCACCTGTCCACCATGGTAGCAGTCCAGGACCCAGTGCTTGGTGAGTCCCGACCCAGGGATGGGGGTGTGTTCCAGGGCAGGTATCAGAGCTTGGTGTCATCCCTTGAGCCTGTGCTGGCCTCCTGTCTCTCCCTCGTGCTGCTGCTCAGCAGGGGAGCCTCATCTGGGACGTGGGCCAGGGGGTCGGATCGGATCAGGTACCTGGGAGAGGGAGTCAGAAGGAGTTACATGTGACACAGTGCCCATCCACACATGTAAACCACCGTGTGTTCATTTGAGACAGGAACCATCTCACTTAACCTTGTACTTTTTATTTTATTTGTATATGTTCTATTGTATCTTCTTTATTGTATAGTTTACTCCGCCACTCTGTACTGCTGTTCTGTACCCTGCTGCTGTTGTGGACTGCAATTTCCCCCCGGGGTACTAATAAATACACTTTCTTATGTAGACTGTTAAACAGCCAGAAGAAAGTTACACACACACACACAATGATAGGAATACATACACAACATCATTAATCTCCAGTCTGGTGTCAGGGGAGGGATTGATGAGCACGTAGGAGAGGGTGTTCTGTTGATCGTTTAGCTCGTCTGGAACACAAGCACCATCACAACCCAGTGTCAGGACAAAGTCACATGTCAAAAGTCATGCGATGGAGGTGTGGGATGGTTGCATTGCGTTTACCTTGTAGGTAGCCGAGGTTTACTCGGTTCATCACATCACTGGCAGTTAGATTAGCAACATCCTCTACAGACACAGAGAGGGTAAACAAAGCTAGTATTTCCCACAGAATTTCCCAGTTTGACAGTGTATTCATGTCAATAATATTAATAAAATAAAATAAGAAAACAATAATATCAAAAAATAATCGGACGAAGAGGGCCGTGTTAGTACCGTATCCGGAGGTGGGTAGGCCCAGGTGTCTCATGCGGTTGCGGACCAGCTCGGACAGCTCCTCCCTCTCTGAGCGCCGGTACAGGCTGAGGCGTTGCTGGGCCATGCGCTGGGCGTGGTCTCGGATGGGGTCGCGGCTTGCGGGCACCGGGCGTCTGCCGCTCTTCTTGCTGAGGCGCCTTGCCCACTGCATGCTCTTCTTCCTCAGCAGCGGATACTCCGATTGGTCGCTGCTCCGGGACTCCTCCCCCTTCTCCCTGGTGTCCTCACACTCGTCCACGCTGACTGACACTTGTGACTGGAAGGGAGGCACAGTCTCATTGACTTTGTGGGCACTTAGGGACCTAACACAGGGACAGACCCTCAGCACCAGCTCACCTCAGAGGTGGGAAATATATGAGACTCAGTGCGGTAGATGCCGATAGGGATCTCAGCACTGGAAGAGCAGAGCTTCTGGAACAGTCGACCGTACGTCCGTATCCACAGGTCCTCCTCCGTCACCTTCATCTGCGAGACAGACAGGAAACGGGTCCTGAGATTTGTTCAAGCTCTCTCTCTCTCTCTCTCTCTCTCTCTCTCTCTCTCTCTCTCTCTCTCTCTCTCTCTCTCTCTCTCTCTCTCTCTCTCTCTCTCTCTCTCTCTCTCTCTCTCTCTCTCTCTCTCTCTCTCTCTCTCTCTCTCTCTCTCTCTCTCTCTCTCTCTCTCTCTCTCTCTCACACACACTCACACACACACACACACACAGAGATGACTCACAGCGCAGAGGTATCCTGACCCAGGTGTGGTGTCCAGGCCCAACAGCAGTCTGGCAATGAGGATCATGTAGTCTTTCACAAACGACTGACAGAAACACGACACTTAGTAATTTTACTCAAGACAACTCACCAGCACAGTTCCACATGCTAGCATGAAGTGATGTGGAACAGTTCCTACAAACAGACTGTCCACTAGAGGACCCTGTTGTCCTAGTATTACAGCACCTGTACCTACAGCGCCACAGATCTCATTTTGACATGAGGATTAGGGTAGGGGTTAGAAAAAAGGTTTGAAGATTGAGATTGGGTCAGGCTAAATGAGATAATAAGCTTCAGTGATCATGAGAGTTGAGGATTAGGGGTTAAAGGTTAGGGTCGAGGTGCAGTAACAGAAGCCTAACCTGGTAAAGCAGAGTATCCAACATGCTGATGCTGAACACTCTCCCAGCAGCAAATGGGAGCCGGAACATGAAGGCCAGATTAGAGCCTTTATCTCGTTCCTTCTGAAACGGGACACACACACACACTGGTTACATCAAGTCACAACATCAAATTCCGACGCTTCGAGTCTAAACACCCGAGTCATGCCTCACCTCTACCTCTCACTTTTTATCTTCTTACCATCACCTCCTCCCCTCCTCCCCTCGTCATCCTTCCCCTCACCTTCTCCAGCTTGGAGAGAGCCAGGGAGTAGCAGTCCTTGGCCCGGAACTGCATGAACCTCATGTTGGAAGGGTGGGTAAGCTCCGTAATGATGCTGAGACTGGGGAACAGTCTGGGTGTGGTTGTAGGGGGAAGGGGGGTGGGGGAGGGGGTGGGCATCAGGGGGTGGAGTGAGAGACATTGTGAAATAGGGAAAGTAAAGAGGGCTCCGACTTACATAATTGCATTCAGAATAATCTGTTCCATTGAGAACGTTCTATGCCAGGCAATCCTGGTCCTCGAGGGCCACTGTCCTGAAGGTTTTAGATGTTTCCCTGCTCTAGCACACCTGATAATAATGATCAGGCTTCCACAGGGCTTGATAATGACCTGTTGATTTGAATTAGGTGTGCTAGAGCAGGGAAACATCTAAAACCTTCAGGACAGCGGCCCTCGAAGACCAGGATTGCCCACGCCTGTTCTATGCTATGCTTAATGAACCCAGGCTTCGATCAGCCTAAGAAGGAAAAGGAGGGATGTGCCAAAAAAGAGAGGAAGAGAAAGAGAGAGGTCACCTGAACATGGTCTGGACATTGACGATGGTCTTAGCGTCGGCCATGTAGTCCTCCTCAGCACTCATGGTGCTCTCCTTGTCCACCACCACCAGGTTGTCAGCATAGATAATGCCACACTGGAGCAGGCTGTCCAGACTAGCATACACATGCACACACACGCGCGTCTTAAATGTAGTTGCAGTAAGCGTAACATTGCTAGGTATATTTTTGAGAGTTTTGAGTAAAGTATTAACTTGCTGTCAAATGTGAACTTGTATCAAATGCCAAGTATCAAGTTTAATCAACAGAGGAGTCCAGTAAGAGAGCATCTTACTTGTCAATGGTTCCAGCCATGTAGTAGACCATCGGGAAACAGCAGATGGCCTCCAGGAAGTGGTTGTCTGGACTACAGGAAGAACAGACAAATGCTTCTCTATTACAGTAAGCATTAGCGAGTTATAAGGCCTGAGGTATTATAGGAGTTCATTCTATAGGTAGGAAAGGTGAAATTTTGTTTCGATCTGAGAGGTGTGCAGTATCCTTTTGGCTCTTTTTGTTGTGTGAGTGGATGGCCCCTGGCCCCTGTTTCAGATGTACAGTAGATCTCTTTTTGTTCCATCGCTGAGTAACTGAACAGAACGGGCTAATGTGCGTTTCCAAACAGACAGGGAGTGAGCAATTTGTGTGTGTGTGAGTGTGTGTGTGCGTCCAAGTCTGTTTGCCTGCGGTTTGCCTGCGTGCGTGGTTTAAAGAGGGGACATCGCGGTTGATGCAAAAAGCTTTCTTCCACCATTTTTATTACGTAAGAAAGCATTTTTCTGCTCTCATCCCTGCTAAGAGCGATGTGAGACAGGTTCAAGGTAAAGCTGGGTAACTATGGCAACCATGCAGGAGCTGTGGAGTTCAGTACATTTCTTCTCCCTTCACTCACAACCTACGAGAGCAACTCACGTCTGAGACAACCACAGGGTCCAGAACACACTTAACTTAGCTGCCAAAAGTGCACAATGGCCCCGTGTGTGAGGAGTGTGACTCTGGGTTTTGTTTGTTACTTTTAATGTAACGTGTGTGCACTGTGCATCTCTCGGGTATATGCGTTTGTGTCTCTGTCTTAGCACTTGAGCACAGCATCGTGTGTGTGTAGAGCTGCTCATGGGTCTCTCATAGCACTTGTGTGCGTGCACAGCATCGTGCGTGTGTGGAGCAGCTCACGGGTTGTCCAGCAGCAGCACAATGGGGTTAAGCTCCTTGCGGGGGCGGTAGTACGCCCTGAGAGGAACCACAAAGTTGTACAGGCCATTCCCTGCCGTCTCTGCTGACACGATGATCAGCTTGTTCTTAAAGCCGTAGGCCTTAGCGTCCTCAAAGCTATTGTGTCTGCAGCCCTGCAGGGAGACAGGGGCAGACGCATGGTTCAAGTTCACAGTGTGCGTACTGTGTGTGTGTGTGTGTGTGTGTGTGTGTAAGTGTGAGCGTTCTGACCTGGTCAAGCCGTAGGCAGCAGAAGGGAGCTTTCTCAACCAACAGGTGGCAAAGTGTAGGGGAGCTCCCGATATACGGGGAATTAGGGGGATAGCCCTTCACATACCTGGCAACACAATACAGACAATTCAACATTGCTTAAATAATAACCAACAACCACACATTTACACTTCTTCCTTTCCAGATATACTGTACATGTATTACAATCCTCAAGAGGGCAGTGTGTACCCTTGTGTATCTTTCAGAACTAACCTTATTAACTCTTTATTTAACTTGACATAAATGGCAGGCGATAAACATTGTTAAACTAAAAGCATGCAGAGACCTTCAGAAAAATCAGTAATTCTCTCCATTTTACTTTTGCACACACACACACACACACACACACACACACAAATAAACTACACGCTGTCCTCACTCAGTGGAGGAAGATCCTTTCTCGTTGGAGAAGGTACTGTCATCCTCCGATTGGTCGCTAAGCAGGTCACATGGCAGGATGGAGGAGGAGTCGGCGATCTCCAGGACGGGAGCAATGCTTGGACGTCTACTTTCTGCCCCGTTTACAGTGGGAGGAGCCAGCTTCCCGCCCGAGTAGTCTGGCGGGCTAGTGTTTTGGAGATCCATGGCAACCGTACCTGCGGACGCAGTATGCCAACCACCTGAGTTCATATTGGCAACCAAGGAAACCGGTTTCGTAACCGTCAAGCTTTCTCCTCCCCTTCACTTATGAAATCCTCCCCACTCACCCATGCTGGCTATGATGCTGTGAACGGGGAGGCGAGACGGCCCGTCGTAGCCCCACCCCTTCTTTTCAGCTCCTTCCTGGTTGAATATGAAGGCGGAGTTCTCCTCCTTGGTGATGTTGATGTAGTAGCAGGTGTCGTTGGCAGCCATGATGTGGCGAGGCCCCGGGTTGAGCAGGATGCTCTTGTTGTCCTCACGCTTCACCCCGATCAGACACACGCCGTACCTGCACGGCACACGCGCACAGGTTGGTCGGATCCTGTGCAGTTTGTTCCCCGTCTGCCCCGTCTGCCCCTCCCCCCCCCGGAAGGGAACTCCCCACGTACTTCTTGTGAGCGTGGAAGGAGGAGTAGGTAAAGCTCTTCCCGTCGTACTCGCCAAAGAACTTGCTGTCGCACAGGCAGATGTGGTAGACCTCGTTGCCGGAGCAACAGCCGTACATCCTCTGCCACTGCTCGGGAGACTGCTGCCCTTCTCTGGTGACGTCACCACAGCAACACAACAAGGCCATCTTATTATTATATTATTACTTGTCCTGCCACACACACACATAGGCTGTGTACTCTACACCACTCTTAACACCCACACTTCCTCCATCCGGACCAAGGTGTCCCTCTCTCTCCAGTTTGGCCAACTCAGCGCCCTCTCTGATCTGTGAACAGGATCCTGACAGGCTAATCTGGCCAGGCTGCCAATCTGACTTGCGTCATTAACTCCAGTAATTACCCCTCTTAATGTCTATCCAGGAGAACCAAGAAGTGGCTGGGCTCATTATCCCTGTCCCACTCCCAGGGCCTCTGACTCACAGTCCCCCTTCACCTCAGGCTCTCAGGGTTACTTGACCCTACTTGATAGCCCTGGTCATCCCTTTGGAGATAGCGTGCTTCATTATTCTAATCATTAACCAGGACTCCACAGTCACAGCGGTTGCAAACCTTCAGCTTATCAACCCAGCAAACAGACGAAAACAGTAGTATAGCTGTGTACAAATATTTACATTTTGTCACTTATATTGACATATAACCATTTAGCAGACACTCTTATCCAGAGCGACTTACAGCAAGTACAGTACCTTAAGCAAGTAGGGTGAAGTTCCTTGCCCAAGGACACAACGTCATGTTGACACAGCCAGGGCTCGAAACAGATACCTTCTGATTACTAGCCCAACACCCTGTGCCACATGACTCCATATTTGTGCTTGTGTGGGTGCATTTTAGGAATTTTCAATTGCTGAAATGTTTGTCGTGGAAAAAAAAAGAGATAAGTGTAGGTCCGTGCGAGTCAGTTTTAAAATCAAAAGGTTACAGAGGGCTACATTATGTAGATTGCGTGTATAATTTGGGCAAACCACGAGCAGCTTGATTACGTGACGCGTTTCGCTCCCTGTTTCCTCGTGTTTATCAGGCTACCAGCGCCTACTGTGGCGCTAACCATCGATTCCCTCCTCTGAACAATCCACCCCCCGTCATTATCATCAGCGAGGCAGGCGGGCCTCAAACGGAGAGAGTCGCTCTCCTGCCGCTTCCCCTGTTCTGTCCGATCCTGAGAACCAGTCTGCTGATGAAATGCTGTTTCCACAAAGCGGACAAAAGCCGTTTAACTGCTCTCTGATCTGTGGGGGAGAGAGAGAGCCTTTTTGTCTTGGGGGAGCCTGCGGAAAAGGACTGTGTCGCCTCGGAGGGTCTGTCACACAACCAAACTCTGGTCTAGCAGAGGACCTGGGGGGGGGGGGGGGGGGGGGGTTGGGGATGGGGACATTCAGAAATGTATTTTATGTTGGACTTCTGGGGAAAAGATTTAGCTCACAGTTCTTCATTCATACTGAGGGAAGAGGAATGGTAGCAGATAGCCACTCCACTACACTGACTGACACAGAAGTAAGGCACTTTTTAGCTGTTCAAAAGAGAGATAGAGGGGTCTAGGACACTCAGCCATTCAGACAAAGCAGACCATTATTAGATCCATGGTTCGTATGCAGTTCCGTGCGCCGTATACAGTTCCATAAAACATTCACACGCAATTCGAGTCTGGCCATAGATGTACACATACACATGCAGCAGCATTAATGTGAGTTCAGGTGGGTGTGTGGGTATAGTTCTGTGTTCGATCACTTGACTGAAGATCAAAAGGCTGCGAGTTCAAATCCCTGCACGCTACTTTGACTCAAAGTGCACGCACAATTTACATAAAGCCTCAGTCTCCTTTACCACAGTGTGTGGTAAATGGCTGCGTGGGTCCATGGGGGGGTGGGGGTACTCACTGCCCTCTGGAAGTGTGCACCAGCAGGGTGACCAGGGTGGAGGTGGCAGGACACACACAGTTCAGAGCCAGCATGGCGTACTTAAACTCCTCCTCACACACCACATGGTCTGGGACAGAGCACAGGGAAAAGGAAGCACAGGAAAAAAGGACATCAGAACAAGATTGGCAGACGGGTACACTGGTTGAACTTCGGGAGGTTGCTTGTGGAAGGAAGAAATGAGGGAGGGAGGAATATTTTAAATGATCCTATCAAATAGGAATCACCGGGGTAGAGCATAACCTACATTAGCCTAAGGTCCTTAACGCAAAGGGACAATCTATCTGGGGCCATTTCCGGGCATGTTCTTCCCCCCCCCTCTCCCTACGTTTCCTGTCTCTCTCCACTGTTGCTATCAATAAAGCTGTTCGTTTTTTATAGAGAAATTAACTGAGCTGATTTCATTTTCAAGTAGAGAAACTTGTTAGTTATCAGCTGGTGTAGTGCTTGGTTGACACGAAAATCTGCGCACCCTTGACGGCACGAGTTTGACACCACTGCAACAGCAGATGCCCGTGGTCCTATCAGGAGAAGGCTACAGTGTACCTCACATATAGATGAAGCCTATCATTATGCAGGACTGAGGTTTGCCACTTCAGGTAATTGGAGTGACAGAGTGGATGTGTAAAAATGTTCACCGGCAAATTTGACGTGGAACTTGTTCTCTGGTTTGAGGATCTGGACATAGAGCGGGCAGTTGGGGGCAAAGTCCTTTACCGCCCAGGCTCTGAGGATGGTCTGGTGATCCTGCGGGCACACACACAAACATGCCGCTTCATCATTCACTCCTCCGTTCAATCCCTTTCGAGTAAGTGGTTAATTTAGTTCTATGGTGTTTGGTTAATTATAGATTTTGTCTTATTCCTTTAATGAACCGATTAAGCGGTCAGAGGTGTTCTTACTGCAGCCATGCGGTCCACCTCGTTCCGACTGCTCAGGATAAAACAAGCCTCTGCGTCATCCATCCTGCCAATCAAACAATAATAGTCAGGGCGTTCAGCCAATCAAAACAGAGCAGCCGGGTAGGTAAGCCAATCGGAACTGTGCAAACTGTTGATTCACCCTATCCGAGATGAATGGATAGAAGAGCCATCCAATGAGGGGAGATTAGAAAATGTAAGTTCACAAGGACGACGGTTGTAGAAGTGAGGTGTGTGGGTGGCTTGTAACAGAGCCAAAGAAAGGATGCCAGCTCAACACACCCACCCACCTCTTTGTCTGTTTCTCCCTCCCTCTCTTTCTACCTCTCTCTCTATTGTCTGACAAAGCTGTTTCTCCAACTGTGTTTGGCTCCAGCTGATATTTAGGATTTGATAACACTGAAACACAGACATTCCTCATAGAGCATGGTGGGCTTTCACAGAAAATGGAAATAACAGGTTAGGGGTCATTTTTATAGCGGTAAGAAAATACAATGTCAAATCTCAGTGTGTCTGTCTTGTGTGGTGAGGAATGTGTGAGTGCATGTGTATGAGGTGCATGTAGGTTTCCTTGTGTGTGAGTGTGTGTGTGTGTGTGTGTGTGTGTGTGTGTGTGTGTGTGTGTGTGTGTGTGACTCATAGCCGATGACTTGTTCTGTACAGACCGAGTGTATTCTGGTTTCAAACAGCTCCATTGATTTCAGCCTCTCGGTCCTTCACAAAGACAAAGACCCCGGCTGTGTTGTCTCTCTCCTCTCATATCAGCAAGTTGGAAGAGTAGCATGGCCATGGAGGTGGAGAGGGATGGAGGTATTGGAGGGTGGATGGATACAGATTTGGAGCAATGGGAGGAGGGATGGAGGGCTGGGAGGATGGAGAGCTGTTGGGATTGAGGTTGTTACTAGTGTGGAAGGACAGAGGAATGCAGGGATGGTGAGATGGAAAGAGAGAAAGGCAATGGGATGAGATTGATAGGCTATAAACCACAGTCTGTTCAGTGAATGGTAAGTGACTCAAGGAGTGTCTGTCTGCTGGGGTACCAGGGAGGGGTCGTCTGGAAGTCACTCACTTGGCTCTCAAAAGATCCTGGTCTTTGAGGACTGAGCCCTGCAGGTAGATGACCCTCTGGGACCACAGAGGGATCTGGAGGACTCTGCGCACCTGGAGATCCATCTCACTGGGGCACAGGATCACCACATAGTAATCCTGCAGGGCCACAGGGGAGGAAACCCCATTACTTATCCACACAACTATCACTGCCCTCGCCCATCATCACCATCATCCTCCTCTCCGTCATCATCCCAGTCCTCGTTGCTATCCTCGCCATCATTAACATCCATGGACATCAAAGGCGGTCAGATGTAACAATATCAGTTTCAGGTCAGTAGGTGTTGTGTTGAATGGTTGTGGTTCTCTGAGGTCAGTGGTCTGACAGGTTGGTTGGTGTAAAGTCTGGCTGCAGTCATCCCCGTCTCAACCCTCTCCCATTCCATGTTTGTGCTTCTTAATGTCACAGAAGAGAAGAAGGGATTTGGACTTGCTGCCAACACTTTTCCGTGCGTGTACACTCTGTGTACGCTTTTTACTGTATTTGTGTGTGACTGAGCACGTATGTGTGTGTACGCCCAGCATATATCTAACCTGCAGTCTTGGGTGAGCGTAGAACTCGTTGAGGAAGTCCATGAGCAGGTCAATCTTGAGCGTGCTCACGCACAGCACCACGTGCTTCTCCGTCTGGGCGCGGTGGCGGCTGTAGTTCCCGCCCGACTTCTGACGCTCCATCCACAGGTAGATGAGCTCTTCAAACTGAGACGGTCCCATGCAAACATTACCCGGAACATTACCACCAAATACTAACATCAAACGTAAGCAAATCTCAGTGTGTCTTGTGTCCAGGGAACTGCAAGGATAAGCAACCTCAACTTAATTTCCCAAAAGCCAAACTGATGACCTTGACCGCATTCTCTCTGCCTCCCATGACTGGTCTTATTGGATGTAATATCTTCCCTTTTGTGATACTGTTCTTTTCTGATTGGCTTCCTCAGTAGAATATTTTTCCAGCCATGGCCACCTCAGAGCTGAATGTCTGCAACTGTATTTTCAACGAGAGACGTGACTCGACTCAAAAACTGATTGGCCACAATTTTTTCGAAACTTGCTCACAGGGTTGGACGTTTTCCCTGAAAACTTTTAAAAATATATAAAAAAAAAAAAGAATGATGAATTTAATGTGAGCTGCAATTCAGGCCTCCCACCTGTAAAGGAAGAACCACCAGAGCCACGCAGATCATGATGACCACCAGCAGCTGCGAGGGCCAAATGCGGGGTGTCACGTCCCCGAAGCCCACCGTGGAGAAAGTCACAATGCAGAAGTAAAAGGCGTTGAAAAGAGAGAGGTTCTTCCCTGCTCTCTCCAGGTGCTGGATCCCACATGTCCTACAGGAGAGATGGAAGGACAAACAGGACCGACTTAACCAAAGGATGGGGGGGGTCAGGGGCTGGGGGCCAGAGGTTAGAGGTCAAAAGGCTAGAGGCCATAGCTTGGAGGTCAAAGCACTCACCCAGTGAAGACGAGGCAGAGAAGGGTGCAGATCAGAATGAGGACCTGGTTGAACATGGCTGAGTTGGTCCTCTGGATGGCTCTGTGGAAATCATTCTGCGGAAGGAAGGAGGAACATGCTAGACCTCTGACCCTCCAAATCCAGTATTTTAACTTCACTACGCATGGCTAGTGTATCTTCAGTGCATTCACAAGATCACACACTACAAAAACAAAACTCACAATCATGTTCTCCAGGGCGCACTTGGCCAGCCAGCAGTTGAGGAACACCGGAATGAAGATATTCCTTATCGGAGGCCAGAAGATCTGAGGAGAACAGCCAAGTACTAAGTTAAGACGGTTACATTTATCTCCCCAGACACTCCTGATCTAAGAATACCTCAACCAAGACTTAGCAGCCCTGCTACCCACCCACTGGGTCTCAACTGAGTAACGACCAAAACAAACACAGCTTCAGTCCGCTGCTCCACTGAAAGAGGATAGCAGAGGCAGTTGGTATGCCTTCTTGATATTAAGCAATCCATCATGTGAATAAGCGAGTCCTACTTTATTGCATTTGATCCTGAATATGCAGTGGGATGTCTTAATATACTACGGTGTTGAGTCATGCCTTATTAAGAGGAACGCAAGCCCGGAAGAAGTTATTATTCCTCGGAAGCGCAACACAGGTTTGACAAGTTTTCATTTTTAAACCTAATTAAAAGCCCAGGATGACATTCGCGGCTGAGTCCCACAAGGCTTTTCAACAGGACAAGGAAGTAGTGAAGGACGCAGTGAAGAGACCTCCTGAGGTCTCCTCACTGACAGGCTCGATATCCTACTGTGTTCACCTGTCCTCCTCCAGCCCTCACTGTGTGATGGCAGTACAATAGAAGAAGCTGGTGTACAGTATGGAGCCGCAGCCGAGTGTCATTGTTCTGTGTACTTGTGAGGAGGAATAAAAAGGCTACGGTAACAGAGTATTCAGTAGTAGTATAGTATAGTATAGTATAGTATAGTATAGTATAGTATAGTATAGTATAGTATAGTATAGTATAGTATAGTATAGTATAGTATAGTATAGTATAGTACAGTACAGTACAGTACAGTACAGTACAGTACAGTATAGTATATAGTATATAGTATAGTATTCATATGCAGCTGAGGCGTACTGTGATGATGAAAGGGACTGTGTTGATCATCTCTAGAAGGAAGGACACCTGGAAGATCTGCTCCCAAATGTTGCCCTGAAACACGCACACACACACACACAAGTACACACTCTTCTTAGTCAACAGTCTCATCTGTCATTCTTGTAATACTCTGTAATCATCATTAAGTCTACATCCTTTGTGAAAATTATTCATACCAATCACATTCATTATGGATTGTTAATATTCCA
The DNA here is from genome assembly GCA_030340665.1 of Neosalanx taihuensis. Classification (NCBI taxonomy): domain Eukaryota; kingdom Metazoa; phylum Chordata; class Actinopteri; order Osmeriformes; family Salangidae; genus Neosalanx; species Neosalanx taihuensis. Next base: position 5,446,507 of record CM059301.1, on the reverse strand, counting down.
GATTGAATGAGATTAACCTGTCTGAACGAACTGTGTGTGTGTATATGTGTGTGTAAATATTTATATCACCTTGTAGCTCAGATACATCAGCAACATGGCTTCCAGGTAACTAATCATGGCCACAATCACCTGAAAGACACAGTACATTTCACGTCATTTTATCTTCCTATGTCATCATTCCTCCACCACGTCTCTCATGTCTGCCATGAACCCCTCCCCCATCAGTGTCTCCTCTGCTGGGGGTCTCACCTGGATGGCCCACACTGGAACCTTCCGGTCCACCCAGAAGATAAGCTCCCTGTGGACAGGAGAGCACAAAGCTACAAAGTTACACCCATGTATGCACACATACACACAGGACATATACACACACATATACACACTATATACACACACACACCAACACACAATGGTTCGGGCCCTGTATCTCAGCAGTGAACCTATTAATTAACCACACATACAGACAGATAATCTAAGCACATTCCTTACATAAACTCCTGAAATGTTGTCTTCTAAACAGACTGTGTTAATCCTGTTTTATCTATAACTTATTATACATATTATATATAATCACTTTCACCTTCTGTCCAGTAAGGGAAGTCTAAAGATTAAGAGTATGATCAAATTGGAGGTGGGGGTTTCCACACAGAGTATAGCCACAATCACTGGAAGCTAAATATCCAATCAAAGGGCTAAATCGTTATCTCCATTCCCATCCCCCATTCCATTCCTTCCAGGGACAGATGTGAGACCTTCTCTCACCAGTTTATCTCGTTGTCCTGGGAGGAGCTGTTCAACTGGCAGTTCATACTGGAGACAAAAGAGACAGGTGGGCGGGGGGTGGGGCAGCAGAGTAAGATACAGAGAGAGTGAGTGAGAGAGACAGAGTGTGAAAGAAAGTGAGAGAGAGAGAGAGAGAGAGAGAGAGAGAGAGAGAGAGAGAGTGTGAAAGAAAGTGTGAGAGAGAGAGAGAGAGAGAGAGTGTGTGAAAGAAAGTGTGAGAGAGAGAGAGAGAGAGAGAGAGAGAGAGAGAGAGAGAGAGAAAGAGAGAGAGAGAGAGAGTGTGAAAGAAAGTGAGAGAGAGAGAGAGAGAGAGAGAGATAGAGTGTGAAAGAAAGTGTGAGAGAGAGAGAGAGATAGAGTGTGAAAGAAAGTGAGAGAGAGAGAGAGATAGAGTGTGAAAGAAAGTGAGAGAGAGAGAGAGAGATAGAGTGTGAAAGAAAGTGAGAGAGAGAGAGAGAGAGATAGAGTGTGAAAGAAAGTGAGAGCGAGAGAGAGAGAGGAAAATTGAAGGACGAGGAGGACAGATTAGAGAAAGATGGTGAAATTAAGATAAATGTTCATGTAAAATGGTGAGGAGCGTAAAACACAAATTAAACCAGAGACGATATTTGTAGAGGCACAATGTGTGTGTGTGTTGACCCAAAACAGATTTGGGGTTGGCAGGGTTAGAAGAAAAAGGCATATCAGAGACAGATCATATGTAAGATTATATCAGCAGGTCAAGAAACCCTCCAGATAATAACTACAAAGCAGAATGTTGAATACTGAGGTTAGAGTACACTTGATCTGACCTCCCATTGGTGCTGTTGGCCCGCTGGCCTAGGTGGAGGTTGGCCCCGCTGGCACAGGGGTTGTCTGTCATTACTCTGATGATGTAGAGGAGGCAGGTCAGTAGCTTCAGGGAGAAGTTAAACACTCGGATCCTCAGACCTGCGGAGGTTTAAGAGATGGTGTGTTTTTCAGCTGTACAAAAACATCACTTTCACCATCTGTCCAGTAAAGGGAGTCTAATGATTAAGAGTATGATCAAATGGAAGGGGGAGGGGTTCTGCACAGAGAGAATAGTCACAATCACTCGAGGCTAAACATACAATCAAAGGGCTAAATCAACATCTCCATTCCCCTCCTTCAACATCCAACGCATCCAATTGTACACAAGTACACAGTTAGAGACCATCAGCCGCTTCCCAGTCAATTATCAAACTTACAGCTTTGAATTCATCACTACCACAGTAACAAGCACTGGCAAGAACTCCTCAGTATGAAATGCACCTAAAGAAATCATTCAAGTACAAGTCATTGATGTATCTGACCCAAATGTGACAAGATCCCTTATCAGGCAGGGTCATAATTCAATGGTCCTGCTCCCATAACAATAATCCGTCCATCCATCTGCATAGGGACCTGTAACCTGGTCACCTGTGTTCTCAAGCTGAGCATCCCTACAGATTAATAGGGGAGCCAATCAACTTACTTGATCTTTGGTTCTTGATGAAAAAGAGCTTCAGTCTCTCCTTGAAGGTGTTTTCATTAACGTAAAACTCCACCTGCACCCTAGAGAGAGACAGAGATAGAGACGCTGGTATACAGCCACATACACACCTATGCACATACTATATACTCACAAACATACATACATTCTCTCCTCAACAGATGTAAACTGCTGTTAAAGATATAGCCCTCCAAAGCTCAATGGACTCTTGTGTCTAATAGCCTGCCTGAGAGATCAAACAGACGTGGACCAAATTGTTGGTACTCTTCGGTCAATGAAAGAAAAACTCACAATGGTCACAGAAAAAACTTGAATCTGACGAAAGTAATAATAAATACAAATTCTATGAATGTTAACCAGTGAAAGTCAGACATTGGTTTTCAACCATGCTTCAACGGACAAAAAATGATCCCCTACCCCTAGAAAAGACTGAAAATAATGTAACCAAAAGGACATGTTAATTCAATGTGTGTCCACTGATAAGCATCACAGGTGTCTACAGTCTTGTAATCAGTAAGTGGACCTATATAAAGGGCTCCAGGTAGTCACTGTGTTGTCTGGTGACATGGTGTGTGCCACACTCAAGATGGACCAGAGGAAGCAAAGGAAAGAGTTGTCTCAGGAGATTAGAAAGACAATTATAGAAAAGCATGATAAAGGTAAAGGCTATAAGAACATCTCCAATCAGCTAGACGTTCATCTGACTACAGTCGCACATATTATTCAGAAATGTAAGCTCCACGGGACTGTAGCCAACTTCCATCAACTCATTCCACCTTTCACTGCCCCCTGCTGTCAGAATCCAGATATCTCTAAACAGTTCCTCCACAATTACACTAAACACAGGTGTACCACAGGGCTGTGCGCTCAGCCCATTCCTCAACTCCCACTTCACCCATGACTGCAAGCCGATGTATGGATCCAACTCCATCATTAAGTTTGCTGATGACACCACGGTGATTGGCCTCATCACCAACAACGATGAGACAGCCTACAGAGAGGAAGTACAGCACCTGGCCATGTGGTGTGTTGACAATAACCTGCTCCTCAACGCCACAAAGACCAAGGAGCTTATCGTGGACTTCAGGAAGAAGAGGGGAGACACGCACGACCCCATTCAAATCAACGGGATGGCCGTTGAGCGTGTCTCCAGCTATAAATTCCTGGGGATCCACATCTCGGATGACCTGTCCTGGATTACAAACACCTCCGGCCTGATCAAGAAGGCTCACCAGCGTCTCTTTTTCTTGAGAACACTGAGGAAACACCACCTGTTCTCTGCTGTCATGGTGAACTTCTACCGCTGTGCGATCGAGTGCATCCTGACAATCTGTGTTACAGTGTGGTACGGGAACTGCACAGTAGCTGAGCGCAAGGCACTGCAGCGGGTGGTGAAAAACGCCCAACGCATCACTGGGACTATTCTTCCGACCATTGAGGACATCCAGAGGAAGCGCTGTCCGCGTAGAGCTCACAGCATCCGAAAAGATTCCTCACACCCCGCCCACAAACTGTTTGCCCTCCTGCAGGCGGCTCAGGAGTCTCCGGTCTAAGACCAGCAGACTGAGGAACAGCTTCTTTCCCAGAACTGTGACACTCCTGAACTCCCCGCCCCCCTATATAACCCCCATCCCCCTATATAACCCCCGCCCCCCCATAGAACCCCCGCCACCCTATATATAATTTCTGTTTGTTCATTATGCACATCTGCTCATTGCATCATTTGCACTAACTGTACATACATGCAGCTCTGTAAATTCTGTTAAATACTGTTGTCTTACAGCTGTACATTTGTCTTAAATCACTTTAATCTGTACATACCCTGTATATTCTGATTATACTGTTCATACTGTGTATATTCTGAGTATACTTATACTTATTATATTCTGTTGTAATAACTGTTTTGCACTTCTGGTTGGATGCTAACTGTATTTTCGTTACCCTGTACTTGTACATGTGTAATGACATTAAAGTTGAATCAAATCTAATGTAGTTGCAGTGATTACCTCAAAAGGTTGTGCACATTTTTTCATTATTATTCTGTTGAAACATGGTTAAAAAGCAATGTCTGACTTTTTTGGGTACATATTCATAGAATTGCAATTAATTTTGTCAGCTTCAAGTTTTTTCTGTGACCACTGTGAGTTTTTCTTTCATTGGCTGAAGGGCACCAACAATTTTGTCCACGTCTGTACTTGCCAGTCTTTGTACCTCTCTCTCTCTTTCTCACACACACACACATACTCACAAAGTGATTATGCACACAAATACACATACACAGGAACATCTGCACACACACCCTCCCACACACAGTCATGAAATCCAATTATGACTTAATCTATGAAGGTCTGGAGAAAGCAGCCACACATTTGGGTAATACAGGCCTCTTCAGACCATTTGATGAACATATCAAATATCCTGTGTGTGTGTGTGTGTGTGTGTGTTAACCATGTGTGACAGAGGGAGGCAGAGAAAGAAACAGCAAAGACTGAAGACTAAAGAGAGAAACAGAAAAACAGAGTAACAGAGACATTTTAAAGCGCTTGCTAGAACATTCTATAATCAGAATCAGAATTTGTTTTTAAGTACCGGTAATGACAGACATCTAAGGTTTTGCAAGTAGCATGAAATAAACAGTAAGTATCAATGGAAAGAAAGAGAAGGCCAGTTGGGAAAAGAGGCAACCAGAATCAACAATTATCTAGATTTTAAGGATTCAACATTAAAATAATCGTGTATTCCTGTATGGAGGAAAGATCAACAGCAGTGGTGCAATGTTGAATCTCTGCCAAGTGGCAGTCCTTGGACAGAAAAAGAACATTGTAGAAATAGCACTATTCCTACACATGGATGACGCAGTACCGGAGAGAGGGAGGGATGGAGTGACAGGAAGGGAGAGGCAAAGTTGGGGGGAGAGATAGAAGAGGGGAGAGAGGGGGTGAGTTAGAGACAGATATGTGTGGAGAGAGAATGAGAGAACAACAGAGATAAGAGAGCCTCTTTCTATCAACGCCAAAACTAGTTCTGGTTTTGTTTTTCCACAAGCTGAAGAGCCATGCTGTTATGTCGCTGTCTTTCCAGTAACGCCACTTCAAGAAACAACAATGGCAGACAGCAAGTTTGCTTGGTGGCTTCACAAGCATACACTGGCATCAAAACAAGAGCGGTCCAGTGAATTTGTGCTGCTCATCGTGACTGCTAAGGACGATAATTATGTTCAAGAATAACAAGCGTGTTTTGATTTACAATCAACGACAAATCTTTGCTAAAGATACGCAAAAGACAAAAACAAATTAGCCGTCTCAAATTCAGTGAGTCTTAGTGGGTTGTCATGCCAGTTTCTGATGGCCGCCTGAGGTGAAACTGATTGTACAGAGACAAAGAGACACAAACAGTTGGTCTGGGTGACAGAAACTATGGCAAGCCGTTTTAACATTTATCAACTAAGTTTGACTATCCTGAATTAACATTGCGGATATCCACAACTTCTTTCTGGCTAGTCGTAATTACATGTTGAATAGTTGGATTTTTCATTCAAGATATCTGTAATGTAGTTGTGACTAGTCGAAACGACAGGTAGAGATATCTGTAATTCAGTTTTGACTAGGAGAAACTGAATTCCAGATATCTACAATTCAATTGCGGATATCCACAACTGGAATTACGGATATCTGCAACGTCATTGTAGATATCTGTGACGAATTACGGATATCTGCTGCGTCATTGTAGATATCTGTGACTAATTACGGATATCTGCTGCGTCATTGTAGATATCTGTGACTAATTACGGATATCTGCTGCGTCATTGTAGATATCTGTGACTAATTACGGATATCTGCTGCGTCATTGTAGATATCTGTGACTAATTATGGATATCTGCTGCGTCATTGTAGATATCTGTGACTCAATTACGGATATCTGCTGCGTCATTGTAGATATCTGTGACTCAATTACGGATATCTGCTGCGTCATTGTAGATATCTGTGACTCAATTACGGATATCTGCTGCGTCATTGTAGATATCTGTGACTCAATTACGGATATCTGCAACGTCATTGTAGATATCTGTGACTGAATTACAGATATCTGCAATGCCATTGTAGATATCTGTAACTGAATTACAGATATCTGCAATGCCATTGTAGATATCTGTAACTCCAGTTTAAGATATCTACAATTTGATTCTGACTAGTCACAATTCCAGTTAAAGATATCTACAACTTTATTTCTCCTAGTCAAAATGTAATTACAGATATCTGAAAAGGGACCTGTAGATATCTGGAATTGAGGTGAATTAAAGATATCTTTAACTGGAATTGTGACTAGTCAGAATTAAATTGTAGATATCTTAAACTGGAGTTACAGATATCTACAATTCAGTTGCAGATATCCGTAATTCCAGTTGTGGATATCCGCAATTGAATTGTAGATATCTGAAATGACGTAGCAGATATCCGTAATTCCAGTTGTGGATATCCGCAATTGAATTGTAGATATCTGAAATCACGTGCCCCATAGACATGAATGGCAAAAGTGACGTAGTTTCTCCTAGGAGAAATGACATTGCAGATATCCGTAATTCCAGTTGTGGATAGAAGGATTGTAGTTGCAGATATCTGAAATGACGTTGCAGATATCCGTAATTCCAGTTGTGGATAGGAGGATTGTAGTTGCAGATATCTGAAATGTTCTTTTTGACTAGGCGAAATTGAATTACAGATATCTGCGTCACATATCCAGTCTATTGAATTTATGTTAAAACGGCTTGCCATACAGAAACAGCTATTTCAGGCTTCAGCCGAACTGCTGGTAGCCCACCCATTTAAAGCTGTCATGAAGTGAGAGGGTCAGAGAGCGCGAGAGAGGGGGTGATCGGAGAGAGAGCGAGAGAGAGAAAAACAGTGAGAGGCAGAAAGAAGGAACAAGAAAGGAGCTGGGAGTGAAAGAGAGAAAGAGTTCGATAGGGATATTGAATGGTCAACTAACTCTTCATCGCTGTGCACACACACACACACACACAACTACTTAAAGAGAACAACCCTATAAACCAACACAAGATAGAAAATGAAGGTATCTGTTTCATTGGATTTGGCTGTTTCACTATATGAGATTATTACAGAGAATCAAGCTAATGACTCTAAACCCAGGCCTCTGGAGAACAATAAAGTCCACCATCCCTGTCAAGCGTTTACACTTACTGGCCTATCAGCGTCAAACAGATGTGTTTCCATGGAGATCGTGGCCTCGAGAAAGTCATTAGGTACTTTATAATCATGCTGCAAACCAAGTGCGACAACATTACAGCACGTGCTTGATACAGCAATTGTTTGATAACATAAGGCACCGAGTTATCAAATAAACTGCCTGAATGTACAGTGAAATGCGGGGAAGTTAATTATGCTAAAGTATTACTCAGTTTCTTCTAGATTAGATTCAACTTTGTCATTAGAAAGGTACAAGTACAGGGTAACGAAATACAGTTAGCATCCAACCAGAAGTGCATAACAGTTATTACAACAGAATATAATTGTAATTGTATACTCAGAATATACACAGTATGTACAGTAGGCATTCTAGGGATGCAGCGGTAGTGTGACCACGGTTTGGTTCAGTATACAGTGTATAGGTTTCGGTTCGGATTCGGTAAGTCAATATTATCTCTGCTCTAACTTGCAGTAGTTATTTTTTTGTTGCTTTTTCTATTTGAAAAATAAAATCGTCTTCTTGTCCACTCGCCATGATTCCAAGTACTACTACAACACAGGCATTCCTCTTTTACTTCCCCTGTGTCTGTTTTGGAGTGCTGATAGACTCAAGGGAAACAGATAACACAGAATACGTAGGCAATGACTTTGTATTGCAAATTTAAATTTAATGTCGCAGTCGCACGTACCGAAATACCGCGGTTTGGCTACGCGTACGAATACAATCAAAACAAAAAACCGTTACAGCCCTAGTTACTTCGTATAGATGTTTATCAATACGAATAGTGGGAAACAACGGTTTAGTTAGTGCCGAGATCATGGTCTAAACGCATTCACATACCAGCTCATAAATAACTGTAGTTTAAATGACTATCTAGTAAAACATATACTGGTCCATCCGTCTCAGATTGCATAAACATGGGCTCAATACACTGCAGTAAAGAATAACTGATCCTGCTGAAAAACTAGTTTGTGTACAAAAAAATACGACGTGTGTATGTATGCTCGGAAAAGGTACCTCTGCCCCGCATCACTTCCAAAAGAGTCCAGCCTCCAAGTGGCCAACCCTGGGCTAACCCAAGTTGGAATCTGCGTCTTTGAATCCATTATGTTGCTGCTTTCAACGGGTTTCTCAGGGGTGACTGACCAGCGGAGAACACCTGTTGCCGCTCGTGTGGCTGGAATGATGCGCGCTCTAAACACATGTTCCCACCAAGCGCGCCACCAACACCACATCTTGATGTAGGAGACCAGCCATTGCGCACTCTGACGCGCATAACTGGAAATAATTTAAAACGGCTCCTCAGAGCGCTCTTCGAAAACCCTGTACACTCAGTCGGCTATACCCAGTGTCTGACTCATGTAGATGAAACTAGGGAAGTTGACGCGCGCTCATCGCAGCGTATATGTAACGATAACTGGAGACAGGGACTATACGCATTGAAAACAGTCCAGAGACTTATGTTCAATCTAATTGGCCTTGTTTGAGGTACTGTAACAATGTCCGATAGGAAGAACTACTTGTGTCTCTCAAATCTTATATTTCTACCTAGTGAGTTCAGAAACAGCAAGTCTCAGATGCAGGATGTGCACATAAGCAGGCGCGCACACATATAGCATAGTCTACCAGAAATCTCTCTCTCTCCCTCCCTCTTCCTCCCTCTCCCACTGGCTTTGCGTGGTTGATCGTTCTGTTGCCACAGCAACATTGCTAGAGTGGAATAACACAAACTGGTGCATGGCATTCTCACTACTGTATCTACTTTCTGCTGCTGCTCACAGTCCTGTGCACTTAACACTCTAATACCGAAAGACACACACACACACACACACACACACACACACACACACACACACACACACACACACACACACACACACACACACACACACACACACACACACACACAATAATACTCAGTAATACGATCTCTATGTCTGTGTCTGTCAAATATCTAACTAATTTAGTGCCCATAGGCGAGAGTGAGTCAGTTTCTCTCACAAAAACGCACAGACAGTGGCTGAACCTAGCCCACTTAACCCTCGCCCACACAGACAGGATCTCTCTCCCTCTCTCCTTTTTTTACGCTTGTATTCCTGTTCTTACACCTATCTTACACCTCCTGTCGCTGTCTCTCTTTCCATCCGTCCCTCCATCCATCCCTTCCTCTCTCTCAATTACCTCTCAGAAATTAAACACACAACAGTCCACCCTAACCAGATATGTTGTCATCACTAACATTTGAAAGACATCAACACGTGTCTAATGTTACTGCTCAATAAACACCTTTCAGCTTGGTCAAAAATGGAAGGATGGTGGGTAGAGAAAATACATAAAGGCTCAAACTAGAGCTATGGACAGGAAGTTTTAATACATTTACATTTATTAATTTAGCTGACCCTTTTATCCAAAGCGACTTCCAAGAGAGCTTTACAAAAGAGCATTGGTTATAGCATAGACCCCAAACAAAGCAGGTTTATAGGTTATGAAACATACATTATGCCAATAATAGATCTAGACAGCCACCTGGGTCCGCATCTTTTAATGCTGGGGGGGGCGATTAGCCTCTCAACCAGAAGAACCTCTAACTAGCTAAAAAAAGAAAACAAATCCCTTCATTGTTCCTCCCTATTGCTCTTTCGTTATTTAAATCTCTCTTCCCGTTCTCCCTACTCCCTATCCCGATTCATCCCTACTGCTAAGAAGGTTGCAACTTGCCATCCCTCGAGGACCTGCACACCGCAAGGTCCCTGAAGCGAGTGAGGAAGATTGTGGTCGACTCCTCCCACTCTGGACACTGTGCTTCAGCTGCTCCCCTCTAAGCAGGAGGCTGTGGTCCATCAGACCACCTAGTAGTCCATCAGATCACACACCACCTTAAAAACTTGCCACTGTGATTTTGCACCACTGTTTGCACTACTGTATATATACCCCCCCCTTTTCCTGTGCTATACATACCCATTATTCTCTGCACTTTCTCACTATAGCTATATCCCCCCACACACACACACACAATCTGTACAGCTAGTGCCCACTTTGTATTTTATGTTATTTGTACTTCTATGTTATTTGTATCTAATTTGTATTGTTTTATTATTATGTCGCATAGGTTCTATGATTGCTCCTTTCTGCTATAGTAAATTTTGTGTTTGTATATCTTGCATAGCGATTAAAATAGATTCTGATTCTGAATCCTTTCCTTCGTCTTGAGACCTGACTAGCTGCCATTGAGCCTAGAGCATGAGGAGACTGAGACACTTCAGCACCATGGACAGCACTTTCCATTCCTCTCCCAGAAGCATGGTTCATAACCTGCACCTGCTGGCTCTGCTCATGTTGAAGTCCTTCTTCCAAGGCCTTCTTTCCTACACCTTCCTGTACCTCCTCTCATAGTCCTATTTTAGTTATTCAGCAGTAGCTCAGTAGCTCCCTGATCTCCTTGTACATAACCATTATTGTTCTCCTTCTTTTATACAACTCTGGAAAGTTCTCCAGTGCCTGCTCCTCACCTGTCGTCATTGTGGAAGTTCAGGTCGCCCAGCAGCAGGTCTCGGAAGCGGAAGCGTGGCTGCAGGGGGGGCACCTCGGTCTCCGCCTCCTCCCCCATCTTCAGGGCAGAGATTTCCAGGATGACCCCGCTGGAGTGGCTGTCGGTCTCAGGGGTCTCCGGAGAGGAGCTTAGAGGGAAGGGACAGGGGTGAAGGGGAGAGAGAGAGGAGAGGCAGTCAGACAACAGAAAGAAAGGTTGTGACGAAGAAAAGATTAGGTGGAGGAAGGCAAAAGGAGCCGTTTGGTTAGTGAGCGGTAGGACGGTGGAAAGAAGGGTGGGGCAAGCGTTTGCAGCGTCCCGCATCAGCATGTGGCTCTGGTCAAGGTACGGTTCATTAGTTGAACCGTAAACCCTTGTCTAAACAAGGCTCACACATCAGCCCTAGACATACTAACATTAACTCACACTCATTCAGCATCATCCTTTGCCAGCATTATCAGTATTATTCGTATCCAGCCTAGTGCAGATGGTCCTTGACAGTCCAGTTAGTATGTCTGAAGATGCAGTACCCTGCATGCCTCATACAATACTGAATTGTTCACAAACAGGAACGAGTGTGTTGCGTCAGTACATGCTTAGAGGCAGTTGCAGGAGCTTGGTCCCTCCATCCGAAGCAGGAGAAGAAAACCAACAGTACAAGAGGTTGTTATCCAATCAGTGTGTGAGTACGGTATGGGAACTGTGCTTTGAAAACGCAGTAACATTCACCGATTTCATGCCTGGCACTAACATTCTGAGGGACCTATTGGGACCTGGGGTCAGATTGACAGCTGCACTCACGTGACGTTAGCATGAAGTGAATGACAGCGATCTGTCCCTGGATCAGTTGATAAGGCTGAAGGCTGCCTCTTCGCACCCTACTGTAGGTAGGTGTGGGGCCACTCATACATCGTTGAGTCTGAGTGACACTTGGCATGCGTTAAGGATGGTGCAGATGGAAGGAAGGAAAAGGGGATGGGGGAGTTACCTGTTTTCGTGGGAACAGCGTGTGCGCTGTGCTGGGGTCATATCTGCCTCACAAGGATGGTAGGGGGGAGTGGGGGCAGAAACCCGGTGTTTAAATTGAAAGAAGGATAAATGCACACAAGGAAACATTTAAGAACAACCATAGGTTGACTTACCTCACTGTCGACAAGCAAATACCAACCACACTATAAATATTCTGAAATGTTCATTTCAAAACAAACGTCAGTGACAGATTTTGGAACTAAGATGCTTGCTTGTCACCTTGTCGGCCATCTTTCGAAACATGCAGAGCTCGACTTAACATGTGGCACGATAGTCAAGAAGCTCTGTAGCTGATGTTGTTCCTGTGCTGAGGCTCAAGAAGGATGAGGTCACAGTCCTCATAAGGTAGCTAATATGATTCTAGACATGGGGCCTCATGTACAAAGACTTGCGTGGATTTCCTACTGAAACTTGGCGTAAGCCAAAACCCAGAAACTGTCGTACGCACAAATAAATTCAGATGTATCAAAGTGTGCGTAGGCATGGATCCAAGCACGTTTCTTTTGTACATCACAATCAAAGTGGAATTGAGCGCACATGCAGAGGTGCCGAACTCCTCCCTGTCCACGCCCCCATTTAAATATACAAATTAATGTAAATAGGCCCTGGACCTGAGATTTCCCTCTTGGTTCGATCAGTTCAGGGCCGGCTCTTGGCATAGGCGACATCTGTTGGAGGGGCGCTGCCAGGCACCCTTACTCATGCCGTTTTGTGTGAAGACGTTTTATTTATTTCTGCTTGCTAGCTACACCGTGTTTAATGTGAAATGCGCACTGCTGTTTATGTTTGTGATGAGTTTTCATTAGTTTTCTACACAGTTATCATCTTGCCTGTATGTCCGGTCTGATTTGGTGTTTTATTTCAGTTTCATCACGGGGAGGGGGGGGTAGAGCCGGCCCTGGATCAGATAAATCAAAATGAGTAGAGGGAAGAAAAGACTCAATACGGGGCTTGATAGAAAGCTTTGCAGCTCCAATTTCAATAAAATGAAAAATAATTTGAATGCGCACTTGCCCAAATGTGCATTTCGCTGGTTTACTTATGAGCTAGTTATTGTTTGCAAGTAATTCCTCGCGTTCCCTAAAAGCTCGCTCACGTCGGATTGCACCATTTGCAAGGTCCTCAAACAACGCTAAAGCTGCCATTGTTAATACTATTTTCTTCATCACATTGCGCATGCTTTTATATTCACCTATATGATTACAAACGCCTGGGTGTGTAAATTGTTCATAACGGTGTCTCTGACGTGATGACTCTGATGACAGTTTTCACATTATTAACAGTTTCCCAGCATCACCTCTAAGTGTCGCCAAAGGAACAATAGCTGTAGAAACGTGCGTACGACAGCTATGAAGTTGGCGTGGGGCACCTCACATTTCCACGGTCATTTCACGTTTGATACATCTGAACGTGAGCGTGGGAAAGGACGTACGCCACGTTTTTGTGCGTACGCAACCTTTGTACATGAGGCCCATGGACTTTCTCAGTCACTTCTGAGAGTGCTGCGATGAGCGCCAATCTCAGAGCAGTGATTGTATCTATGACCGGGCTATAATACATCCCTACTAGACTTCCTTGGTTTAGATGCTTCTCCCCAACCAACCCCTATGACTGGCACCTGGTTAGGGCCTCAAGAATCCACTATGCAATTATCTTTAGATAGGTATGCCATGCTAATTGGGGGATCATTATCTGATGAGCTCGCCAATCAGAATTCTCAAACTGAGCCAGAGAGGAAACCAACAAACCTGGATTTTATAGGACTTTAATTCATTTAATTAATTACAGGCATGAGTTCCTCTGCAGTCTGAAGGCTGACTCTTGCTGCCTGGCTGACTAGCAGGCTGGTTCAAATGAGTAACTTTGATGACTGTCCCCTGTCTGGCTGCTTCTGGCTAGCAGAATCTGACAAAGCACTGACCTCACTAATGAATGGGTTCTTGAAGTTATAGTAATGAAGAAAGAAAAGCAAACAAAAGACTAATGCAGAGGGAGAGGGGGGAAAGAGAGTGTGTGAGAGAGAGAGAGAGAGAGAGAGAGAGAGAGAGAGAGAGAGGGAGAGAGAGAATGAATGGAGAAAGAGAGGTAGAGGATGAAATGAGCATGAGAGTGAAAGAGAAAACTCCAGTTGTAATTTATTAGAAGAGCATCCCAGTTTGTGTGTGTGTGTGTGTGTGTGTGTGTGTGTGTGTGTGTGTAGTTGGGGTGGGGGTGGGTCAATGTTTAATGCTGTCTGTTCAAAAGACCAACGTTTTATTTCGTGTTCCCACACTCAAATGACCACATGGGGCAAATGGATGCTCCATACTACCTGGCAGTTTATGACAGATTATTGAAATTGCATGTACTACCTGCTACATGTACTACATGTATTTACATGGAAGCCTGTAGCATGATCGGTGAGCAACCAGAAACCCCCATAGATGTCATCTTTGTCACCCCATCTCAGGTAAAAATAGAAAAAACGGGATGAACACACACACACACACGTAAAATACAATAGTGTACAATAGTGAAAACCCATGAGTGGAGATGATGTTACTCTAAGACAAAACTAATCATTCTGAGGTTTTACTCTTATCCTACAAAAAGTCATACCATAATATGATGTGCTCACAGGCGTATGCTGCGAAAATCTATCCAACTCAACTACAAATGTAGACCGAATGTGCATGAATGTGCAAAATATGGATAAATCGATTAAATGAAAATGCCAATCCAGTATATTCAGTATTTGTAGCAGTATGTGTTCATTATTATTACAGTTAGTGATAGTTTTTACCTGGGCGTGTGGTCGTGCGCAGCTCCATCATCGTACACAAACGTCTGGTTGGTGTAACATTCGCTGCACATTTTGGATGGAGCACTGGCAGTGCAGTCTGGCGGGGTGTCTGTTGTTGTAAAGTTTCCCTCTTCAGAGTCGTGGTCCCGGGTTAATGGCATCGGAAGCTAGCCTGAGGTGGAGGCAACCACTTGAGCAAACCTCTCTCTGAAGTCGACCGTCTCAGCTTCCTCTGCGCATCTTCTCATGTGGATGTGTACTGTAGTGGTATAACCCTGCGGTCTTTAATTATGTTGCAGGCGCGCACACAGGTGAAAAGTATCAGTCAACAAGCGCTACAACTACATGGATCAAATGTTTAGGCCATACTCTCATATGTTTACCGACAAGTTGTTTTGAGTGAAACTCCTTGTAGACTGACAACGAACCTCACAAACGTCGGACATCGCATGTTTGGTTGTGGGACGATACCCTACCACACTTTATGATAGCGAGGGAGACGAAGCGATATGAAGCGGGTCTTAAAAGTTTTCGTGATACTTGCGCCCTCTGTTGGCTATTCTAACGCCCGTAAACATTTAGCTCCAAGCGTGAACATTTATTTCAGGGATATGCACAAACACAGTGATAAAATACATGTCATTCTCTGCATTTCGCTGTGGTTTATTCAGGTTTCCAACAGTTTTCCATTGTGTATTTGTGTACACAATACATGTTTATTCTCCAGCATTAACCTACAGGAAACAGCAATCAGGAAGTAGAACATTCTAGAAGGGTTTGACAAGCGCAATATGTCCGCCAGGGTGCTTGGAATTCATGCTGCCAAAGTGTCTGTGAAAGCAGAGTAAAGAGCATCATCTGGACTGTTAACTGTACTAGAGAATTAACATGTAGCACAGAGAGTTAACATGTAGCACAGAGTAGAGAGTTAATATGTAGCACAGAGTAAAGAGTTAACATGTAGTACAGAATGAAATGAGCAAAATAAGGGATTTTGTAGCTTGTACACGTGTGTGTGTAACTCACCTCCATGAATTGGTCTCATGCTCGTAAGCCTCCATGGTTTTAAGGTTTGTAAGTCCGTCAGATCCACCTATAGCTAACAGCATCCCATTAAACACCATCAAGGAAACCTAGCATACAAAGATACACACAGAGACAGACACACACACACACAAACATGAGGGAGCAATGTCTTGGGTAAGTGGTGGATCAGTGCATCATCATGCATCAGGGTTTCAAAAAGTATCAAAACCTGCAGAAACCTCCCACCTGGTGCCTCTTGCTTCTCATTGGTCGGACCGGGGTCCAGCGGTGTGTTTCTGGGTCAAACTTCTCCACAGTGCTGAGCTCCAGTAGCAACTCGTCCCGCCCCCCAGCCACATACAGGCGGTCCAGGAACACGGCACAGCCCGGGTTCTCTCTTGCCGTCAGCATGGGCGGGCACATAGTCCAGCAGCCATCCAATGGGCTGTAGCGCTCCACTAATGTGTGTGTGTGTGTGTGTGGGGGGGGGAGTCAAGGGTCAGGGATCAGGGGTTGTGTTAGTGTATGATGTATCCTCATCAGCCTAAAACAAGGGCCTATCTCGTTTGACACTGTTCCAGAGGACAGGCTGTATTGAATAGAAAAAAAACTCTCATCTTTAGAACTAAAGCCATTCAAAGTCTATTGATTCTCTACTCCACATAGCAAAACGTTCTGACCGCAGAAATTGGTAGCAATTTTGTTCCACACATTCAGTCAGGAATATAATAACATATAATAAAACCAGTGATGTTCAGTCAATCCCTGCTTTATTCCTTCCTCTTCCATTCTTCCTACCCTGTTGCTCTGGCCCTACCTCCCACGGGCTACTGCACAATGCTGGTGAATGATGGACAGATGAATGAAGTGGGGGGGGGGGGGGGGGGGGGGGGGGGGGGGGGAGGGGGGGGAGGTTGAGAGCGGATGACGAGCCCTGTACACTCTGGCCTCCGGCACAAAAATAGAAAGCCCAGAGCCAACTGGTCATAGCCTCGGCATACCTCGAGCAGTCTGCGACAGGGCCTTGACACTGCAGACGCCATCTGCTGTGTCTGTGTGTGTGTGTCAGATGTGTTCAACACAAGGTATAGGCTTCCAGAAGCAATTACATCAGTGGGGGACCCCTGTTCTTTCTGACCTTGTCCTCTGGGGTCCCCACCAGACCAAGTTCAGGTACCAGCTTCCCCCGGATGTGAGAACCTTCCCCTATAGTTCAAGTTCCTGATGCAAGACTGCAGAATTTGAAGCCACTTTTACTGGCCACGTTTGCTGGAATACTTTGTACTAATCCCCTCAAACGTGTTTGTTATTTTCTCTGCAGGCACGAGCATCGCTGACGCAACATATACGTCAAACAGCACCTGAACATTTCTCCCACCAAACATTTGATGAGCTCATTTACAAGCATGACGGTATGCTGGCCCCCGATCTGGTGAGTTCCAGTGGAACCTGGGTGTGTACCTGAGTCCAAGGGCATCTCTCCATCCGTGCCCCCTATCACGTAGAGGAAGCCCCCCAACACTGCGGCAGCTGCCCCGGCTCTGCGGCGGGACATCGGGGGAAGTTTGGTCCAGGTGTTCCTCTTCGGGTTGTATCTGACCTCAGGAGAAACCGATTCGGACACGTTTGTTCTGGTGAGCGTGATGTGTGTGTGACTGTGGGGTTTTAGTGTTGTGTGCATGTTGTGAGTCTGTGTGTGTGTGATGTGTACGTGTGCGCAGGTGTCAGCGTACTTCTCCACAGTGTTGATGCAAGCGACCCCGTCGTGGCCCCCCAGTGCAATCAGACAGTTGTCCATTTCCAGCAGACACACTCTGCTGCGGGGGGCACTGAGGGGGGCCACATCTCCGCTCCAGGTGTTGGTCTCTGGGTCGTATCTGTGGGGGCAGCAGGGAGAGGTGGAGTCAAGGAGTAGTGTGAATTACAGATTATTCGTGGGAAGCATGGAGGGTTGGAGTTCAGAAGCGGTTTTGGGGGCAGCATTGAGGGGTGGAAATAGAAAATAATTTGATTGTAACAGTCAGTTGAAAAGCTCTGGTGACATTCTGGAGTGGAATTAGGGAATTTGTTGGGTTTCTGTCTTTGAAGGGTTCATTTAATTTGTTGGTTTTAGATACTGAGGTGTTACGCAAGGTATCTTTCTGGGAAGAACTTGTTTGAAAAGGATTTCATCTGAAGTTTTTACCATGGAGACCTGACTGTACTGCTTGGGTAACATTGTGTGCGTCACTAAGTGATGTGTCATTCATTGATTTAGGTAGAGTACCCTGCCCCCTCCTCCCTTCCGTTCTGTATCTCACCTCTTTCTTCCTTCTTTTTCTCCTCCAATGCAGAATATCTCACTGAATATACACTATATAACCAAAAGTATTTGGTCACCCATCCAAATGATCAGATGGATGGGTGACCAAATACTTTTGGTAATATAGTGTACACATGGATTAGATGTATTATGTACAGCCGACATGGTCTATTGAAAAGTAGAGCCATGCTGTTGAAGATACATACCTCCTCCTACAGATCAAGGACACAGCCGTCTGACAGCCAGAACAAATAAATACTCTTATATAAAAAATAGATACTGTTCAGGATTTACATTTTACATTTACATGTATTCATTTAGCAGACTTTCTTAAAAAAAGAGCATCGGTCACTGATCATAACAACATGATAGTCCCCAAAAGCTGCAGGTTGTCAGATTATGAAATATACATAAAAACCAAACAAGTGCTACTGGGAGAAGCCTCAAGAGCATTCAGTTAAACAAGTTACAATTACATGGCATGCATGTCAAATAGGTACTAGTGTACCTGTAGGAAAGCAAGTAATAATCATAATAATATATAAAAAAATGAAGAGTATGGCCGTGTTTTTGCGTATTTCGGGTTTATCTTGCATTTTCCTTGGCCCTACTGACGTGTGTCTCCCTGTGTGTGTCTCCCTGTGTGTGTGTCTCCCTGTGTGTGTGTCTCCCTGTGTGTCTCCCTGTGTGTGTCTCCCTGTGTGTGTCTCCCTGTGTGTGTCTCCCTGTGTGTGTGTCTCCCTGTGTGTGTGTGTCTCCCTGTGTGTGTGTGTCTCCCTGTGGTGAGAGACAAAGGGGGGTCAATACAGAAGAGATTGAATAGCATGCATCAGAACAGCAGCAGTCATCAGAAGTGATCCGTCACTCCTAGACAACATGGCTTCAGACATCACCTCCTGCATCAGATGATCTAGGTCTAGGACATGACCTAGTCTGTCTGACCAGGACTCTGGTAGCGTTATCCTGGTTCTCCTGACAACATCAGAATCGGGGATTTCAACCCATTTGAAAGCAAGTGTGGAGTCAAATGTCTTCTGATGAGTACAGTAAAAGTTAATGGAAGTGTTTCTACTATGGAATCTGAATGGTCATAATCAGTGCAGTAAACTCTCACCTTTCCACGCTGCTCATGCAGGTGACATCATCGCACCCCCCCACGGTGTAGATGAGCCCCCCCAGTGAGCACACACCAGCGTCGCCACGGTGACGGATCATGGGGGCGGACATCTTCCACTCGTTGTGCTGGGTGCAGAACTGCTCCACCGGGCAGGAGGGATCATCTCTACTCCAGCCACCCACTGACACACACACACACACACGTACACACACACACATTGTACATCCACCCCATACACAGAAGCATTTAGAAAACACACCACAGTCACGCACGCAGGATAGTAATTTCACAGCTGCTTTGTCATGTGATCTTGGCAGCATTGACAGCGGTCTGCAGGCTGTATGTCATATCACTTTTGTAACAAAGTCCACAGGTATTTTTACAGGGACCCTGTGGGCTCTGCTGTCACCAACATGCAGCTCGTGGTGAGAGTGGTGTGCTGAACCACACAACTCGGTCAGCCTCACACACACACACACACAACACACACAGATGACCCCAACAGGATTAACAAAATAAATGACTGCCCAAAACTAAAGATTATTTAAAGAACACAGTATCATAGCAGTCTGTTCTGGCACTGGTGGTTAGAGCGACACCTCTGCTGAGCCTCAGCTCAGCCTTGCTCACAGTGTTTGCGTTTTCATCTATAGAATCCCATGCATCTTTATCGCTCCAAAGTATCCGTCTTCATACAGGCTTTGTTGGTAACCAGGAAGTTTGTCATCACCCCAGCCCCCCCCCCAAGGTGTTGAGAGACTGACCTACGTAAACCGTGTCGGAAGCTTGGGCGGAGGGGTTGGGCGGTAGTCTGCTGAGTTTCTGCCGGCTGGCGATAGGCCCATTGGCGCTGGGTCCACCTCGGCGTGCCGTGGCAACCCCTCCAGAACCTGGTTCGCTTTTTGGCGGTGGAGCCGAAGGTTCTGACTCTCCCCGCACCTCGCTGTGATGGAGAAGACAATAGACCAGTGCTCTGTGAAATATGAAAAAGCCAGGACGAGCATAAGCTATGATTCAGATTCAGATTACTTTATTGATCCCGAGGGAAACTCCTTTGTATCAACGGCACACAGTCTCGCAAAGCACACAAGGGTAAGGGTGTGAGGTAAAAGATTAGAAAGTGTACACAGGGGTAGGGGGTGGGGTCAATAACAATAAGTAAAAAAATGGTGGGTGAGGTGAATCCTCCCAGGGAGCATAATGATTATGAGACAGTATGCACACTGTCAATACAAGCACAAATATGCATGTAACACAGTAAATGGTCGTAGTGGAACATGTAATCAATTCAACTGTTGCTTGAAAGTATAACGCTAAAGAAAACATTGCAAATGTCATAAAAGATCATACAAGATGAAACAGGCCTTCTAAATGAGTTGTTAGTAGAATTTACCCTTGCTCATTGTACACCCCCATCGTCCTTCTGCCTGAACTGAGAAACACTGAGGGCCTATGAGTCTTAGGTTTACACCTCACCCATCGCGTACACACACACATACACACACCTCGGACCCCCAGGCATATTTCTTGCAAAAAACTCACACACTCCCATACACATCCCTTAGTCACACATGGTAGCTACACACCCTCTTTAGACCCACAGACACATATTCCGCCAAACAGTCCTTACAAAAACGCCCTGTGTATACCCATGTTGGCATTAATATACAGAATGTTGTTTCACATGTCCAAATCTGGTGAGTCACTGGCAGTAGTTACTGACTTTCTGATCTTTTTATTCTGATCTTATTATTTGTATTATTTGTTTATATGTATCATATCTGTAGTGTATTTTACATTGTATTCATTTTTATTTTATTAGTATGCCACATATATGTTCTATGTTTGCTCATTCCTGCCAAAGTGAATTCTATGTTTGTTAACCCTTGCATAGCGAATAAACCCCCATTCTGATTCTGATCTTTCCTTTCTAACGGCCAACATGTCTGATATAGTATTTCCATGTTTCCCTTGAAACCACAAACACGTCTGCTACATTCTGTAATTCAGTGTGTATGGGTGTGTGGGTGTGTGTCCAGCCTCAGAGGCCGCGTCCCTCTATTCTGACTCAGTCATGCTCAGTATATCTGCGTGTGAATTTTTACAGGGTTGTGAAGAGAGCTGGTCTGCTCAGTGTACATTCCCAGCTGACAAGAGGCAGCTGGCCAGGAAGTGAAAAAGGGTGGGAGGAGAGAGAGATTTCTAGAAGGTTTCAGTTTTCTGTCAAATCTGCTAATCTGATGCGAAGATGAGGAGGATACACACCCAGACAAAACATGCACGCACACACACACACACACACACACACACACACAAAAACACACGCATATTCACATGCCCACAAACACAAGGACCACTGAATTGTAACAGAACTAGTCAATAGCACACAAACCAAGGTTTCCAAAGGTCATGACAGTGGGGTCAGATAGCTCAACGGGTTAAGGCATTGGCCTTGTGATCGGAAGTTTTTGAGATTGAGCCCTGGCTGTGGCTATGTGACATTGTGTCCTTGGGCAAGGCACTTCACCCTACTTGCCTCAGGGAAAAATGGCCCTGTACTTACTGTAAGTCGCTTTGGATAAAAGTGTCTGCTAAATGAATAAATGTCATGTAAATGACAGAGACCACACAAATCCTGTAGTGCGCCAGGTGAGAGAAAGCTTTTGGTCATGACTTATAAGATAATCCTTTATTTGCCCTGCAGTGGGGAAACTGTTACACAGTTATACAAAGAGAACCCACAGAACATGCGGACCAAGGATCCACCTTGAAGGCTGTCTTGGTTTGAATCAACATCATTATCAGTTGGATTTCAACTCACTGTAATAATATTCTCAATCTCTTCTGGGATGGGATAAGATGTGGAGAGGAATTATCGCCAATGAGAGCCTGCAGGCATTTGGTATAACCTAAGAGATGGGAGCGAGCGGTCGGATTCAACAGAGTCTGTGTTCATCTGTGGTTACACTTTATTTAGAGAGTCCCCTTCAGGCTGACTGCAGATTGTCATACCATCAGGAAACTATCAGCAGATAGCTGATTCTCACCTGGCTGGATTTAGGTTTTGGCTTAAAGGTGGGCTTTGTGGATAGTGAATCTGAATGTCATAGACAGATCACATCGTGACTTTCCAAATAAGGTGTTAGCGAGTTTTTAATAGCGACAGCCTTTATTAGTATTGGTGTTACCAAATGTTTACAGTGTTAGTCACAGTTCAGCATGCTGGGGAGCATGAGTATGACCATGCTGTTGGAATCTTCATCCTATATGTTTCCCAGGAAACTCGATCTGGAAATGCCCTTTCCACTTTTCATGCTAAGTTATAGCTCCCCCCCTCCCCCCCCCCCCCACACACACACACTGCTGTCATCCCACACTAAATGCCTTCAACTGCTGTTTCTGCCTAGGGGAGGGAGAAACATAACTGGCATGCCTCTTGACAAGATCCCTCCGGGAGGAAAACGACAGGAGCGGAGGGGAACGAAAGATGCAGATGCAAACACACGTACACGCACACACATACTGACACACACACACACATACTGACACACACACATGCATAGTGACACACACACACACACACAGGCCACCTTTGGTGAAGGACAAGCACATCACAAAGCTCCATAACATATATCCCCCGCCCTCTTCCTAAAAAATATATTTGTTCCGGAGATAGTCACCACATACCAGAGGAAACACAACACCTGCGTGTGTGCGCGCATTTGTCTTTGTAGGAAGATGATCTTGAACAATGTAAAAGCCCCCCCCACCACTAGCCACACATGAAAATGAACACATGGAGTCCCATATAGCTTATCTGCATCCTGAGTTATTATATGTTAAAATGCCTTGGCATTTTATTTTATTATTTTATTAAGTTTTATTTTATTTTATTTATTTTACCCCATATGCTCCAGTGGGTATTGTGTTTTATTGATTTATTTGTGTATTATTTTAAGTGAAGCACTTTGGGTCAACGAAGTTGTTTTAAAGGTGCTATATAAATTAAATTGAATCAAATAATGAATAGTTGTCTATCTTACAGTAATGGTCACTCATCAACAGAATAGGGGAAAAAGGAATGGTATTCCTACGAGAACCCGAAAAATGAGGAACAGGACCGGAGTAACACACCTGGAGACATCATGAGTTCTAGCTGTTTAGGGCTTAGTGAACGAGGAGGGAGATGCACCCTAATGGGCAGAAGAGAACAGCAAATCACGGTTGAGTCACCCCCGATTATACTACAGGTGTCACTGCGAAGAGCCTACCACATACAAGACTGCGTCTTCTAAACGCTTAAACCAGAAATTGTTCTAAACGGCAGGAGGAAGACCGAATTAATGAGTCGGTGAACAAGATGCCAACAAACTTTTGTGAACTGAACAGGAATTCAATCTCCATACCAAACATGCATTTGAAATCAGTCAAGGTAACGGCAGAACGTTCTGCATTAAATCTTCGACCAACAATGTCACAAATGAAAAAAAACATCTATCTTTCTCTACCAAAAACCGAATGCGTCCTAAAACGCGTGAAGACGACCAAATTATGAGCAGTGGCAAATATCGAAAGCAAAAATGTCAGAAATGATTAGTTCAGAAATAATTCAGAATGGAAAATAGATGTTGGTGCCTGTACTTACTCCTTTGAGGGCATGGTGATGTTGATCCTGAGGGAAAGTCAGACCTATTTGCCAGTGGTTCTGTGCGGATTGTCTTCTACTGTACCCCTTTCTTTGTGTGTTTGAGTGTGTGTGTGCTGTTGTGGTACAGGAGCGCTCAGAAGTCTCACTGCAGAGCTCTTCTGACCTCTGCTAGAGGAGGTTGCGGACATGTGCGTTTTCAGTACACACACACGCATATACGTACAATTACACACACATACACATCACCCACACACTCATGCATTGAGTGAATGTCTGCCATCTCCAGAAGCCCCAAGCAGACCAACCAAGAGAACTATTTAGGTACATTCAGTAGATGCCATTTGTGTTCCACACACGCACACACACAATATAAGCAGGGATGATTTGCCAACTTGTTTGCAACATAGAATGTGTGTGTGTGTGTGTGTGGGTACTTATGTGAGCATGTAGGTGCTGACACGCTGAGGGCAAGAGTGTGTTCCTTTTTGGAAGACAAACCCCACAGGTGTGGCCCTTCACATGGGGGACACAATGTTTCATTCTCAATATACCCATGCTAGAAAAATCTGCACGGAATAACTGTGCTCGTCCTAAGTGGTGACAGTGCGTCGGTTCGTTGACATGCTTGTTTTCTTGCCTGGGATGTCCTTCTGTGTGGGGTAATGTGGCCCTGTGCTAGTCATTAAAGTATGCATGGTGGTGGACGCTCTTCGTAGGCATGCTACCTGATCTGGCTGACAGGGGTGGATACTGTTACCTGGGGGGGGTCAGTTACTTGGAGGTGGGAGCATTGGGCCAGCCTGGCCATGGTTGTTTATGTGGCAGCAGAGACGTCTGCATTTTTTTCTGACCGGAGCGTTCCGGTTCTGCTGGTCAGCCGGGATCCACAGCAGGTTCAGGAGCACAAGGAGCAGGTGATTTGGAGACATCATGCAGGTAAGCTAGCTGTTCTGGTCCCCTGTAGCATTAGGAATGGCTTTATTCTTTTGTGGGTTTGTGCTAAAGTGTCTGGAATCCTGTACAGTATTTAAGATAGTTCTTGTTCGGTTTTTGCAACTAAAAACATGTTTAGTTCAGGTTTTCGTGTGTCTTTTTTCTTAACTTTTCATCCCTTTATTTTTCCTCACTCCTACTTCTCCCCCCATTCCCTCCCTCTCCAGTTCTCCCTGTGTAGGCTTCGGACCCACCAGTGGTGTTTCCTGCTTTTCAATGTTCTGCTGTTCCACGCTCTTCTGTTTGGGGCAGACTTTGTTGAGGAGTACCTCCTCCAGCCCAGCCCGGGCATATACACTGACAGCATGGTCCTGGACATCCGGGAGAAGGCCAGGAAACTGGACCTAAGTGGCTCCCAGGATAACGTCTCCCAGTCTTACCCGATCAGCAACCCTAAAGCCTGTCTCAACTCCGACCTCTTCCTCCTCACGTTCGTCTTCAGTCACCCCGGCAACGTCAGCCAGCGAGATGCAGTGCGTGCCACCTGGGCCAATGTATCGTACGTACAGGGGTTCCCTGTGCTGACGCTGTTCTTCCTCGGCTCCTCCCCCTCGTCGGCCAACCAGGAGGCCGTCCTGAGGGAGTCAGATCTCCATGGTGACCTGGTCCAAGGTCACGTGACCATGACGGACTCTCTGCGCAGCCAGACTGAGCGGACTGTCTTGGTGCTGCGTTGGGTTGTCACATTCTGCCCCATGGCCCGCTTTCTGCTACTGGCTGAGGAGGCCGTGTTCGTCAACTTGCCCGCCGTTGGTGGGTATTTGCTGGGGCTGCACAGGCATCCTGAGGATTTCTACCTGGGGAGGGTGATCCACAAAGACCCCCCAGACCGAGACCCCTCCAGCCCTGGCTACCTACCCCCTGCCCTCTACCCCAGACGTTACCTCCCTGACTACTGCTCCGGCTCTGCCTTCGTCCTCTCCCAGGATGTGGTCAGGAAGGTGTACGTGGCCTCTTCCGTCGTCCACTCCCCGGTACCGTCCGATGTGTTCGTGGGCCTGTGCGCCGAGAAGGCTGGCGTGGTGCCCGTCCACAGTGCCAGGTTCTCTGGGGACAAACACGTCCGCTACAATGCCTGCTGCTACCGTTGGCTGTTCAGTTCGGCAGGGGTGGGGGCGGAGGAGCTGGGGCAGGTGTGGGGAGGTGTGGGGCAGGAGGATGATGGTTGCTCCGTCCTGGAGACCTACTATGGCCTGGTGGCCTGTAAGGCCCTCACCTACTTGGACAAACTCTCCTTGAGCTCCCAGCAGCAGTTGGGCAACAACTCCAATGGCTAAGTAGTTTCACTTTGTAAGCGCACCACAAATGATTGAAGTGAATGTGTCTGTTCTAAGACCGTGTGCAAGCAATTGTGCTGTGTTTATGTGCGAGTCCAAATGGAGAACATTTTGTGTATTGTCATTCTTGTCAGGCAGGGTGAGTGACGTGGAACGCTGCCTGGCGCAGACTCATGGCTGTGGGCCAGACAAAGACAGTAGATAATTCTAGCAGGCAGGAGTGATCAGTGGAACCAAACCACTGGAGAGGAACAATGCCTTCCTAGTATCAAATTTCAGTTTTGACAGGAGGATACCTCCCCTGGCGTCTGACACATTTACATCAAAAAGGGACGACATCAAACTAGAAATTGTGCTCTGTAATATGAACATGGCTGAGAGCGATTATATCCAGTATTATAAAGACTTTTTTGCTGTTTTTGCTTGCATTACTGTGTGTTTTCTATGCTGGCAACAGAACCTCCTGACATCTGGACCAGATCTCTGCTCAGTATCCGTTCTGCAGTAAGGACATGAGCCCCTGATGCTCTCTGTCTGCCTCCACAGCAGCTTGACAGCCGGCCTCAGCCTTGTTGGGTCTTGCTTGGATCTCACTGCCTGTATGTCTGTCTCCCTCTGAGCATGCTGCCTTCCCATTGGTTTCTTTTTCTCACTTCATTGGCCATCTTTCCTGCCCAATCCTGTCTGATTGGGTCCAGCCAAGAGACACACATGCCTCTGAGGAGTCCTCCAGCCATTAGATCACAAACAGACCACATCAATGAATATCCAAATATGTATGTGTGCCTGTAGAAGGTAGGCTTTTCTCTGACTTGTAAAACGTAAATGTTCTCTTTGGGTGAGTGTGAATTTAGACTGAGTGGTGTGTCTACAGTAGAGGTCAGAGTAAGTCTGGTCACATGCTATTGGTGCTCCATTAAGGCCAGACTCCTCCATCCATCCTCAAACATCCAGGAAACATTACTCACTGCTCTGAGCTAACATCTCCTCCACACCTTGCCACTTATGCAAGTAATGACACTGACCTTCCTGTCCTAAACGATTAGTTGACTCCATGACACATCGTTAAGAGAATTAAGATTATAGGTTGGAAATGGCAGCCATGGGGGGGGGGGGGGGGGAGTCCATGGCACTCAAACACAAGACAGGAATAAAGCCAGATGACAATGAAAAAAAGTAATTTACTTGTAATGACAATACATGGCAAATACAACAAACATGAAATTCATTAGTCAAGCCGATAAGGTCAGGATAGGAATGTTCAGACCACAGATTTCTAAACACTGTTGATCCTGGTTAGTTCAGAGTACCGAGAACTACATTGGCTGTGGTCTGTGACCTCACTCCGCCCCTTCAGTGGCCACAATGTTAATGGCTGTGACGTAGTACGGTCCCTCCCGGAGGTAGGTTTTCAGACGGAGGTAGTGCTGGCTACCCAAGATGGTGGCAGCCGTTGAGGAGCCCACCAGAGCCCCCACCAGCTTGAACTTGGCATCCTTGGCCTCCTTGGTGGGGCCGGTGGAGCGGTCTACGACATACTCCATGAAGCCCGGGGAGTTGAGCATCAACTTCTGACCCCACGGCTGGTGGGCGATGGCCTGGGGAAACACAAACGCACACCGGCAATGCTCAGGTCAGCGAGAGAAGACGTTTCATTAGGGTGGACAATAGAACGCGTTTTTCCTTGCCAAGCTAACCAACTGTCAAGTGATTCTAGAGCGCAGGTAGCAAACACATTGAATCGAACGTCTCTGACATCGTCTTTAGCCTAATTGTGGCTAAAAGCGAATCCTAAGAAAATAGCACCGGAATTTTCAGGTCCAAGTCCTTTTCAGAGCTCAATAACTAGCGACTATTTGCAATATATTAAAAACAAATATGACAGTTAGCATGTAGACACTTACACCTTAATTCTATCAAATGTTGGTTGCGATCAACATTGAGAAAGTATATGAAAATATTGCTTATAGTTTTTGAAGCTTTGGCTACCTTTCATAGAGGGTCAGCACAACCGGGAGACATATCTTAAACGAAAGCTTAGGTCGTTTTCTTCAAAATAAGGTATGTTTAATCAATTTTTAAAAATATACATTTTGAGAAAAATCAAGTTGAAGTCATGTTGATGAAAATCCCGCAGGAATGCATGGAAATCTGAACGTTCTATGATGACAAAAGTTGGTTTTCCCCCTTGTAACCTATTTTAGCATATCAGCACAACTTTTTTACTTTCTGTATAGCTGGGTCCTGCAATACTACGCAATCTATCAAATTTTGAAAAAAATCTAAAGATATACATTTTATGTTTTGGCCTCTTGAATAAGACTTTTTACCAGCCTGTAACATCAGGATTGGAGTGCCTGAGCAGCTCGCACGCTGGCTAGAAGCAGAGATGTTATGTAGAACCTGACAGATTCTCGGTGCCACAAAATCCAAGATTAAAGCGATGGAATTTTTCAAAAATCTCGCATAAAAATTGTTTTTATGAGAAAACGGATCGGGACGGATTAAAAGATGAATAAAACCTGACTTCGGATTAGTTTAAGTTGGCTTATGTTGCATACGAATAGCAAAAAAAATATTTTCAAAACATTTAAGAAATTTTTGGTCTGTCCACCCTAGTTTCATTGGCAGGGGAAACCAATGCTTTAGTTGGTTCTCAGAACCCAACTAAACAGTAGTCATGTGGTGTAGTCAGTTAGGGCGTCAGGCTGGTAATCAAAAGGTCCCTGTTTCGAACCCCGGCTGTGTCAGCATGCTGTTGTGTCCTTGGGCAAGGTACTTCACCCTACTTGCCCTTAGGGGGAATGTCCTGGTACTTGATGTAAATTGCTCAGGATAAGAGCCTCTGCTAAATGACAAAATGTAAACCGAACTGGCCACAGTGAAGGACCTCATAAGGCCAGGTAAAAGAGCCCTCCCATAGTCCTGACTACAGTAAAGAGATCAGACACAAACACAAGCCTACAGTTATGAAATGGGCTGACCTTCATCTACAAGGGCCATAAAAGACGTCCAGAGAGATGAGTCAGCAAGGTGGATTAGGCCGAGTGTCTCCTGTTGTTCTCTCGTTCACCCTCCTGTCCACCTGCCCCACTCACTCCCACCACTCTCAACCACCCCTTTGCTATACCTTCACCTCTCTCCCCCAAACTCACAGTGAAGATGCTGAGGGCTGCACAGTGCAGTTCAGGGAAGGGCTGGGTGCTGATGTTGCGGATCATGTCGATGGGCTGGTCCGACAGCAGGTGGAACCAGGACTCTGTCAGAAGCAGCAGGTCCTCCGTCTGCTGTTCGGTCTGCAACGCACAGATTCAACTAACAGTGCTGCATCACTGCTGGCAAGACTTATTCAGGAGAGGAGACGCATGGCAGCTGCCATAAGAACACACACCTGCAGAGTGAGCAGGATGGAGAGGGCGTCCAGACAGCGCACTCTTAGTTCCGTAGCTCCGCTTTTGGCCAGCTGACTCATCCTCAACAGTACAGACTTGAACTTCTCGCCTGGGAACACACACACACACACCATTTACGCACACTGAGTTTTTACCACCAGAGAATAGCTCAACTTGTAACTCTGTTACAGGTATTGTTTCTCCAGTATAGTACAGCCACATACCCGTCTTCCCAAGGACTTGCTTTCCCTCCACAGTGGAGCCCAGGACGCCGAGCGTGTCCAAGGCCACGCCGGTCATCACAGGGTCGGGGTCCAGGGCCATCTCAAACACCTTGTTCTGGAAAGCAGGGTAGCTCTCACACACCTGCTGAGGGCTGTCCATGATGGCCAGGTTCCCAAAGAACTTAACCAAGCCTGAGGGAGAGGAACAGGCGGACAGTCAAAGATCACAGGACTTGACACACAGATCGGCTGAGAGTTCAGAGTTACTCTTTTCCTCAGTACCCCTCACCAGGCAGGTAGAAGCTGGAGAAGGGGTCCGAGTCAGCCCCTATTATCATGTTGGATATCTTGTCAGTGATGCCCTGCTGTGCCAGGTACTGGCGGCCATGTTGACTTTGCGCAAGTGAGGTCACCATCTCAATAGCTGTTGCCCTGGAACAAGATGGAAGCTCCTTAATTAAAGGAGGAAACTAAGGAAGGAGATTCAAAATCATTTAAAATCATTTAGACAGTGAGTTTCAGTACTCACCTGACCAGTACGTCATCCCCAGTCAGCTCTCCCAGCAGCTGGGGGAGGAAGTCGCTGGTGGCGCAGTACCCCAGAGAGATGGCGGACACCGAGGAGATGTCCACTACCAGCTACACCACCAAGGACAGGAGAGGTCATGCCAAGGAAGTTGCGCTCTAAAAATGTTCATTTTTCTTTGCTCTTAAGAACATTTGTTAGTTTAGTTGGAGATAATTTGAGGCAAACAAAACCGTGAAACCTTCGGTTTGGCTGCAGGAAAATTTCTGCAGTAAAAAGGATTGACCGGATCTCCTACAATTACCGATATGTAATTCATATATCCACAACCACGTGCACTATGAACTTATGTATTCGTAAGGTTCTTTATGATATTGAACATACCTCGTAGACTCTGTATCTGACGACGTCACTGGTGGCCATCACGTCCTTCAATTCTTTGAAGAGGTCACTGCGAAAAAGGGTGTCCAAGCCAGGTTTGGATTCACTGAGAGGCGTGAGGGCTTTGATAGCCTGTGGGAAAATAAACACACAAACAATCTGTAGTCTAATCTCTGTTTTAATCATATAGAGACATGATCCAAATACTCAATATCGTCACCACTTCTAACCTCTTTGCCCACAGATATCTTCTCCGCCTTGATGCAGTGGATGACACCGCGCAGGAGGTCATGGTTGTTCAGAACCTCTGTGACTGCCTCAGGGTGTCTCACTATGCGACTGATCTACAGGAAAACAGTGTAATAGTCTTGATCCATCTCACATCAGTATCTTATGCTAAAAGCTATGAATACGCAGATGTATTGGTTTAGGCTCAACGCAGTCTGACCTTCCAGCCTACCTGTGTCAGGGCTAGCATCTTGACAGAATCGTTTGGGTGGGTCAAGCCGCTTTGGAGTTCATCTCGGCAGTTCTGGATGAGGTGGACGGGGCTAAGGGCTTGCAGGACACGACCCAGGATGTCCACACACAGCTCAATCCGCAAACTAATGAAAAAAAATACCAAACGGCAGAGATTCGGTAATCCAGCAAGCTCCTCTGATATAGCAACACGCTCGCACCCTAGTACTGTGGTCGCACATGTCTCCTTTGTTGTAGCATTCATACATGGTCCTTATTGGGCCTCATTGGTTGGTATTAATTGTGGATCAAAGCAGGTAAATAAGGAAGAAAATACAAACTCATCAGCCAATGCGCTGGACATGCATGTAGGCAACTACAAACACGCAAGCGAAAACAGACTTAAAACAGCTATCTACTACTAGATAACCTAGTCAGCAGCACCCTGTTGTAAAAAGGCTAATAAGCTTGTAACGTTTAGCTAACCGAGTCAGCACTACCCTTAGAGATCCACAGACCTGTCTTTGGTGTTCAAAAGAGAAAATATAACATCTAGCCGCTGTCCACGGACTGTGTCACCGAGTGCGTTCAACGGGATGGCTAAAAGTGCAGTTTTCAGAACTTCTAATTCCTCAATAGGATTTTCAATTTCTGAAATCTCTGCAAGCAAACTTCTTATGGAGTCAGCCATGATGCTTTGTTTTGGCGTCAAATGAGCGTCAAATTTAAACCTTCTGGAATTTCTAAATAAAAGGCCCAATGGTTCAGTGACTGCGTCTCACAATTTCAAAATAAAAGGCCCCATGGTTAAGTGACCGTCTCACAATTATATAGATACAGAAGTTGGCTAGTAGTAGCAAGCTATTAAATAATATGCTTGTTTCTCAATACAGTGCAATATTTTGAGTGTTAAAGCAACGAAAAAGAGAACATTATTTAAGAAAGTAAAATTATTTCTTAACCATCCTCCACCAATAGATGGAGCTTGTAGACTGCACGCTTCCCTTTTTTACTCACCCGACCGAGGCATCATGAATGCAGTGAGTGTAATACACAGGTAATGCTACTAAAAATTACATTGTGCTGAGCAACAAGCACACATACAATAGCCTATGCGTGATTAGATTGTAATCCTATGGAAACTGGGTTAATAAAAGAAGGGAAAGATTAAATAAGACAAATATAAAAGCAAACTGGACCGAGGGTTTCTACTGGTCAAGCAGGAGCCCTGAGGCTGTCTGAAAACATAGGCCACCTATTTTTGAAAATATCCAGTCTTACTATCTTTTAAGACAGTTCTCTTCTAAGGTGCTGTCAGTGAAATACAGTTGATCACCATCTTTCTATCTCCCTCTACTTCAAAATCAAGTATGTGCATGGTCAATCTTACTCTTAGAGCCCTATCTTTACTCTTGTATCCCTATCTTACTCTTAGATCCATATCTTACTGTTACATCCCTACTATTGTACTTTGTATTTCTATTGCATTTACTGTATTTCTATACTCCAACCTGTTGCTCTGAGTGCTATACTGCTGCTGTAAATTTGCAAAAAAGAATAAGGGATTTTCTTATTTTATCTCTCTTATCTGATCTTCCCCATGTTCTATAGGACAAGAATTGCTTGAGAGAAGAAAAAAACTTGATATTTAGCTCTCCTGACATACAGGAGGGGCTGTGCCTTGTCTCTCCCCATCAGACCAGGCTGTTCAGAGCCCCAGACTTACCAAACACTAATTAGCCCAACAATCTGTCTGGCAGTAGTCCTCGCGGATCACTCCCCGGGATCAATCGGGATTAATCTGGATCAACACCTCTGGGTTGTATCCTTGACACAGCATGCTCTCTAGCCCCTGTTTTGACCAGCCAGCGTCTCATTAGTCGGCAGATAACTAACCAACCAGTCAACTTCTAGCCAGCCAGACAATCATCCTACTGGCCAGTCAGCCAGTCAAATGTTAGCGAGCCAGCCAGCCCACAAGCCAGCAAACCAACAAGCCAGCTTCCATACAGCCTGCCAGCCTCCAATCTCGACACCACAGGGACTCTACAAAGGCCTCAAGGTCAATAGCATGTTATGGCAGCTACTTCCCATTTGATGAGATAAGACTAACTCTCCAGCCAGCCAGACTCAATTGCCCCCCAGGAAGCGCATGGTTCACAAAGCCGCTCAGTCAGTCAGTCAGGAAGGCAACAGATCAGAAGCAGCAGTCACCCAGAAACAGATTGTAAAACCAGACTGACCTGACTGGGGATGCTCTCAAGACAAATTTGCTCTGAGCACTCTAGTTTACATTCAACTCTTATTTGGCACTGTTGGGCTTAAATACTTTCCACTAATGGAATATGTGGAGTGGATGAGAGGCGGAGGAGAGAAAGCAGCCACCTAGAGAGACTGTCAGCAACTCACGAACATTGTACTGGCGTGGCCTGACTCCTGCCCTGCGGTCATAGCAGCATTTGAAATATGAACACTAACATGAAGTCATGGGGACGATGCCAGGGCAGAGAATTATTAGGTGTGTGGGCCCCACAGGAGTCTTCCTGGTCCGGAGAGTGGTGGGGCTTCAGAAGCTTTGAAGAAACCCTCGATCGGTGGTCGAAAGCTGGGAGGAGATTGGTCAGTCTTCTCTGTCTAAACAAAAGCCATTGGCAGATGATCAACCTTCTCACCCCTAAACCCGATCACCGCCCTCATTCCTGTCACTTTCCTCACCCGTTCTCCCCCTCCCATCACCCTCCTCACCCCTTGTCACCCCTCAGGTAAGAATCTGTGCCCAACGAGTCCTCAGGACACCCACCACCACCTCAAAGCCTTGAGGTGATGGGATTTTCCGAAAGGGAATGAAGGAAAGGGAAAGCCTGTAACTCCCTCTACACACCTCCACACATTCACACACACACAAATACACACACACGCATTGCCTGCTGGGCTTGTTAATGTGAGGTCGCGGGGTCGGTAAATTGTATGTGGGTGGTGCAGAGCTCAGGGTTGTTGATGAATGCCTCCACTCACTGAACTACCTATCTGCAGAGGAACCCAAGGAACACACACACCCACCATCCCTCCCCCAACCACACACAAGGACAAACTCTTTCTCTCTCTCTCTCTCTCTCTCTCTCCCTCTCTCTCTCTCTCTCTCTCATGCATTTACACATACACACATACAACTCTCACTCAATGGCTTTACAGGCCAGCAGGCTCAAATCTAAACCAAAGGAACTTTATTTAGACTATGAACTCTAACTGCAGGATACTGGAGATACTCTGTTAAAGGAGAGCGACTTTGGTGGAAATCAATGGACCATCTGATTAAAGAGAATACTCAGGATGGTCATTTTAATCAAGTTGAAGGAGGCATTGTGGTGTGCATGTGTATGAGTGTTTGCGTTTTAGGGCGAGAGAGAGAGTGTGCCCGCCCAGCTTTTTTCGTGCGAGAGTGTGTGCGTGCAAGGTCGATGAGTGTGTGAGAACAGAGAGTGAGAGAGCGGGTGTGTGTGCTCTGTGCTCACTACACAAGTTCTCAGGATTGTGGGGTGTGCAGGCGGTGTGGGCTGAGGCCCAGCGTTCATGTAGCCCTCCCGTCTTCACTCCACTGCGTAGAGTCCCTGTAACCTCAGGAACAAACGCACTCCTCTTGACGACATCTGTGGTTTCTCCCCCACCCCCTTCTTTTTTTATACAAATGAATCAGAATCAGAATGGGGGTTTATTCGCTATGCCAGATTAACAAACATAGAATTCACTTTGGCAGGAATGAGCAAACACAGAACATATATGTGGCATACTAATAAAAAAAATTAAAAAATAAAATGAATACAATGTAAAATACACTACAGATATGGATACAAATAATACAAGTGATGCAATAGTACAAATGATACAGGTAACGTGGAAGTACAAATAACATAGGTACAGAGTGAAATGGGTATATATAGTACGTGGGGGGGAGGGGGGGTATATACACAGTAGTGTAAACAGTGGTGCAAAATTCACAGTAGTAAGTTTTTAGAGTTTAAAGTGTTATGTGCTAAAGTGGCAGAGTGCAGTGGGATTCTGGAGGGGGGGGGGGTGTGGGGGTGTTGGTGGATGTGTCATACTGAGTCCTTGGCCCTGTTGAAGAGGGCAATAGCAGAGGGGTAGAAGCTATTCTTGTGGCGAGAGGTTTTGGTCCTGATGGACCGCAGTCTCCTGCCAGAAGGGAGCAGCTGAAGCGCAGAATGTCCAGGGTGGGAGGAGTCGGCCGCTATCTTCCTCACCCGTTTTAGAGACCTTGCCGTGTGCAGGTCCTCAAGGGATGGCAGGTTGCAGCCTATCACCTTCTCAGCTGCACGTATGATACGCTGCAGTCTGCTCTTGTCCTTGGCAGTGGCCATAATCTTTCATTTGGGTTATCATGTGAAACCATTTTTTTTATTTCGCTGTTCCCATCTCAAACAGTACCTGCTGTTCATTGTAGATACTTTTATTTCATTTCTGGCATTTAATCAGTTGTAGCTCTTGGCTGTCCACACGATGGGTGAGAAGAAACCTTTTAAAACCTGTTGAGTATGGAAGTTTCCATAAAATCAAATGCAATACATTTCAGGTTTGATTTCTCTATGTCATTAAGTGAACATTGGGCCATGGGGCATTCTAGGCTCTATTACAACTAGTTCTATCTGAATGTTTGGAGTCTTGTACGGCTGAAGTGGAAAAGTGCTTCATTCATCAGCAGTGAGGAGTCAAAGGAGTTTCGTTTTCCATGATGTTTCGTGGAGTATTTTGTGTGGCCATAGATGTTGGAGGGGGAAAAAAAGCATTTCAATAACTTGCGATCCTGCTCTAGACTCTATAAGAATAAGACTATGATAAGAATCATCAGCAGCATTTCAAGTTAGAGTCTAATGTCTAAAGTCTCACCCTCTCCCCTCTTCTCCCCTCATCTCCTCTCTTCCCCTATCCCATCCTCTCCATTCTTCTACTCTCCTCTCTGGCTCTCTCGTAATATCAGGTGTCATTCTGTTCCCCACCTTAAAGACATTGTTGATCCTTCTTCCTGGAAGGGGATTACCCTTTAATGAAACAGACTCCCCCAGTAACTCTTAAGGGATTCCAACTACTGTTTTAGCCTGTCTGTATATACTATAATGCCATAGATTCTAATTAGTAACCTGCACCTGAACTAAGACACAGTGTGGGTGTAGGTGGGTGTTGAAGATGTCAGATGGTGCGTTGCCTTCATAGAGAGAGGAATAAATGGAGGAGAGGGGAAGGGAGGAAAAGCAGACAGTCTTAATGGGTGGTCACATTTAAATTTTGCTAGCTGGCTAGTATTTCTGTAAGTCTAAAACAACACATTTTCGAACACAATTAAGTCTTTACTCTCTATCCCTGCATCATAACTACTAAAAAGTCAAGAGCATAAGCAGCATAATTCCTGTTTGACAGCTTATCTTTGAACTGTAACTAACTTAGACAGCCTGAAATCTCTCATATGTATCAGCCTCTTCCAGTCTGTCCACTGTGTCTACTCTAGTCCTATTTATATTATATCAGTGAGTAACGTAATTTTGCAGGTCAAAGTTCATTTTCCTCTAGGTTCTACCGCCGCTCAAGGCTGGTGTGTGCTGCATTACCTCAATGCAGAGTCCAAGTTAAAGCACAGACCGGAATATAAACAGCAGACCGCTCATCTCTCAGCTGGCACCAGGTTGCAGCCACTTCTGTAAGGCCGGTCCCTGAGGTTCCCACTGAGGTAAACTAGTGAGACGGGGACTAACTCACCTCATCGTTCATGACCATAGCCACCGTTGGCTACAGTGAAAACACAGATACAAGGGTAGGAGATGACCTAGTGTGTAATATGTCATCATAGATCTGTCATTGGTGCAGTTTCGAGGTTGGTGTCATGGCATAGCTGCCCCGTGGCAGTAACGATTTTGTTTCTGCCATTAACACAAACCATTTTCGGTTGATAATTAAGATCGACATTAAGAACTGGGCGGGAGTGTGCAGAGAGAGGAGCTGAGACAGTATAAAGGAAGGGAGGAGTGAAGAGCAGGGTGTGGACCTCAGCAGGGCTCCAAAAAGGAACTCAATAGAGGGTAGAAGAGAAGAAAAACCTACCGCTAATTAGAAAGTAGGGCTCCCATTAAAACAACCTCATACCTCATCACTCCATGCATCCCATTATAACTTCCTCATCAGGAGCACCACAGGGACCCAACGGGAAGTAATGGTAGGCTAGCTTTAGTTAAAGTGGGTTCGCTTCAGAAGGGAAGGAAGGCTAGCTACAGTGAAAGTGGGTTAACTTCAGAAGGGAAGGAAGGCTAGCTACAGTGAAAGTGGGTTAACTTCAGAAGGGAAGGAAGGCTAGCTACAGTGAAAGTGGGTTAGCTTCAGAAGGGAAAGGAGGCTAGCTACAGTGAAAAAGGGTTTGCTTCAGTGGGGAAAGAAGGATGACCACAGGTGAGGAGCTTGAACTACAGTTGGCTGAGGGAAGTGACCTAATGTCAGGCCGGTCTGCAGTAGGACACACTTGGTGTGTGTAGCAGGGTTGCAGTGCCTGCACAGCTTTTAAGGGGCTCCCTGTTCCACGAGTGCAGCAGCTGGTCTCTCAACACCTCTACCAATGGGCCTAGCTCTACCAACACCACCTCTAAACCAGGCCTCTGGGTTCTGTCTTCCTCTCTCTGTCTTCCTCTGTCTTCTTATCTCTATTGTTCCCTGCTCTGCTCTTCTGTCTTGTCCTTGAGCCTTTATGCACTCATTTTGCTATTTTTCTCTTTCACGCTCTCTGTATATATTTTTTTTTTATACATGCATGTATATCCTTACTCAGATTGCTCTCCCTCCTCTCTTTGTACCAGTTGTAGCTTGTAAGGAAATTGAGCTGTCAAAAACTGCCATGTCTGTGTTTAAGATAAGA
Organism: Neosalanx taihuensis; assembly: GCA_030340665.1. Taxonomy (NCBI): domain Eukaryota; kingdom Metazoa; phylum Chordata; class Actinopteri; order Osmeriformes; family Salangidae; genus Neosalanx; species Neosalanx taihuensis. The sequence goes on along the minus strand of CM059301.1, from coordinate 5,408,432 downwards.
CCACAAAGAATCAAAGTTTGCTCTTTTAATGATGATTTTGTTTATTTAAATACAACTCCGAAGCAGTCTAGACTGTGGTTTGACTGTGGGGTTTATGATCAGTTCTGCAGACTGATGGCGAAATTGTCTCTGTGCGAGACTGGGTTGTAGCTTAGTTGCCAGAGTGTTTTTACGGGGTAACAATCTTCTCTGTTTCGGCTGGCTCTAGATCACTGGTCTCATTGTCCCTCCTCAGAATGTGATCTTAATCTGACCTGAATGGAGTTCTGTTTCACTGGGCCTTTCAAGCAGCCAGGCCTCCAAGGCAGCCAGGGTGATAAGCTGCTTTCCCCCTGGAAGGCCCTACCTAGGGGCCTAGGTTGGAGGTGTGGTGACAGGGGCTACTGAAAGGGTGGGTGATAGACTACTGGAGTGGAGGGCTGGCTTGGGGTGGAGGTTAGAGGCGGATTGTGGAGGTCTGAGCAAGGTGGGCTCTATAACAAAGTGACACAAACCATATAAGGTATTTAACAGGCAATTCTAACAGGCTTCATTATCATACCTGAGCAGGATTTATGTTTCCATAAATCTGAGGTACCAATTTCAGCTGCATGTCTCTTTTCTGCAGTCACCCCTGTCACGGAAGCCCTTTAAGGTAAAGTGAACTTGAAGTCAAGTCAAAGAAACAAAACAGAATATAGACCGTCTATCACCCAGGATGGAACACTGTAATTGAGCCTGAATTAGAACAAACAAAGACAAGCAACAATGCTCTGATGTACCAGATCCTGTCTAGCCCAGAGGCAGTCATTACAGGACAGGCTGAGGGCTAGACAGGATCTGGTACATCAGAGCATTGTTGCTTGTCTTTGTTGTCAGCTCTGGCTCATACTGGGCTGAATCAAGCTAGCTCTGTTCCAGTGTCCACATGCGTGCACATAGCACTCAGTTTGAGTAGATAGCTAAGGCCTGGACCGAAGATCACCGTCCTCTGATTTGGTGTTCATGCAGTGCTTTTTATAATCCTAGAAAACACACTGTTGTTGTCTCTCCACTCTAAGACTTCCAGATCCAGTTCCAACCATCGTCATGCTTGTGCGTGTGTGCTAGTATTTGTGTGAACTTGAATCTGCATGTGTTTGTGTGTGTGTGTGTGTGTAGGTCCCCAGCTGTCAGACTTTCCTGGTTTCCAGGTTGATGTGCTGGTATGTAAAGAATGCAGGGTGTGAATCTCGTGTCCAGGTTCCTGGCTGCCTCCCCTGGGCCTGACCACTCATCCCTGACCCCTATGTGTTAGGAGAGCCAGCTCACATGAACATAACTCCACTGTCCACTAGTTATCTATTGTCCAGATAGAGAGTTCAGTCTTAAATATATCTTATATACAGTATTACTGCTTATTGTTAGATTTTTTTACTAGGATTTAGGATTAGGATTTTTACTACTTACTAGTCAAAGGGAGTTTGTTTGATGATGTAGGACAAGGAAGATACTTTATTGAGTGAGTCAAAACCAGTGCACCTCTACCCCCCCTCACATTAGGGAGTGTCATTATGGTCTAAGCTGCTGACCGTGCTCATTAAGACACACGTCAGGCTATTCCGGAAACTGACCGCCTGTTTGCCTTGGGTGGCTGGAGGAGGTCAGTCTGACAACCGCTGGTCTGGCTGAACTGTTGACTGTTCCAGCTGGTCCTGCCCAGTTCCTCCCACAGAGGTGTGTGAGCATCATTATGTGTGTGCTGGTGTGTGTGGATGCGGTGTGTGTGGATGCGGTGTGTGTGGATGCGGTGTGTGTGGATGCGGTGTGTGTGGATGCGGTTGAGTGTCATTTCTACTAGTCAAGACCACAATGTTAGTGTTTCAATTGAAAAACTGACAAACACATACACACACACAGGGCCGGCTCTACCTAATTTAGCGCCCTAGGCGAGATTAACTGCGCGCGCCCCCCGTTTTTGGACATCGCTCGCAGCACCCCACCCCGGACCAAAGTCCAGCCCTGTCTTTTTCTGTCGAGCGAAAATCGCGCGAGCGATTTCCAAAGACGACGTTTGCAGACTTAACCGGATTTAACCGAGAGCGTCCGGTAATTTTTCGAAATAAAAAAAAGACTGTTATTAATTATCGATTAAGGGGCAGCGCCCCTGCAGCGCCCCTCCAGCCGATGGCGCTCTAGGCGACCGCCTATGTTGCCTATGCCTACAGCCGGCCCTGCACACACACACACACAGACACACACACATACACTCACACGACACATACATACAGACACAGTCACACATACAGATGCACACTATGACTGCCAGGTCTGTCTGGATTCAGTTCAATTGTCTATTGTCATCATTCCAAAAATCCGTTTTTGTTACAAGTAAAGGCCTTCCATTTGGGGTCCTGCATTAAATAGTCTGCCTGCTGTGTGTCCACAGGAGAGACAAACTGTCCAGCTGGCATCTTCAAGGGCACCCACAGGGTCTTTAAACAAACAGCTATATTCCGAAGGAAAATTCTTTCACACTGAAGTTTATGAGCTCTGGAAAGAGTCATCTCTCCTTCAATACATTCATTCAGTATGGCTGCATTGCACTGACCAGAGAACTGGCCAAGGCTTTACAATCAGAGGGAAAGAGAAGGGGAGAAAAAGAATGAAAGCCAGAAAACGAGGAAGAGAGAGAGAGACGCACAAAATAAGAAGAAACATTCCTTAGGACAAATGGACACATCGCAAAGTAGAGATAGAGCGTGAACAGAAAGAGGGAGGAAAAAAAAGAGAGCGTCCGACAGAGGCAGCGTGTGTGGAGGGGGAGGGCTTACACCTCGTGGATTTCTCTGCCAGCGTTCGTTTCCTGTACGCCTGTTGGAGTTCCCTGACTGGAACTGAAGCCCAGTCGGTCGTGGTTTGAGCAGTTTCGTCCACAAGCTGCCGGCCGGGTGGAGAGATGCTGGGTTGTGCGTGTGACAGGGTCAGACACTGTCAGCCATGGGCGTCGTTAGCCCTGTTTTAGGGGGGCTGAAGCCCCCCCTAAATGTTCTTCAGCCCCCCTAAATAATTATCGGGATTATTATCGGGCCGCCGAAGAAACACGATAATTAATAACAATATTTTATTTCGAAAAAATTACCGGATGCTCTCGGTTAAATGTCGGTCACTTGAGCGTCAAAAATGTAACCCACGAGTTTGAAAAACGAGTGAAAAACGGACGTCTTTGGGAATCGCTGGCTGGCTCGCATCGGACTGCGGTGCGACCACCCCCCCCCCCCCCCCCCCCACCCCCGTGGCCAGAAAATGCCAGGGGCTAAGCCCCCCCCTTTCTTTCAATCCTAGAAACGTCCCTGCTGTCAGCCCTAACCATTTGTTCTGTTTGTTCGCAGCTCCACGTCTCCCGGCATGCAGTCAATACCGGGGATCCCACACTCTCGTGTGTTTGGCGTGAGACGTGAGTCTGACCTGTCACGCACGTGGACGCACGCACACGCGAACACACACACGCACTGGCCTTTACACAAACACATCGGAGCGCGGAATGGATCCATTAAAACCGCGACCCAGGTGTGCGCAAAAACACGTGAATGTGCTCACAAACGGGCCGATCCGAGGTAGTCGCACCTTCCCTCAGTCTGTTGACAGAGAAACCTCAATCCCCAAATGGCAGCGCGGCGGCTGCAGGGGGAAGGAGGAGGCCCTGGGAAGCAATCTCAACTGTAGGTTAAGAACCGCAGGCACTCATCAGAATAAAGAACGACAAAAACTCGATGAAGCTAACACAACTCGTGTCATGGTTATGTACAGCAACAGCAACTTCGGGTCTGGTTTGAGAATAGGGCTTGACCTGCAGTGTGACTTACATTTATTCATTCAGCAGACGCTTTTATCCAAAGCGACTTACAGTAAATACAGGGACATTTTCCCTGAGGCAAGTAGGGTGAAGTGCCTTGCCCAAGGACACAAAATCATATAGCCACAGCCAGGGCTTGATCTCACAACCTTGCGATCATGGGGCCAACGCCTTAACCATTGAGCCATCTGACTCCCCAAAATTAATTGGTTTGAGTGGGATTCGAACAAAGGTTACCAGGTTTGGGCTTACACACATCTACCCACTGAGCCACAGAGGATTCACAGAGGTGACTTGTGTTTCGTGACTCGTAAGTCAGTTCTGTCCCAGTTTGAGTCATTAACCTGGTGTCTCTGTCAGTGTGTCTGTGGCCTGTGTCCCTCGCTGTCTCCTGTGGTGGGATGTCCTATGTGTGTGTGTGTGTACATGCAGAGCAGATGGCTGGCGGAGAGCATCGCACCACGCAAACATTCTTCCCTGACCTCACAAAGCCCTGAATACAATCTTTAACAGCAGGAAGAACTCCACCCTCGGCTCTGACTTTAAGTAGAAAGTTATGCATTTTATTGAATATGTAGTGTAGTGTGCTTTTAAGTAAACTGAAGGGGAGTTAATTCCATGTTTTTGGTGGCGGTGATTGAAGCACTCCTCTCCAGGACTGTGTTAGAGACACGCTCCCTCCAAAACCAAGACAGACTGTGTGACTGCAGTCTAATCATACAGAAGAGGTACTCATACTAAAACAGAGAGGAGAGGAGGGAAGAGGAAAAGAGGGGAGGGGAGGGAAGAGGAGAGTGGATGAGAGGAGAGGGGAGGAAGCCAACCAGAAGAGGAGGTGAAAGAGGGGCGATGAAGGGGGGAGAGGTGAAGAAAGGAAGCCGTCCGTGACCATGCAATAAAGGCAACTCCTCACGCCACGGGCCGGGCTTCAGGTGGCTGATTGGGCTGCTTTTGGACTGAAAACTCAAAGAGTCAAAGTGTCAGGAGTCAGCAGGGCAGAGGGTGAGGGTGAAGGAAGGAGTTAAAGAGCTCACCTTTCATCTCCCTTTTAAATTAAACCTTTTGATGGATGTTCCCCCGTGAGAGCGTTCTTAGTTGGGGCTCCGAGAGTCTCAGCACACACAGGCCCGCTGTTCTAGAGCGAAGCAAACACGGAGGAATTCTCAAAAGTCTGTTTGTCTCCCTCCCTCCCCTCTCTCGCTCCCTCTCTCTCTCCTTCTCCCCGACCTGTTTGGATTGAAGCAGGAAGTGAAGCTGGTGAATGTAGGTGTGACTGTACCGTGATATTAATGAGTTTTGTAGAAAGGGCCCATTGAAGAAGGACCCCAGAAGAGAGGGAAAAACACAGGGGCCCCTCTGGAGGTTTCAGAGGGGCCGGTTAGCATCCTGCTCCGCGTCCAAGAGTAGGAACGCAATCAGGTCCTTATAAATTGCTCGCTTCTTTTCTATTCCAGCTGGGCTGAAACGGCAAGAAAACAGAAGCCAGAAAAAACGGACAGCTTCTGCCAGACTTTGCAGACTTCGCTTACCGTCAATTTGGGCTGGAAACCGGAAGCACGGACATGAATATGGAGGAGAAAAAGAAAGAGAGAGGGGGAAAGAGAGAGATAGAGAGTAAGAGGGAGAGAGAGAGAGAGAGGCACTGGCTTGTGCAGAACAGTAGGAAATAGACTATAAACGACGACGTTGCAGGTCTTTCACATCTCCAGCTTTAGGCAAGCCTGTCATTATGGTTTGGTTTACTGGGACAAGTGTGGTGGTTTTGCTGGAGAGAAGGAGCGAGAGGGGGTAGAGAAGGGAGTGTGGCGTGAGGCTGCAGCTTCAGACTGGAGGTCATCAGAGAGCTTCAGGCTGGAGACTGTGTTGGAAACTGCAGGCTGGAGGCAGGGAGGGGATTGAGGCCATGTTAGCAGATGACAGTGGTCTCTGCCTGCTCTGTGACTTCAAAAATACACTTGGCTGGGAATGCTAAACATGGGGTTGGGAATGTATATATAAACTTAATTATTGCAAAGCCTATGTTTAAAGAAAAGTATAGCAGGAGTCAACAGTACTTTCTAATTTTCCCTTTCTCTCTTTCTCTCACTCTCACACTTTCTTTCTCTCACACTTTCTCAGTTATTTCTCACTCTTCGCTTTTCTTGGTTCTGCTTTCCTGCTGAGAATGGCTTGGAGAGACTGATTCCTTTTTTCTTATGTGGTGTTGTATTGTGTTTACACACTCGCTTTATTTAACACATTAACACTCGGCCGAATCCCTTTTGTTTCAGGATCACTCTGAAATTGTTCTAGTCAAGTGAATTGCTATGCTCAGTGACCGAAGCTCTTTCGTAAAGCTCTCTCTTGTAAGTCGCTTTGGATAGCATCTGCTAAATTAATAAATGTAAACGTAAATGTGAATTGTATTGTGATATTACAGTAACAGGTGATTGCCATGATTTTATCACATCCTACCAGCAGGGGCAGTGGTGTACCTCTCACGGGTGTCCTTTAAAAGAAGGAGGAAAGCCGTACATTCCCTTTTTGATAGTTTCCTTACCCATTTTTCAGTTTCTCTGTTTCTCCTTGTACACATTCACGGCTTAAGATATTTTTTTCAGAAGTGACACTCAGGGGCAAACGTAATATTATGTTATGTTTTATTTTTTTGTTTCTCAGAAAAATTGGGGGAGCATGGCAATGGATGGAATAGGCTGGTGAGAAAATGTATGTAGTAGTGTGTGTTGGGGGGGTGTGGGGTGGGAGGGGGGTGTGTGGTGGGGCGGGGGGGGGGGTTGAATCCTGTGGTGGTGTTGCTGGTTTGTTGCTGATGGACGTGAGGAATTATTTCCCCCCACTGGCCTACTGGCAGCTGCCATCTCTCCTCCTACAGGTTTGTGGGTAGTGGTGTGGGCAGCTGGCGGCCTCAGTTGCCCAACTCTCTCTGGGCCTCCTTTTACCAGAGTCCAGAAAAGGGAAAAAGAGGACAAGGAAAAAGAGAGAGAGAGGGGGGGGCAATTGAAGGACTGAGGGGAAGAAAAGAGCGGAATAGCATGAAAAGAGGGCGTAGAGGGTTGGCAGAAAAAAAGAAAGATTTGAATAGAAAAATAGAGAGCAGTGTCCTCCTCTCTTCCTTCATCCCCTCTTCACTTTTTCCTCCTCCCTCTTTCCTTCTCCCTCCACCACACTTCCACTCCTCCCTCCTCCACACCTAAGAAGTGGGCCATGAATCCAGCTTTTGTGATGTAACTGGTATTGACCCTTGGAGGGGCCAGCAGCAGGGAAGTGGAGAGGAAGGGATGGAGGGGGGGGAGAAAGAGAGAGGGAAGGAGGAGTGTGTTTACCCAAATATGCAAGAAACGTTTCACAGATCCCTGTGCTGTAAGAGGGCCAGCTTTCACTGCCACTGAAATATGCTTTTGGCTTTTCCAGGTACCGTCCATCCTATTTTTCCCATTTTCCCATGTCCTATTATCACCTACTTTCCCTCTTTCACTCCTTCGTACCCTCCACTCGCCAGCTCTCCTCATCTCTTGTTCCCTCCTATCTCCATCTCTCTTTTTATACTTCTCTTCTTCCTCCTGCTCTCCCTTTCTCCTTTTCTGTTTCTCCTCCCTCTCTTCCCACTCCTTGCTCTCCCTCCACCAGTAACAACAGCGCTGCCATTCACCACTTCAGCCCTAATCACTCAGTCACTTTAGGATCACTGCCCCTACAAAATCACAGCCTCTACAGTATCACAGCCTCCACAAAATCACAGCCTCTACAGTATCACAGCCTCCACAGAATCACAACCTCCACAGAATCATAGTCTCTACAGAATCACAGCCTCTACAGAACCACAGCCTCTACAAAATAACAGCCTCTACTGTATTACAGCCTCCACAGAACCACAGCCTCTACAGAATCACAGCCTCTACAGAACCACAGCCTCTACAGAACCACAGCCTAAACAGAACCACAGCCTCTACAGAACCACAGCCTATACAGAATCACAGCCTATACAGAATCACAGCCTCTACAGAACCACAGCCTATACAGAATCACAGCCTCTACAGAATCACAGCCTGTACAGAACCACAGCCTATACAGAACCACAGCCTCTACAGAACCACAGCCTCTACAGAACCACAGCCTCTACAGAACCACAGCCTAAACAGAACCACAGCCTCTACAGAACCACAGCCTATACAGAATCACAGCCTATACAGAATCACAGCCTCTACAGAACCACAGCCTATACAGAATCACAGCCTCTACAGAATCACAGCCTCTACAGAACCACAGCCTCTACAGAACCACAGCCTCTACAGAACCACAGCCTCTACAGAATCACAGCCTGTACAGAATCACAGCCTGTACAGAACCACAGCCTCTACAGAATCACAGCCTCTACAGAACCACAGCCTCTACAGAATCACAGCCTGTACAGTAGGGAGGAAACTCCCCTTTGGGGTGGTGGAAATCCTGCTCCTCAAGACTAGTAACAGCAAGTCTCCCCCGTGGACGGTATTTTACACGAGTTCAGGGTACAGCTTGATGTAATACATTTTAATACATTGGCTCATGCATCAGTCCTTTGCACAAGGTGGAAAATGTTGTAGAACCTGATGGAAACTATGGTGCTAATCTTTGGAACCACAGCTCTAATGATCCTGTGGAACAAACCAGGAAAAATTTACAATATGAAGTTATTCTTTCATAAAGATTGTGTTTCAGATAGTCATGATTTCATTGTGGTTTTATTAATGATGTATTGCACATTAAAGCTGACATTTGGTTTTATACAGCTTTTCATGCTTTAAAATAAAAAAGGACTGTTTGCCGATTCTGACATGAACAGTCATAAAAACTGTTGAACAATATTTTACAAGAAGGAAATTAATGCTGAGTCTTTTGCCCCAAGACTTAAATAAACTCTTCGTTTTGTGTATCAAGCATTCCTCATTCCGTAATGATAATGACTTCACTTCTAGGTTGAGTTCCAGTTTATGGTTGAAAGACATGGGCGAAGCCGGTTCTGGAATGACACTCGGGCTGCCCACGTCATCACTCCGTCATACAATCAGTACATATCATTTGTTCACACAACTCTGTATACATTACCTATTTATACACCTCAGTATACATCATCACTCATTCACACACCTCAGTATACATCATCACTCATTCACCCACCTCAGTACCCTTTATCACTCTCTCCCTCACATGCACTAGCAGCACAAGCACTCAGGTAGCGTAAGCAATCAATCATGAACACACCTGACTCGGCTAGTGCAAGCCCATTGGGCCTCGTCCGGTAAGACTGCCTTTAAAGTCTGCGCGGATATCCTACACTCACATGGACCGGCTAAGGATCAGTGCTGTTGCCTCCCACCACCATCCCCTTTCTCCCCCGGTTGTCTGTCTGTCTGACTATATGTATATCTGTCTTCTGTCTATCAAGGGGATTATATATCTATTGCTCCATGCCTCACGTCATATGTCTGCACGTATGTGTCGCTCGAGGCAGTAGGAAGCGCCCCCCTTTAGACATTCCACTCCGCCAAAGTCAAACATATTCCATGTTATGGTTATCAATAAATACTGTATTCTTATCAATCAATCAATCAATCAACCAAAGTGAGTGTCTTGACTGAAATGGATTATGTGTCTTTAGCGAAATTTTGGTATACATTTGATCTTGTCAGATAATCCAGATCTTGTTTGGATTCCCAGATTTTAACAAATATTCCCGATCTTGGTGGGTTTTCTAGATCCTGGCAAATCATTCTGGAGCTTGGTCAGTGTATTAGACCTAAAACAAAGATGGCCTCAGTTCTCACAGTAAAGCTCCTGGGTCCTTAAAGGTCAAGTTGGGCTTCATTATTATCAGTTATATGAGTTTACTAGAACAGCCCCCTCTGCATTCCTGTCCCCGCATGAAAGATCTCTCTTCTTTACCGTCCCCCTTCAAAACAGAGGGCTTCAGGAACAAGAGCTTAAGTGGTGCTTGTTAAAAACAACAACAGCAGCAGTGCAGCAATTACAACGGGGGACCTGGGTCTGTGTTCTTCTAAAAGGCAGAGTGGCATTTAAAGCTTATGGTCATGATCCAGGGGCCATTTTGAGATGTCTCCACTCTGCAATCATGTCAGGAGAGTGTCGAAAAGAGGATTATGCTGCACCCAATAAACTACCACTGTTTGGACACGGACCTCAGACCAAGAGATGCAGGAAGAGAGAGAGAGGAAGAAGGAAATAAAGAGGCATGGACACCCAGAGAGAGAGAGAGAGAGAGAGAGAGAGAGAGAGAGAGAGAGAGAGAGAGAGAGAGAGCAGTAGGTGCACTCAAAAAGAAAGAGAGGATGGAGGGTGCTTACTTGTCTGGGTTAGAGTCCCCACGTCCACCTCTCGGTCCCCTGATCCACCCTCTCCACTCCCTCCTCGACCGGGAACAGCAGAACAGCCCCACTTTACATAACCAGACACGACACATACCAACAGGAAGCTGCACAGCTCTCATGGTAGCAGCGGCATCGACTAGCACTGTTATTGACAGAGCCGTATCATAGAGAAAAGCCGGATTTAGGATTATTTGGCCAGTATACTGATACAACGTGTACAGTAGTTGGCACTGTGAGAGCGTGAGGCAGATTTAAGGACAGTACTATGACGATGCCAGCTTGACCGCAGAGAGCTCAACCCTGGCAATGGTCTGACGGCTCAAAGGAAGGATGCAGGGCAGGAGGGAGAGAAGAAAAAATGGGAGAAAACATCAGGATTCAAAGTGTGTTTCTGAGAAGAACATGCCTGGAATAGTACACGTACGCACCAAACCACACCCACGCTTGCAAACAAACACACACGCTATATACTGTACACACACATTAGAGAGACTCTTAATTTCCTGTTTAAATGTATGGAATGGCTAAACACAGCTCGGGGCGACGCAGTATTGTGACCAGCTGGTGTGTGCTGCCTGAAGGCCGCAAGACTGGTACAGATACAGCCAGAGATAATGTACACACACATACATGCAATTCTTCTACACACATATACACACACACATACGTGGCATCAGACCCAGGTTCAGTCAGGAAAGAGGGAGAATGATAGAAGAGAGGGAGAATGATTGATGGACGCATGGATGCAGAAGGTGATCAGATGGAGATGAATACGAGCGAGAACAGATCATGTTGTAAAAGTTACCCACAGAAGCTGTCTATTTCAAAGAAATAGTGACAATTACGGTCTGTTTTCTGTAATGGTTTAGGGATGCGGTCCAGGGATAGGAGAAAAGTATCTCTCGCAGTATCGCGTATCTATCTCTGTCTCTCTTTCCCACAGGGATTCTGTTGTGGAGAGACAGGTCTACAGAGACCATCCTGCCAGACTCCAGCGGGGTCCTTACTTTCACACACACACACACACACACACACACACACACGCACGCACACAAAGACACCTACTCGTTTTTCGAACTTGTGGGTTACATTTTTGACGCTCAAGTGACCAACATTTAACCGAGAGCATCCGGTAATTTTTCGAAATATTGTTATTAATTATCGTATTTCTTCGGCGGCCCGATAATAATCCCGATAATTATTTAGGGGGGCTGAAGAACATTTTAGGGGGGCTTGAGCCGGAGTGTTTAGGGGTTCGATGGATCCAGCATTCTTGAACATGAATACGCTCTTTTTAAGAGACCTGGAGGGAGGCATCCTGATGTCCTTCTGTATGAAATGCCTTTTCGCTCACCCCCCGACATCTCACCCCATCGTACCACCCCACCCCACCATCCCACCCCGCCCCATACAAAAACCTTTGCTCCGTTCGAAACGCGAGCCCCAGAGAAGCAAAATGACAAGCATTTTTTAGTCCCTATTTCTGCTCCTTTACATCATGTGAGCCTTCCTGTTGCTTGCCAGGGGAAATGAAATGTTTATTATGTGGCCCAGAGGGCTTCGTCAGACAGACTTCATGCAGGATTTAAAGAAAGGATAAGGCTTTCCTCTCTTCCAACTTGGCTTCCTCGCATGGCATATGAGAGCCAGGGGGTGGAGGCAAGGTCACGAAAAGAGGGATGTAGAGAAAGAGGGAGGAAGCAGAGAGATGGATGGAGGTAAAGAAGAAGGGAGCAGAGAGCAGATTGTTGAGGGAGGAGTGGTGGGGAAGTATGAGAGGGGGTTGGGAATTATGGAGGGAAAGGGGTAGATAACTTGAACTGAAGAACATATGGGGCTTGGAGGTGATACGGGCTGTTACTGTAGGTAGGCAGACTGGTAGGTGGGTAGGTAGGTCTGAATCCAAAATCCTGAGAGGATTTTCTTGACCCTTGACCTTGCCCATCTCTGTCACTAGGAGGACTGTGCTTTCTGATTGATATGACGGGGACTCCTGGGTCACTTGTCTTCTTTCTGCCGGAAAATACCCCAATTTCCTGCCATCACCGTGGCCACAGTGAGCAGGATGATATTCCATATTATCTCCGTATCAGGACCAGCTGAGCTGGGGTTCTCAAAGCCTCTGGCTTGGATTGGCTTTTGTTTTCACACACGCACGCACGCACACACACGCACAATTAAAACAACCCCCTTTTCCCTCAATTTTCTCACACAAACATACTACTGTGTATGATTCCAACCTCTACAACACACTATCTCTATCTTACACATACACACACACACAAGCAAATATCAAACGTTTGGACAACATACTTCCCGACTTGCTTTCATTCAACATCCGCTCCAACAGGGATAGTTACTAGGGCTGACCCAGAGGATGCATGCAGGTGTGGAGACAGACCCCGAGAGACAGGAGGGGAGCAGGGGGGAATTGAGAGTTGGAAGGGTGGCAGAGGTGGGTGAAATGGCAAAGGGGTGAGGGGGTGCTGGGAGAAGGGGAGCTGGAGAAAGAAGCATTTAGGAGAAGGGCTAGAAGGTGGTGAATGGGGGTGGGGGGGCAGAAAAGAAGGGAATTGTGGGTTAAGTAGGTTGGGTGTTTAGTGTAAGGCAAGGGGAAGGTAGAAGAGGAGATGGTGGTAGTGGTAGGGGTGGGGGGGGCAAGAGGTCTAAGTGAATGAGCATCTGTTCAGAGGGTCTGAAGGGAGGAAGGGGGGGTGCTGTTGGAAAGACAGACCTTGCCCACTGTTGAGTTATGACAGAGTGATAGACATGGCGAAGATACGGAGCAATTCACCACCTGAGTGCTTGTCTGAACCCCCCCCCCCCCAACCCGCCCCCACAAGGGGGGATAGAGACGGAGGGGGTGAAGGGAGTGGGTAGGTGGCAGGGGAAAGGCAGGCAGTAGTAACCTGGGGGTTGAACAGTGGCCTGGTGTGGCAGAGTAGGATTTGGCCCAGAGGATGCAGGAACATAATGACCAGGACAAATATTTGTCTAGTCCGTATTCTCCTGGTATAATGAACTCCTTTCATGCAAGTCATCGGCGGAAACTCGACAGTCATTTCACGCCAGGGAGAAGCCGGTGCTTTAGCACTGGGACCTGCTGTTTCTGTCTTGACCAACTTTCAGGCACACACACGCACCTCTGTCGCCATCGCTGACCTGGTTCTCTGTTCTTGTCTCCACTGTCCTCTGTCTATGTCTTAGTCCCTGGCTCCACGTATCAATACACGAGTCCTTCAAGTAAAAAAGTGAATCAATAAGATATTCTTTGAATAAAGCGCAATTGAATCTGTTGAATCAAAGTCAATTCAGCTGAATCTGGATGTGACTCCTGACCCACCATCTAAATGATTCTATCCAGTCAGCTTGCTCTGGTTTCAGCAGTAGGACACTGGAGGAATGTCGTATCAGCTACAGTATTATTGTATATGTACACACACACACTACACACACAGACATCCACACACCTGCTTGTCAGCACACAGAGACACACACACAAACAAATACACACCTACTCACACATACAGAAAACACGTAGACAGACCTGCACACGCACACAAATATTGTAAACGGACTAATGTAATTTGTGAGACCGCGCTCGCAATGCCAAGATCAATGCCTGGACTCAGATCGGCACTACCAGGAAGTGGACAATTGTGTCAGATGGATATAGAAGCAAAGGGAAGATACAAAACCACCGACCCCCACCCTGTCCTGTCCCCCAATGCACTCCCTAGCTCTCGCACTTTACTACCTGTCGCCTTCCTTCTCTCCCCCCTCACCCCTCATCCCACACCCCTTCATTTCATGCAAATCTCACGTCTAAAGTGCGCCCCAGTGTTGGCACAAAGTTTTAGTTCTCTTCGAAAACATTTTATAATCCGTCTTTTACACTTGTGTTCAGATGTGAGTGTGCTGTGTGGGTAATATCACAGTGTTAACCTTTGCACAGTCCCTGTTACACCTCTGGTCTGCGATGATTGGCTGGGCTGAGGTTCTCTGGTGTGTCACTTACTATGAGAGTCCCTGCTAATTGAATTGCTGTAAATGTAAAATATATACAATCCTCCTGCCTCTGAGGCTGCCTCTGCCCACAAAGGCAGCTCCTCCCCCCTTCATCATGGGATGTCCAGGTAAACAGCCCCGCCTCCTGGGCAGCGCTCCTCCTCCCCTCGTCCTCGGACATCCAGGTAGACAGCCCCGCCTCCTGGGCAGCGCTCCTCCTCCCCTCGTCCTCGGACATCCAGGTAGACAGCCCCGCCCCCTGGAAAAGAGAAGACTGCCGGTCTGTGTCCCAACCTGCGCCGGAGAGGAAAGAGCCAGCAACAACCGAAAACAAACTGGTGGCTGGAACCTAGTATGCGGAGGCCGGAAAACATACACACATAAACGTAAACACGCACACCCACGGGTATAAACACAAACACGCACACATAGAACAAGGCTTCCAGCATGAGTAGTCAGATTGTGTACAGTAGGAGACACTCACCTAACCCTAACCCACCCAGTATCCCACATACACAGCCACTTCTTTACATTTAGACAGACACTCTAATCCAGAGTGCCTCAGAGCAAGAACAGGCACATTCCCCGTGAGGCAAGTGGGATTAAGTGCCTCGCGGACACAACATCTCTTTGCCATAGCCGAGAATTGAACTCACAACTTCCAGATGGCTAGCCCAATGCCTTAACCACTCAGCCACCCGACTCCCTATTTAACAGTGTTCCCTGGTTATTTTGGTGTCGGATAGGCACTAGGTGCTCACTGTATTGTTATGGTTGTTAAACGGTCGAGGTTGTCCTCAAATGTTTCAACAGAGGTCTATTGATAGTTCACATTTACTCGCACTCACCTGACAACATGGTCGAGGTGGACATGTTTTCTGCAAAAAAATCTGGCTTCAGCTCTCTAGTGAACACAGTTCATCTGAGGGCAGACGTTGTGCCCTACCCAGTTCAGCTTCCCCACCACTTTAGTGAAATCAAATCACACAGAGTGTCTAACTGCTGCTGTGTTTTGTTTATGCAAGGTCCACTTTGAGTCCACTTTGAGTCAGTGTAGAGAAGCCAACCACTCCCTCGCTGACCGTCTGCCCACTCCCAGTTTACAATATACATCTCTGTATACATCTTAGGACCGTGGTTAGTAGAACAAGTCACAGTAGGCCACAACCCATCCCACAGCAATCTATAGCAGCCTAGCCTACTAGCTTACCTAGACTCCTACCGCCTCCATAAAGAACACAGCTTCATCTGAACCGATAGAGAGATTCTACTCTGTTGCCCAGGTCACAGGAGGCTAGTAAGGCTACTACCACAGTCAAGCTATGTGTACAGTAGCCTGGCCTACACCCACCTCCAGTGTACAGTCAACAGCCTGACATCTAAACAAGCCTTGTGTTACTGCATCAAAGAGCAGCCTTGTGTCCTCATCAGGCCGGGGCTGCAATTTGGCACCCGGGTGTGTCCCGCCACCCGTATGGGTGTGTCCTACCCCACTGCAGCAGTAATGACCCCTTCCTTTCTCAGGGAACCTTTGATCTGGCCTCTCTCTTGGCCCCGGCGGGGACTATTTCTGGAGTGTGGGGGTGGGATAAAGGAAGCCTTCAGATGGGTGCCAATGACCATAATTGAGCAGCTTTAGGGTGGCAGTGAGGTAGCAGGAGAGGGGCCGAGGGGAGGGGGGAATAGAGGGGGGGGAGAGAGAAGGAGGAAGAACCTAGAGAGCACAAGCCAAGGGTTCTAATTAACACAAGGAAGGGAGGGGGAATGGGAGTTTTTTTAGTGTATGGGAGTGTAGAACAGTGACACCCAGAAGAAAAGCACAGGGTCCAAAGTGTGTGTAGAGGCTGTAAAGAGGATAGAAATGAGTCAGGGTCCATTAGCACCTCCCACCCCTTTTACACCCCTAGGGGTAGCCAGGTCACTGTAACAGTGACATCACTAAGTCTCTGAACTACAGACATTGAGAAGGTGTATTATGAAGACAATGACAGGGCTCCTGCATTTGTGTGTGTGTACGTGTGTTAGAGGTCTTGGTGACTCTGACCCTGTTAATGTTGGTGCTTCTGACGGAGCTGTCTTGAAACACCATGGGGTGACATTTGTACGGCCACCGTCAGGCAAAGAGAGATTCACAAACTAAATTGGGATCGACTACGTTTTAGTGAATCGGACATACGTTGACACAGTCCTTCAAACATCTACCAACATAACAACTATATTCACTCTTAATAGAAGGACTGAGTATAGTAGACCGTTACTTAGGTAGTGTGGTTGTTTATGCTAGCTGGTGTACAGACTCTCGGTGTGCAGACACAGCATGGACCTGGAGATGCAGGGTGGACCAGATTGAAATCTGCCGTTTCCCAGTTTGGACTGATAAAGGGTTCTTTGAGCCCCAAAATAAAACGGATAAACGGTTTGTTTTTGTTTTGCAGGTTGGATTGAGGTTGGCTGCAGTCCGTTTTAGACAGAGTGGTGATTATTTAGAAGGTAAACTGAAGTTGAGGGAGGAGACGAGGTGTTGTTTATTGATCAACAGTAGTTGTGGTAATCGTAGTTGTGTTGTGCTATGGTATTCAAGCCTGTCGTGTGAGTGGAACCAGCAAGGATGCTGTAACAGGCCAGAAACTCAAAAACGCCTTCTCAAATCATGAGAGCTGGATTCACTGGCCATTTTTCCGACAACTTCCCAGCATCTAGTTAATCAATTACCTGTAGTATAAAAGAGATGTGTATGAAAGAGAGATAAGGTGATTGATGACTATTATATTGTGGCCTTACATCTCTCTAAAAATCTTAGATCCAGGAATCCTGTGAGATATCTATCTCTGTCTCTCTCTCCTTCCTTGTATCTAACTCCATCCCTTTCTCACTCGCTCAATCCCACAATCTTTCCCATCTCTCTTTCCATCTCAAGCATACACACACATTTAAGTATGAACACGGCCACCTTGACAACCACACATACCCTAAACTCTAAGATGCATGTCCCCATTAGTTTTTTTTCCAATCACCTCTTTGTAACCATCACTTCCTCAACTGTTATCCCTCCGATTTGTTGACAGAAGCACTCTGCATCCTTTAGTGTGTGGAGGGACTTCCATTAACCAAGACAGGGGTCAGGGGACCCACCATCTAGGCCTACCCCAGACCTGCAGAGGCTTCTCAGCTTGTTTTCCTGACCTCTCAAGAGTCTCCTCCTTGAGCAGTTATTACACCCAAACATCTGTTCTCCAACACGTTCTCAAAGATGACCCCCCGCCCCCTACCACCCTCCTGAGCAGAAAAGACCTCTGGGGGAAGCGAGGCTTCACCTGTAACAACCTGGAAGGCTGGGGGGAGAGTTTCTATTTTGACAGATTCATGTCTCTTCGACTTGGTCTCACTGCCATTACACAACACAGCTGTGGAGAAAATGATGATGAGCAGGGCCTCTAGATGTTTCAGGGCACCTAACTAATTCAGGGCACCAGGACCAATATGAAGTGTCCATTGCGATGGCTTTTCTTGGGAACCCAAATTCCTGGCAAAGCCCCTTGATGATAACATCAGTGTCATTATGGCTAACGATGCTTGAATGGCATCTATTAATTAAATTAGTCCATGGATTAAGGGGGGGACACTAACGGTTTGTAGAAGGTATGACTTTGTTTTCACACATTTTGTGAGCGCTGGGAGTTTATTTCAACGGCTTTCAACGGTTAACTGCAGTAGACTGCCGGTAGGATTTATACGGGTCCGTGTGGCCACCCCCTGGAGAACGCGTGTAGTTGCTCGGCGCGACCGCTGGGCTTGTAACTTGACACTTGGCTCGGCGGTGCTTTTGCCATGTCTTACCCACAGAGAGGCTATTTAAAAAGGAAAAGGATGGTTCCAACGATCCTGACTCCGTAACCCCTTCACGAACCGAACTTTCTTTCCGACTCCTACATCCTCTACTCTGGATCGGCATAAATGAATGAACCACCGGGCAATAACGGAAGAAAGTCATCCGGGAAATCTTCCTGTCTAACTATCCCGTTAAATCCAGGAATTTATGTCGGGCTTGATAGGGGGATCATTAGGAGTTTTTTCCTCTGGAACGATATTTCAAGCTTCTCAAATGTGTAAGACGACGAGTGGTGCTTTCTGTCCCTCTTGCAAAGGAGTCACGTTGTAATTAAAGGGTCAGGTTTTTGACTGCCAGGACAAATGAATACAAATGAATTTAGGGACCCGAAGGAGAGATTGCAGAACCTCTCATCTCGACACAAAGTAAGTAGGCAATTTTTCATACTAAAAAATGCTTTGCAAATGAAATTACGGTATCCCACACCAACCCATAGAATTGGAAAGTTATTTTTCAGATACCACTGACAGAATTGGGGGCGAGACGTGCTAATGTCAAAAGACCTTAGTTACTATCTTGGTTCTAGAAACAGTTCTAACTTTAGAGTGAATACCCAATAGGGCTGAAGCTATAGTAGCCTACACAAACCGCTACCTGTGCCGGTTGGCACCGGTCCAGAAGTCAATTGAATCGGTCATTAAACTGTCCTATTGCCCCCTATTGACCTCTCTGACGCCAGCAACCGTCAACAAATAGGCTGTGCAGTTGCCACTACTATGCTTTACCTTTCGAGTCATTGCTTTTGCATTATGAAGCTTGCAACTTAACATCTGTTTGAATTGTGTTTATGCCTATAAGTTAAACATTGTTGCTAAAACAGATACTGTACGTATATTCTGGCCAATTGCTTTTGCACTGTAAGTGTCTTTTATTTATTTGATTATTATTAGTTTTTAACGGCTAACTTCGGATTTGGGATAAACTATGCAATCATTGGAATGCATACAGGGACCCTCTGTACTGTTCCAGCACAGCGCATGGAAAGATGAATTTCTCCCTGCAACAGTTTAGGCAGTAGGTTATCCACGGAAAGCTTTCTTGTCAATAGTTTACATTGTTGTTCTACTGCTTATTCTACTGCTTATATATTAAGAGCCAGTAATAAAATGGAGGGCACTTACTATTTACCTTTTTCCCAGTAGTTGTTGGCTATATAATTGAGCTTTGGACGTAAACGGATATGACATCTGATCTGGAAATCACACACATATAACTACGACTGAGGAAGAATCAAACTCCCTACCCCTACGCAAATGTGGAGCTACTTCGGGGAGTATCGTAGGTTATTAATCTATAGCCTATTGGTCTCAACCAAGAGGAAGTCTGGCATTTTTTGGTCAACAGTTCGCGTCGACTGTTGTTTAATGGGGTGATCAGTAATGCTTTCCATGAAGTCAATGTAAATGAGCACATTTTGCTTACACTCTACAACAAGCCCTACTTCACATGATTATGACCTGTCATATTTAAACCGATTTACCGTTCTCGAACATGAATACAGACCAGGCTGTCAAGCTATAATTTGCTTGTTGATGAATGAATGGATCAATGAATGAGAGGAGGAGGAAAGCAAGGAAGAGAAAGGAAGAATGTCCGGATCGCCAAAACACCTCTAACACCTGCCACTTTAAACACACATTTCTATTTAACACATGCTTCTAAGCCTTGTTTTAAGAAAATAAGTAGGCCTACTAAAACTTTAGATGTATGTCACTGCTCACAACGGACTCCGTAATTCCGCGAGAGCGATGGACAGATCCAGTTCAGTAGAAAACGCGTGCCTTTACGACGTGTTCCATCCTTTGTGTCCGCTAGGTGTCGCTCTTTACGTCATCTGATATCGACGAGTATTCTACGATTGGTCTCGACCCCCTGCAGTTACCATCTGGATAGAATCAAAGCGTTTCAGACAACAAGTGTGACCAGTCCATTGAAATGAGATTGACTTCCACAACGACATATTTGAACTACTATAATGTTTACGATTGTATTTTCATAAAAAAAGAATGATCCACTCTATATTCTGGACTTTCATACAGAATGTATTACTGTAAGTAGCATACTTATCACAACATCTGCAAAGTTGTTATTGTGCATTAAAGCCAAAAAAAAAACAAGCCTTATAACAAGGTATTATACACACAGTTGTAGAGCGGAGATGAAAGGGGTGAAGGGAGGTGGGGGGTTGGGGGGGTGTTGGAAGTGTAGGCCGGGCCAGTGGTGCACTGGAGGCTGCATGCGCTCCTCTCCTCATCAATGTCTGTCAGTGTCTGCTCAACCGGAGGAATTTTCCACTGACCATGTGAGGAGGGGGGCAGCATCGGGGTGTGTGCTCACTGCTCAGAGTGTATGTACCCATTGTGTGTGTGTGGGAGTGTGTTTGTACTTGGTGTGTTTGTACTCTGTGCGTCAGTGAAAGTGCGTGAAAGTGTGTGTGTCTGTGAAGGGGGCAGGGTCGCCTATGGGAATTCCTCTCACAGAATGATTGAGCAGTGGGGAAGTCGAGAACCCACACGCCTCTTAATAACCCAGTGAAAGTGTCTGTTTTCGGATTCCCCACAGGCCCTGTTGTCTGTGTGCATGTGTATGGTTTTGGAGTCTGAGGAAGACACTCCTGAGTGAGAGAGTGAGTTTGTGTGCATGAGTGTGCAAGATGTAGGGGTAAAGAAACAGAGAGGTCGAAAGGACAGAGAGAGCGAGAGAGAAGATAAAGAGAAATGGGCGAATCATCAAAAAACAATGAAACCACATCGTGGGTTAAGGCTAAGCGTTGGGTAAAGCTGAAAAACATATAACTGACAAATCTGTTTTCAAGGACAGAGTTTTCCCCTTCCTGCTCCTGTCAAACTTTCTCATACTCAAGCGCAGGCGATCTTGGATCCTTTCCTGTCCTGTTCGTGGACTGCATTTATCCTGAGAACATTGTAGCACAGATCCTCTGATGATGTTGACTGGAGAAGACAGACCAAAGAGGATCTGCGCCGCGTTAGAGTGTCCTCGTCAGTGTGTCCTCGTTTATTGTGTGTGACGAAGCTTCCGGTCATTTTCAGCATCCTGGTGATTGACAACGGGGGGGGGGGGGGGGGGGGGGGGGGGGGCTTTGTGGTTCCTGTGTTTCCCAAGCTCAGCTGTCATGTTAGCGCCAGGGCTGCCATAGATCACCTCAGCTGGTACACACAGATGTATTCAACAGACCTAATACACGGTCAGCAACGTTAGCACTTTCACCACTGCCTCTGTCAATGGCACAGCTTTACAACTTGCTCCCGGTAACACAGAGTCTTGCACACACACACATACACGCACATACCACTTAGAATCTCTCCGTCTACCTCACAAGTGTAGAGACATCTCTTGACAGTGTCTCACAGGAGGGAAACATCGTCTAGGTTCTCAGGGGTTGGGGAGCGCAGGTGAAGCAGATGTTTTGTGGCTGGAGTCGGGGTCATTAGAAGTTGCTCTTCAGGGGAATTCTCTGAATTCATGACTCAGGTCCAGCAACGGATCTCTGCCCGGCAGATAAGAGAATATCTGAGAATACAAACAGCTGCCAGCTGGGGTGAGAAACACACACACATACACACATAAACACACACACACACACCCATGCACACACTCTCCCACGTCTCAGCAGCCTTAGCCAGCTGTCAGATGGCACAGCGCTGCGTTGCTGAGCGGGTGATCGGATCGGACGGCGCCTTTTCAGAGCACTCTCCCGTTCTCACAGCGGTGCATGGCTGTGGTCAGACGGCTCTGCAGCCAGACGCCATGGATACGCACACTTCCTGCTGTTAATCATCTAGGTGCTCTGCACCTCGGGGAAGACTAGGAGACTTTGCGCGTGTGTGTCTTTTCGTGCCTGTGAGCGTGCCAGCATTTATGTCTGGTAGTGTGTGTATCATGTGATAACGTGTGTGTGGTAGCTATGTCTGTCTGTCTTGGTGTACCTGCATTGGACTAATTGTGTTGTGGTTTCACCCCCCCCCCCCCCCCCATTCCGTCTGGAGAAATTCACAGCTGCTAAAGTCCTTTACGGCTGTGTGTGAGTGTGTGTGAGTGTGTGTGTCTGCTTAAGTTCATGTAAACACGGTTAGCCCCTCCTGTCACCAGCTTCCCTCATCCCCCACTGAGACAGCCCTCAACCTGTCAATCAATCACCCTCATGGGCCACGCCCCCCCTTGGTTTGCCACACGCCTGGCTGTGCCCTGCTATGTTCTGAGGGGACGTGTGTCTGTATGTAAGGGGGACGGGGGGACGGGGGGTGGGGGGGCATAGACGGGGGTAGGGGGGGTTTGTTGAAGAGGATGGGTGAGAGGGTGACAGGTAGGAAGGGGCAAGGGGAGAGCTGGAGGTGGGGAGGAGGGTTGAGCAGAGAGGGTGGAAAGAAAGAAAAGATGGGAGGGGAGGCAGGGAGGATGAACAGAATACCCTAACTGCTACTGCATGTCTTCTTGTTCTACTGCCAGGTTATTATGTAAGTCAGAGTGCGTTTCCAGTGACTTCTTTTTTGGTTAGAGGAAGACAAATACCATGCTTCCTTCCAACAGGCTGGAGGCCCGTGCGTCTGAAAGAGTCATTACCCAGGATAGTAGTTCAATGGCTTCTGCAGACCAGGGAGCCCCAGTTCACTTGACATGGAGGCTAAGTGACCAAACAGATTGGTCTGTTTTAGTCCTTCAGAGATGTTAGTTCTGGTGTCGTGGAATGATACTAGAGTCTGTAGCCAACAAACCCTAACATCACCCAGAAAACTGAGGTAGAAAAGCAACGCTTATATCCTCTGTCATCGTTTACAGATTGTTATATCCTTTTGACATCATTCTTGTAAACCTTTTATATTGGACCAATACCTTTGGGAAGAATGTAGGTCAGATTGTTGATAAAAGATTATGAGGAGACTTGCTGTTTATATTGATTAACATAACAAGTGTTCCCACCCCTCCTCTTAAGAAGGAATTCCTCCCCGGTCTCTAATCATGCTCTCCTCTCATCCTTCACAGGAGAGCTCTCTTGCTCTGTATCGTTCTCTACTGTTTTTGTTACCTGGGACTTGCACAAGTATATCCTGAAGGTAAGAGCGTAACTCCCATTTCTTAACTTGTAACACTTATAAGTCCTAACTACTGTCTCATTTCTTTCCTCTCCTTGCTCCCATCTCCTAACTCCCATCTCCTCCCAACACCTATAACTACTATCCTCTTTCTTTCCTCTCTTAGCTCCTAACTCCTGTCTCCTAGCTCCTGTCTCCTAGCTCCTACTGCTTCCTCCTAGCCCCCAGCTCCTAACTCCTAACTCCTGTCTCCTAGCTCCTGTCTCCTAGCTCCTACTGCTTCCTCCTAGCCCCCTGCTCCTAACTCCTAACTCCTGTCTCCTAACTCCTGTCTCCTAGCTCCTACTGCTTCCTCCTAGCCCCCAGCTCCTAACTCCTAACTCCTGTCTCCTAGCTCCTGTCTCCTAGCTCCTACTGCTTCCTCCTAGCCCCCTGCTCCTAACTCCTAACTCCTGTCTCCTAACTCCTGTCTCCTAGCTCCTACTGCTTCCTCCTAGCCCCCAGCTCCTAACTCCTCACTCCTTATGATAGACCTGACAACATTCAACACACACTAAACACTGCTGCACTTTTGAAACCAAAACATGTAAAACAGTAGAGTCAGGAGCCAGGCTCTTCTGTGTAGCCGAGCACAGCGTCAACCTTTCCGCTAGCTCCTCATGCCACTACCACTGCAAGCCTGACCACACACCATGAGCACAGGACCACATGTGTGTGGGGCCCGGACCCGTATCATTCCCCCCACGTTCACATTTTTTACAAAACTGTGAGTGGGGTTTGGTAAGGGAAAGTCTTACAGACCACAACGACATGCCTGGATAGAGAGAATACGAGCAATGTTGGCACAAAGCTCTTGTACTGTGCGTCATCATGTCCTCATCAACACAATAAAGTATGTATGTGTTTGTGTGGATGTGTGTACGTGTGCGTTGGAATTATAAGGCATGATCGCATTTCGTTACCCTGTACTTATACGTGTGTAATGACAATAAAGTTGAATCTAATCTAATCAAGCCATGGTAAGAGGGGCCAGATTCAACCTTGTAACACCAGACTGGAGGTAACTATATTAAGTCTGATTGCTGTGTTGTTCCTGGGGTAAAGCCACTGTGTAAACCAAGCTGTCTGTGTCTTTCACTTCTAATCAGAATCAGAATCTATTTTATTCGCTATGCAAGATATACAAACACAGAATAACTTTAGCTATGACCATCTGAACTCGTCTCTCTATCTGTCTCTATTGTTTTATATCTCTCCCTTTACCTCGTTCTTTCTTTCTCTCTCTTTCTCTCTCTCCCTCTCGCTCTCTCTCTCTCATACACGCTTGCTCAACCCCCGCCCCCCTTACCATGTCTGTCACTGAGGCCCTATTATTACACAGCTGCCCATGTAGGTCATATAAAGGGGAATGTGCTCTCTTAGAGCATTTTATTTCCCCTCTCAGTCACAATGTAACGTTGTGCTTATTTAACTCATAAGCCAGCTCACAACAGAATTACACCCCCACACCCCACCTCAACACAACCCTTCACAATGGCCCCTATCTGTGGAAATGGTGACCTTTGACCTCCCTCTAGCGGTCACTAGGAAGGGATTAGCCTGTTTAGTGTATCAGAGCCTGGTACAGACTTCTGCCTCCACTGCTGACCGAACTGCTTAAACACACACGTGTATAGTACACACCCACACACCGCCGCGCACACACAAACTGCATTCTGTAACTTTAACAAACACTACATGCCCTGAGTCCTCATTCAGGAAACATCTACAGTGCCCCTTGACCTGCAAAAGCCAGCCTTCCTGCAAATGCAATCCGTCCCCTTCAGAGGATCCAAAATGCAGCAGCTCGTCTGGTTTTCAACCTACCCAGACACTGCCATGTCACCCCGCTCCTAATCCCCTTCCTCCTGGCCCGTATCTGATTCAAGACCCTGGTGCTGACCTTCCGGGCTGTAAACGGGACTGCCCCGAGCTATATCAACTCTCTCCTCCGGCCTTATACCCCCGCCCGCCACCTACGGTCGTCTGCTGGCAACCATCTAGTGGTACCCCCCCCTTAAGAGCGCCAGAGCCCAACACAAACTCTTCCACTGCCTGGCTCCCCACTGGTGGAATCAACTCCCCTCCTCCATCAGAAGCACAGACTGCCTCCTCACCTTCAAAAGAAGGTTTAAAACTCACTTATTCCGAGAAATGAATGGCATTTAGAATTAGTATGGTGCTTAGAAATATAATCTGATGTTGCTCAGAACTACTTGTCGGTCCCCATGCGGTGATTTACCAGTGTTGTTGCTTTCTTGTTTTATTGTTCGCAATCCTTAAGTGTGGATGCAATTGTTGTGTTACGCTCTTATAGCTCTTTCCTTGGCACTTATTGGTCCTCACAATGTATGTTTCATTTAAAAGCCCACTATGTTCGGGGTCTATCACGTTGCTCAGTGACCAATGCTCTTTGTAAGTCGCTTTGGATCTGCTAAATCAATAAATGTAAATGTAAAAAAAAAAAAAAAAAAAAAAAAAAGATGGGTGTGTCAGATAGCTCAATGGTTAAGGTGTTGGCCTCATGATCAGAAGGTTGTGAGATCGAGCCCTGGCTGTGGCTATATGACATTGTGTCCTTGGGCAAGGCACTTCACCCTACTTGCCTCAGGGAAGAGCGTCTGCTAAATGAGTAATTGTAAAAAACATTGGTTTCATCGCTTAGACCGTTGGCTTTACCAGCTAGTGGCCGTTGACAGCAAACACTTATTAATAATATTACTGACTAGCAAGTAGCAAGTAAGTTGTGTGCCACGTTAATATGCTTTGCTCGCCTCACTTTCCTGCAAGATTACTGTAAGATACAATAATTCAAACTGAGCTACAAAATGTTAAAACAGTAGAGAGTAAAACAGCTCTCAGGAATCTCCCTAATGAGCAGTGACCTGTCTCGCTAGTTCAAAAGTTTAGCCTTTTATCAAATATACTTTTGTTCTTTTGTCCAAACAACTTCAAATGCTTCACTGTACGTCTTTGGGTCCTGAGCAATACACTCACTACATACTAACATCATTGCAAGATTTCTGAGCCACAGACACACACACACAGATTCCTGACGTAAAAAGTAACTGACACTCAGTGAAAGGTCTTAGTTAGACACTGGGTCTATCTTGTCTGCTGAGCCAACCAGCCAGCCTGCCTATCTATCAGCCTGCATGTCTATCTTTCCTATCAGCCTGCCTACCAACTGATCGTCTCAGCCTGGGAAGTGTGTGTGTATTCTATATGGAGGATGTCAGTGTGCACAAAGAGTGTTCAGAGCGGAGCGTGCTGCAGTGGCCCCTGGGAGAGAGAAGGGCTCTGTCCTGACTGATCTGCTCAACACCTCCAGCCCACAGATCAGGTCTAGCCTGTGCCTCACAGGAAAAGGGAGGGGAGAAGAAGTGGAGAGGAAGGCAGTAGGGGGGAACTGGTTTGGACGAGGGGTGAGGGACATATTAGAAAGGAGACATGGGTGAAGGAACAATGGATAGAGGGAAGATGGAAGAGAGATGAAAGGAGAAAAAGAGACGGACAGGGTCTCGGGGGGGGGGGGGGGGGGGGGGGAAGGTAATTTCTTCTCTCTCCTCCTCATCTTCTGCTTCCTGTCTAGGCTCCCAGCTACTGTTCCATATGTTGAATGATGAGGGTGGCATTGTTCATTGCTGAGATGTAAGGCTCATGTCTGTCTGCAATGATACAGTACATGTACCACAAAACCATCTGTGGAAACCATGGAGACAGTTCCATCCGAGCAGTCTTTGTGTAGTCTCCTCAGGCTTTGATAGGCAGTTACCAATCAGGCCATGACAGCTTCGGGCGCCAGGTTTGTTCGCCCACATCAGGGATATTCTGCCCCCAGGCTTTGTTTTCAATGAGTGGCATCATGTTTTCCTTCCATGAAATCGAGGGAGCTTAAAAACTGCAGGAATTCAGCTGATACGATTACAGTCTAACAATGTTGAAGGTCTTTACCCATCTCCTCCCGTCCTCTCCTCCACCTCTCTCCAAACCAGCACAAAAGCGAGCCTGTAGAGGCCTGTTAACGCTACTCATACACTCCAAGCATACATCTGGCAAGTGTGTCATCAAGCTGACTTTCCATGGAGTTATTTACAATTTTTCTCAGTATTATTCAGGCAGGCAGACAGACCCGTGTGTCGACAGACAGACAGAATCGATCCTTTCACAAACAAACACAGTCGGTTCAGCCCACACATGTATGCTATTATTATGCTGGAGTGACTGTACTCTCCTGTGACCTGCAGAGAGACACAGTAGTGAACTGTCATTGCTGTCCTTCTGTGCTTCTAATCAATGCTCTCTGTCTCAACTTAGTCTCTGTACAGACACTATGCTATGATTCTCACCCCTATTTCCTCCCCTCTTTTAGAAGTTTTTATAAATATTCATTTTTTTACACTTGTTCTTCTCCTCTTCCAGATGTGGACATCCTCCAGAGGCTGGGGCTCCAAGGAGACAAGCCGCCTCGTTCCATCCCCCCCGGGGTCATCCCCTTCCGCTCGGGGGTCATCCTCACCCAGAGGGCACGCCTGGAGGCTCCTCTGCGTTCCGTCATTCCGCCGCCCTACTGGCCAGACCTGGCATTGCTCCTGAGCTTCCGCTCTCATCGCGTCAACAGTGCCTTCCTCTTCACCGTGCTCTCTGGCCGCAGGAAGCTGCTGCTGGGCCTGCAGCTGAGTCCTGGGCGCCTGCTTCTCCACACGGGGCCCCAGACCTCTGTCCCCCTACCCTACGACCCCCATGATGGCCAGTGGCACCACCTGGCCCTGGCTGTGAGCGGGCGGACGGCCACTCTGTACGCGGCCTGCGGCGGGCAGAGTGTTCATGCAGACTTGGTGTGGGACAGGGAGGACAGGGAGGATGGGGGCAGGGACCCCCAGAGCAGCTCCTTCCTGCTGGGGAAGGTGAGCCAGCAGGCATCGGTGCACTTCGAAGGAGCCGTGTGCCAGCTGGACCTGGTCCCCTCTGCTCAGGCAGCTCACAACTACTGCAAGTACATTAAGAAACAGTGCAGAGAGGCCGACACTTACAGGCCCAACCTGCCCCCCCTTCTGCCACTCATCCCCCGGGACCCCAACACCACAGCCACCCGGGCCCCTCTGTCCCCGGTGTCCCCGGACATGGTCAGGAAACCTTTGGGCCTCAGTCCAGCTCGGAGCGCCGCTGCCGCTGCCTCTGCTGTCCGCTACGTGGCGCCTTCCCTCCCGTTAAAAACCACCACCTGGCCCACTCCATCTTCGCAACCCTTACCCGGGACATTGGCAACTGCCACGGTCCGGCCGGGCCTAGTCTCTCTCACCAAGATCCGAACCCAGACCGTGACGGTACCGCTCCGAACCGGAGTCCGCCACACCTTGAGACCCCCCACCCTCAAACCCCCGAGGCCCACCCTCACCCCCAAGAAGACCACGCTGGGGCCAAACACCAGGAAACCTGCTGGCTCTTCCACTTCCAGCGCTGAAGGTACCAACACCAAGAAGAAACCAGCTATGTCGGATCAAGTGCCAAGAAGCACAAAGAAACCACAACCTATTCCTACAAAAAATTCTCCTCCAAAGCCCAAAACCACCCCTTCTAAAGTCCCCCCTTCTAAAGTCCCCCCTTCTAAAGTCGCCGCTTCTAAAGTCCCCCCTTCTAAAGTCCCCCCTTCTAAAGTCACCCCTTCAAAAGTTGCTCCTTCTAAACTCACCCCTTCTAAAGTTGCCCCTTCTAAAGTTGCGCCCTCCAAAGTTTCACCATCTAAATTGTCCCCGTTCAAAACCACCCTATCTAAATCCACCACTCTCAAGGTCACCAATTCCCCTGCCAGTCCCAAGCCACCCCGGACAACAAAGGCCCCCCTCACTCCCAGGTCCACCCCCAGATCCCCCTATGCCACGGTCACCCTGCCGGCCACAGACGGCTTCCAGACCTGGGATGTGGAGCCCACCTACTACTCCCTGCTGGACGGAACCCTGGGGCTGAAGGGAGAGCCAGGACTACCAGTAAGTGTGTGTGTGTGTGTGTGTGTGTGTGTGAGGGTCTTGTCTTATAAGTAAATATTCATTTAGTAGACGCTTTCATCCAAAGCGACTTACAACAAGTACAGAGACAATCTCCTTGAGTCAAGTAGGGTGAAGTGCCTTGCCCAAGGACATAACATCACATAGCCACAGCCAGGATTCAAACTCTAAACCTTCCGACCATGAGGCCTTAACCCACTGAGCCATCTGACTCCCCTGACTCTTGTCTTACTTTGAAACATTCTTTATGATGTTGTCCCATGAGATTATTCTGTATATGTTTTTGTGTGTGCGCTTCCCTGAGGTAGTGAAAGTGGAAAGTGGATACTCTGTATGGTATCTCTCACTCTCCTTTTCTTTCTCCCAATCTGTTTGGCTTTCATCCAGTGTGATTACATTTTCCGTTTCCACTCTCCCCAAACCTTCACAACCCCTTCTCACACACACAAACCCTCCTAGCTCACCAATCCCTCAGCCCTGAGACCCCCTGTAGCCCCCAGCCCAGCACTCACCCAAGCCTCCTGCCTGGGAACAATCATGGCTTAGTGGCGGTGGAAGGTTCGGGGGCTGCAGGAGTCTCTGCCTCATCAAAGCCTTGGCAGCCTGGGGTAAGGAGGTGGGAGGAGGGGGGACCTGGAGAGGAGTTCCCCATGGGAAACATGGTACCCAGTCACCCACAATGTGTGGTCCTTTCTGCCAGGAAACAGACACTAGGATGGGGACTGAGGCATGGCTGGAGATAAGGCTAGACTGAAATGGACTGGACTGGACTAGGCTGGACTAGACTTGGCAGAGGCTGACGCAAGGCTGCACTCTTCTTCCTTATTTGCCTTCCCTCATGTCCTCCCCTCTCTCCCCCAACTCAGGCCAGCACTGACGCTTTCCCGTCTCAGCACCAGATTCCTCTATCTCCTACAAGGAGGTTATGGGCATCGAACGTGTGTGTGTAGGTGTGTGTGTATGTCGGAAGGGAGGGGGTGTCGGTTTCACCGCCTGTTTTTAAAGCAGAGCCAGAGGTCAGGTACACATTGCCATTGTGGTTTGCAGACCAGCCGGACTTAGAGACAGGCAGCTAAACAAAATGGGCAGACAAGTAAAGAGATAGACAAGCTTTTTAGCTTTCAAGTTGCCAGTGTTCCAGGAGAAGCTGGGAGTTTCCATGGACGAGCCAGGTCTGGTATTCCTGTCAGATAGTTGAGATAGAAGCTGCCGGGAATCTTCAGCAGCTTCCACAGCCGAGCCATTCAGCATTTATAGGTCCTCTGTTCTTCCCTGCTCAGAGAGGAAGTCATCGGCAAACATAGCAGGGCAGTGTAGAGGGGAGACAGCCTCTTTCTGGAGGACGGAGGGAAGTTTATAGGCTCTCTTTCTCTCTCCCATTTCTTTTTCTGTCTCCCTCTCCAAGCGAGGCAGGGCCATCTCTGAGACTGTGATTTAGGTGCGTGTGCGTGTCTGTCATTACGAAAGGCCTAAGGTACGACAGACATCACGCTCCACCTTGTGCTCTCAGCACTCCCGCTGTAATCAGTCTGCTCGACAGTGCTCTTTTACAGGCCGGAAGGCAGGGGGAGGTGCTGTCTGGAGATGATGACTAGACATCTCTATTAGACATGAAAAGACGCTGTCTGTAGACGACTATGGGTGCTAGGTATGACACTCAGAGGTGCTGTTATGTAAACAAATGTGCTAGACGAGCGGAATTTATTTGTAAACGTCTTTACTGGCTTTCAGATGACGTCTAGACGTCTGTAGGAGATAGTAGGAAGAATGTTTGGATACTAGATATCTTTCTGAGATCTGTGACATGTTCTTGTTTTGCCATTTCACCCACACTTTTTATGTTGTTTTAGCATCTTGAGTATTACATGTCATTGCGGTCCCTGGCAAACACAGGTCTTCACCTTAAAGACATACAGTACCATCCCAGGAAGGTCACCCTGTTTCTTGTTTGATTTTGAAAATACTTAAACCAGAAGTAACAAGAAGATTCACCAAATAGCTTGTTAGCGGGCAGACTGCTGACTTCTGTCTTTAGGGCAGGCGCTTAGAGAAACCATTAAGATACAGGAAGTTGACAGGGGAGTTAAAGGATGGCTCTCTTTGTTGATGGATGGAGACGCGTGTTAAGTGTGTGATGAGACATGCAGTCTGTGTGTACAGTAAGGTGGCCTATATGTATGTGTTCGGCTTAAACACAGTCATGGACACGGAGCACACATGCAGACTGTCAACTCAGCAACGGACCTATTTGTTATAAGAAACCATGGGGATGGGAGGAGGGGCTACTGTTGAGTGCGGCGTGTGTGCGCTTGTGCGTGGGTGCGCTCGTGTGTGGGTGTGCACTGTGCAATGTGTCTGTGTGCAGATCTGTGTGTGTGTGTGTGTGATGTCTACGTGTGCATGAACCATTCATAATGAGGATCGTGGTTTCTCCAGGACACAACATAAGGATAGATGTCTGCTTTTTTTCCTCCCTCCCTCCCTCCCTCCCTCCCTCCCTCCCTCCCTCCCTCCCTCCCTCCCTCCCTCCCTCCCTCCCTCCCTCCCTCCCTCCCTCCCTCCCTCCCTCCCTCCCTCCCTCCCTCCATCCCTCTTCCTCACTTATATAAACACTTCTACTACCCCGGTGACTACTTGCCCCCCACCCCCCTGTGGACTGCCCTCCCTAAGCAATGTGTGTGCTTCTCAATGGGAACCTTTCTTTCTGGCAGAGTGGGAAGGGATGGGCGGGGCATGCCACGTTGCACACATGGGGTCTGGGAGCTCATCACTTGTGCATGCTGAGGGGTAGAGTGTAAACACCCACATAACACACACACAAACAATTCCAAAACACGGTGTGTACACATGCACAAGTACACATACGGACGCAGACATGAAGTTGAGGGAAAGCATGCCTTTACTTCAGGTCTCCACAACAGTCTGTCACCCATGGTGTTTCTTCCCTTCAGAGGGAAAGAAGAAGAAAGACACAGAGAGAAACTTTGGCCAGGCAAATATTGAGTTGCGTGTGTGTGTGAGAGAGAGAAGGGGAGATACGAGAGGGAGGTGGGTGAAGTAGGTCTATCAGGACTTCTGTCACACGCACACACAAATTAGAGATACAGTATATATACATACAAAGAGAGAGAGAGAGAAAGAGAGAGAGAGGGATATATATATAGAGAGAGAGGGATAGAGAGCGAGAGAGAGAGAGAGAGAGAGAGAGAGAGAGAGAGAGAGAGAGAGAGAGAGAGGGGGGGGGGGGGATGCAACAGGAAGGTAGGTAGATTAGGTCAATCATTGCTTCTGTGACTCTTGAGTGCTGCCTTACAAAGACTCTCTTCAGCCTGCAGGGCTGCAGTCCTCATGCTCCCTCCGCCCCTCTCTCCACCTTACTCTCTCTGTAGGCCTCCAGACCGGTCAGTTAGTAACTCAGCCTTTCTATTTTTCTAGCCCTCCTTGTCACTTATTCTCTACCTGAATATCACCCCATCATAATTTTCCCATCTTTCCAACTGTTTTCCTCTCTTTTCTCAGCTTCTTTTAGACTCAGTCAGAGAATGAAGGGATAGATTCATTCTTTCTCTCTCTCACCCTTTCTCTCTCGTTCTTTGTTTCTTTTTTTCTGTCTTTGTTTCTTCGTTTCTTTCTCCCTCTCTCTCAGGTCAGGTCTGGTGGTCAGGTCTGTTATATACCGTCTGGGAGAGCTGTGGGTTCAGGGGAGTGGAGGTAGGGTGGGGTGATGATTGTGACTGACATTGCCCAGATAGATGGACCAGTAACAGTGGGTGTGGTCACTTTGAATTCTACAACCACAAAGGTGAAAGTTGCTGATGGATGTGTTTTCCTCAGAACCATTCAACTTTGACCATATTTCTGACCAAGAAAGCTTTAAGCGTTTTTTTTTTGTTACAAAATATCCTACAGATTGACTAATGTTTCTGTGTTGAATGAAAACCGAATGTGTTCACAAGCTCTCGTAGAGGTTATCGCTCACAGGCATCATCCTGTGTGTGTGAGAGAGAGAGCTAAGTGTGGTTTCAGAATTTGGAGTTTGTTTTGGACTGCCTGAGGCACCGTAGCGGCGGTCAGTTCCTGTGTTGTTCCTCACTTCTCCATTTCCTTTTGGTTCATGAAAAGAAAATGAATGACCACAAGTCTGCCATAGTTGATAAACTTAACCCATGCACCCGGTCGAGAAAGCCAGAGAGAGGGGTTGTGAGCTCTATACAGAGTAAAAACAGGGAAGGGGGAGTGAGAGAGATTGAGAGAGATAGCTGTTCACATGAATCACGTTTTTGCTAGTGTTTCTAGTGTTTTCTACCACACAGGCACTGACCTCCTCTGACCGGCACTACAGCAGCAGGGTTGTAATTACATCACAGGAAAGGTGGCATGACTCTTTCTCTCTCTCTCTCTCTTGCTCTCTCTCACAATCTCTCTCTCTCTCTCTCGCTCTCTCACAAGCTCGCTCTCTTGTTCTCTTTCTGTCTCTTCCTGCCACCGTTCATTGTGGACCCAGAGGAGATTTGACTCCTCTGGGTACAAAAAAATACAATAAAGCCAGAGTTTTTAAGGTCTGATCATTCCATTTTAGCGCATGGAAGTGAAGTGAAAGGGTTCTGTTTGTGTGTGCATGTGTGAGTGTGTATCTTTTTCAGTGAATATAGTTTGATGTCTAAATGTTTGGACAAAGTCTAACTGACCCTCCATTGCCACCTCTCCCCCCCCCTCCCCCCCTTCTCTCCTCCAGGGATCACCAGGACCTCCAGGGAAGCCAGGCCTGCCAGGGAAGAGGGGTCCTCGGGTGAGTCTGGGTTCTGTCTCCCTGCTCTGGTTGCTGTTTGTTTGGAAGTCCCCCTTCCCTTCCCCCACCCCAGCATCAGTGTGTCAAGCTCAAACACCTAATAGCTCAGCCAGGTTCACCCCTCCTTCATCCTCACCCCTAAATGATCATCCATTCTCCCCCTCCCCCAGCCTCCCTCAGCATGGCCCAGTACTCTCCCCCCCCCCCCCCAGCCATCCTAAACCTCAGGTCCACTCCAGTGCCCGAGTCTTGACCTTTGCATGTGTCCTAGGGATTAAACCCCCAGGATAAAATTATTTAAGGGCCTCTCGCCAGTGTGCCTGTGCTACCTGTGTCTCAATTAAGCCACTTCTTACTCAGGACAATGCTCCTTGTGAAGTCTAGCACCAATACACACACACACACACATTCTCAAATAAAAGATGGTCTCTGTGTGCCAGCCATGCAGACATGATCTCAGATCATTTTCTGTAATTACCATAATAGCCCCAGCCTCCCCTCTCTTACATGCATACACACACGCACGCGCACGCACACACACACACACACACACACACATACACACACACACAACCCTCCAAAGTGTTCTCATGCAGTCAGGTTGACCCCACTCAGTGTGAGTCTGCGGGTGTTGACCTCGAACCCTTAGGTGTAAACAGGAAAGCACCTATAAAGAGGCTCTTTCAAAAGGCTGTCTGTGCGACAGGATGGCCAATAAAAGCTTTGTAAACAGAACTTAGGCATAAGGTTCCACAGGGCTCTGTTCATCCGAGCTGGAGGAGGATGAGGGGAGGCGGGAGACAGAGGAGGTAGAGGAGGGCAACGGTGGAACGATTGAGAAATCCAAGGAGGAGGCAGAGCGGTTATGTGATGGCTGAGTCGCAATAATCATCGTTCCGAAGAAGCGTGTGCGTGTGCTTGAATGAAAGTTTCGGTGTGTTTGCGTGCGTCTGTGCATGTGTTTATGTGCGCGTGTGTGTGTTTTCACATGAGCATGCAAACGAGTATGAGAGAGATAGAGTGAGTCTGGACTAAGGTAAAGCAGCCCTCTGCTCTGGAATAAATAGCTCTTTGTCTGGCCCTAATGAAAGCTGGTTAAATCTTCAGCAGGGCCTCACTGCTTTGCCTCTGTGTGCACCAGTAGAAGCGAGTCACCATATCAGACAGTCAGTTATTCAGCCGACCAGTCAGTCTTTCAGTCAGACAGCCAGTCCGTCACCTAGCTAGTCAGACACGCAGTCAACTCTAATCCCAACCCAGCCAGCAACAGATGTGCAGTTGATATCCCTGACCACCAGTCAGCCAGTTACACCAAACCAAGTGAAGCTTCTGTTTCCAGCCTTGCTGTCCCAGAAGTGGTTCGGCATCATAAAGCTCATAGCGAAGTCCATTCATAAAATGTTGATTGGATGCTATATATCCTGATTCCGGTTTACAGCTTGGCCCCTCGTTGACCCGCCCTCAGGCCAGTTGGCCCTGCCCCTTCAAGGGTTGACACAAAACCTCAAAAAAAATCCATGTCTCACTGTAAAATGAAAGGCCTGTCTGCACAGTTACACTGACTAAAACTATTGAACACACATACAGTTGGTTGAGAATCCCCACAATGTCATTATGTGTTTCTGGCTATCTATGTTGTACCTGTTTATTTTAGCAGTGGGATACGTTTTTGATTATATTCAGTATTTCATTGACCATTCCTCAGATAATTACACCAATACATTATTCACATTCGTCGTTCATGACCTCCCTTGCTACAAAAGCTTATCATGTCTTAGCTTAGCAGGGTTGCAGAAATACACACACACCCACACACATCCAGATGCTCTGCATGATTGATTCTCCAAATCAAGATGGAATTTGGTGACTGTACATGTTTGCAGGTTGAGGCCTCCCTGGATCTGTCAATCAGCCACAGCTGCTCCCCGTTAAAGGCAGATTGTTAGTCAGCAAAACTGGGAAATACCCTAGTAAAATACGATGCAGCCATCTTCCACGGTTCAATCTTCTCCTCCTCTTCCTGTTGTTTCAGCAGCTTCTGACTCAGCTTGGTCTGAGGCTGCACACCTGGGTCACATGCACAAGACAAACACACTCCTGACACTGCGTTTACCAAGTAGCGCCACATTGTCAATGTTTCATTGAATTAGATCATTCTCAAATACACGTAAAAAAATTTGGACGCACACACACATCACCTCAGAGCGTGTGTCTGCGTCAAGGTATGGAGATACTGTTGAACCCTTCAGGAACCCCACCCTTGAGCCTAGTTTGACCCCTGACCTCACACACGTGAGTGTGAGACACTGTTCCTGTGGCAACCACGGTCAACATTGCCTGTTGGTGATGCAGTGGCATGGTGATGTGTCTCAGACAGCCTCAGGGTTGGGGGCTGGGGGATGAGGCCGAGGAAAGGACTGGGGCATGAGCTGCTGAGGTTGAGCCTGGGGTTAACACTTGGGTGTGCTTGATTTAACTCACCCAGCATATTGAAACCGATGGATCGGTCCCATCCAAGCAAAACAAATGCCTCAATGTGCTGGTGCGCCAGTCTGGTTGGGGTTGTAAGTCTGACCCAAAGGAACACTGTCTCTGGCCTCTCTGTGGAGACCTGTGTCTGGGGCCTGCTTCCAAAGAGGCTTTGTCAAAGAGACACTGTGTATCTAGCCTCCTACAAAATCCAGCACCACCCCCAACACCTACCCTACCAAGGGAAGAGCCCAGAGACAAACACACACTGTCCCTTTTAATCACAATCGAAATCTAACAGGAGAAGTAAAAAGGAATTTGATAAGGTATCTTCGTGGGTCACTGGATCAGCGTGGAGCTGGTGTGGTCGGTGCCCTGTGTTGGCGTGTGGCTGGCGTGTTTGACGTCCCGTGTTGGCGTGACAAGGGTACCAGTTGTGTTTTCCACTAACTGACTGACTCAGTGTTTGTGTTGTCACGGTAACTGTGCGTCATGGCGTCCGTGAAGATCCCAGTCTGAGCTTCGGGAACAAGCCTCCATGGGAACAAGGCTATTAGAAAAACCTGGGAAAGAAAATATTTTGTAAAGCTCTCTCTTGTAAGTCGCTTTGGATAATAGCGTCTGCCAAATGAATAAATGTAAATGTAAAACTGGTGCCCAGGTCCCCTTGCACTGCCTCTGCTCTGCCACCTAGTGCTGTAGGCACAGGGGCATTGCCCACTACCTGGCAGTGCCTGGTGAAACCAGAGCCATATTGTTGTTGTTTTTTAATGTGTTTATTGATTCGTGCTCGGCCCTAGTGAGACCAGTAAAAGTTAGCCAGGCAGAGCTTATTACTGTTTTTATATACTTTTAATGGCAAGCTTAACTAACTAAAAGTTAATGTCGCTAGTTCTGGTCAAGCATCATCTACGGATGGCGTGGCGAGATGCTGAAACTGTTTTTGCAGTTATTTGAGCTATTTTGCATTTTTGTTTATATAAATTATTCATATTGCTGTGGATTAGCAATGTCTTCTTGTTTTATAGGGTCAGCATTGATGTGCTGCATGATATAGAACAGTCTTATTCTGACTCTTACAAGGGATCTTTAAGTAGTTCAAGCATTCTTGACAGACTCAGTCTGGGGGCTGGGGGATGAGGCTGGGGAAAGGCCTGGGGCATGAGTTCCACAGCTGTCTTACCTTCCTGTTCCACATCTGTCTTACCTTTCTGTTCTACAGCTGTCTTACCTTCCTGTTCCACAGCTGTCTTATCTTCCGTTCCACAGCTGTCTTATCTTCCTGTTCTACAGCTGTCTTACTTTTCTGTTCCACAGCTGTCTTACCTTCCTGTTCTACAGCTGTCTTACCTTCCTGTTCTACAGCTGTCTTATCTTCCTGTTCCACAACTGTCTTACCTTCCTGTTCTACAGCTGTCTTATCTTCCTGTTCCACAACTGTCTTATCTTCCGTTCCACAGCTGTCTTATCTTCCTGTTCTACAGCTGTCTTACTTTTCTGTTCCACAGCTGTCTTACCTTTCTGTTCTACAGCTGTCTTACCTTCCTGTTCCACAGCTGTCTTATCTTCCGTTCCACAGCTGTCTTATCTTCCTGTTCTACAGCTGTCTTACTTTTCTGTTCCACAGCTGTCTTACCTTCCTGTTCTACAGCTGTCTTACCTTCCTGTTCTACAGCTGTCTTATCTTCCTGTTCCACAACTGTCTTACCTTCCTGTTCTACAGCTGTCTTACTTTTCTGTTCCACAGCTGTCTTATCTTCCGTTCCACAGCCGTCTTATTTACCTGTTCCACAGCTGTCTTACCTTCCTGTTCCACAGCCGTCTTACCTACCTGTTCCACAGCTGTCTTACCTTCCTGTTCTACAGCTGTCTTACCTTCCTGTTCCACAACTGTCTTATCTTCCTGTTCCACAGCTGTCTTACCTTCCTGTTCCACAACTGTCTTATCTGCTTGATCCACATCTGTCTTAACTTCCTGTTCTACAGCTGTCTTACCTTCTTGTTCTACAGCTGTCTTACCTTCCTGTTCTACAGCTGTCTTACCTTCCTGTTCTACAGCTGTCTTACCTTCTTGTTCTACAGCTGTCTTAACTTCCTGTTCTGGAGCTGTCTGACTTTCCCGTTGCAGAGCTGTGAAGTCTGGTCTTGCCTCTCTACGTATATGTGACCCTCTCTTCAATAGGACTACAGCTCAGACAGAGTGACCACCAGCTCCCGTAACACACACAGGCTCATGGAGACCTTGGATCCAATCGAACACTGCCTGCCCAAACCTCCTTTCTGCATCCCCTTCACATCTCCGTGATTTACCCCAGAAAGAGAGACCCTCAGTACGAGAGAGAGGAGAGTGTTGGGTTTTACCCTCTTCATACTCACGTGGGCTCTGTGCATTCATAGACCAGCTTCCCAGTTGGGGGATGGGGGTTGGAGGGGGCTTTCACTTGGCACAGCTTCACACAGGGTAACTTTTTTCCATGTCTGCCATGTACATGTTCTTACGGGGCTTTATGACCTGTTGTATAAATTCAAAGCATCTTTATGGGGCAAAACCCTTATAGCCTCTTGGCCAGTCCCACACATGGCCTCTATTATTTACAAGCAAGGTTGTGGACAGCGGGAGTGACAAGAAGAGGCCAAATCTAAACATCAAATTGATATTTTTGGGGGCATTCTAACACATGTTGGCACTGGTACAGTACATGATTACAGTTGTTCAATCTTACAATATTATTTTACGGGAATGGGATGTACATTCTTAGAAACATTAACATTTTAGAAGCAATGTTTGTTTTGTTTTCTGGACACTTTGTCCCATTTCAGACACCGTAGGAGGGGGAGGCATCATTACCACAGTAACCGCAATTGATGCCCTGGTGGCCAGCGCAAGAGGTTGTCTGTCTATGTCTGTGTGCACCGCACCCTGGCATGCCCCGATTACGTAACATAACCCAGTAATGTACCAGGGTCTTTGTGCTAACGATGCCAACATATGCTAATTATACACCTCGTTGAGAAGGGAGACCAGCTGCCAAGGCTAACACACCGTAAACACACAAATAACACATGTAGAGGGACAAGCCAATGCTATATCAGCTTTGGACCAGGTGTCCTTGTGCCAGCAATGCCAGCATGCACTACTTTAATTATAGAGCTTTCAAATATGTGATGGGGAGGCATCAGGACATAGAATCCCTTGCGGAAGAGCCAGCTGAGGGTTTGTGTGTGTGTAGCGGTCACGCCAGTGCTCACATGAGCTAAGTAGAGGATGACCACAGGATGGCCATGAGAAGAACCTGGTTTATTTTCAATGTGTTGATGTTGTGGAGGCCAGCTCTACTTCCACCTTAACACTGTCCAGGTGTGACATAGCACCACCAAATATAGGCATGCAGTGTGTGGAGTGTCGCGTGTGGAGGCTATAATGTAGCATGTAGCGTGTAGCATGTAGAGGGTAGTGTGAAGCGTGTAGTTGGTAGAGTGTACCATATAATGAATAGTGTGTAGCATGTAGTGGGTAGTGTGTAGCATGTAGTCATGGGTAGTCGTTAGAGTGTAGCGTGTAGTGGATAGTGTGTTGCGTGTGGTGTGTAGCGTGCAGTGGATAGTTCGGGAGCCCCTTCACATTGCATTTTTGACAGCCATACCACCCAGACCCACGTAATCCCATTGGAAGAGCACCATAAAGAGCCGCTTGGCTAACGAGGGGTGTTGGTGGAGAGTTGTTAAACTCTGAACCGCTCTCAGTTCGTTGCCTGAATGGTTCCGCCTCACCCCACGATGAAAGCCGCTGACCCCACTCTAGAACCGGTTGTGACACTTTTTTCCGCGCTCTCTGACACGCTTCACCTTTGATGCTGGGCGGGGGACTGGGGAGTGCCAGAGGGGTTCCACTAAGGTGAAACGCCACGTGCAGGGTCATCTATAAGGTCAGGGGGGGTCTGAGGTCAGTCGTATCGGGCTGGAAAAACGCAGCTCGGACGCAGGTGGGGGACACTTTACTGGTCCGGCCACAGAGAGACAGTCAGGCACACCGACACCCACTAAGGGAGCTTGGAGAAGGTTTAAGGATCTTGTCGTTGCCCGTCCAGCTGCTTCGAAGGTGAAGTGAGAGGGGTATACTCGTCTGACCTTCAGCTCCCAATGCAGCCCCGGGGGTGTGTGTAGGTGTGGGGAGGGGGAACTGTGCTACTGTATACCCTTGCTCTGTTTGTTTTGAAAATCAAAGCCGTTTTCATTCCTAGCAACAACGTGCAGAGTGAAACACATACCACCCGAGGAATTTAAAGCTCTAATTGAGCTCAGTTGCAATTCTCATTAAGACGCTGAACAATAAGTACGTGAGCGTGTGTGTGTGCGCAGGAGTGTATATGACCTCTCAAAGGTGCATTATGGTTTGCCTTTGAGAGTGTGTGTGTGCGTGTGCGCCGCCAGTCTTTGCCCCAGGGAGACTGAGAGTGTGATTCAACTAGAGAGGGAAGGAGGAAAACCACATCCATATGTGTCTACTCCTCCATCCTACCTCCAGCAGAGAGGAGCTTTTTCTACAAGCTACCCCCATCTTCCAAAACTACACACACAAACACACTCCCCTTTTCTCTGTCTCTGTAATACACACACACACACACAAAATCCATCAGAAAGCAGCTCAGCGAGCAGTTGAAGGCTGAAACAGTACCAGGCTGTTCCTCAGTCAAATCCCCAGCCTCAGCTGATCTGTCAATATGAAGATCGATCGTCCTCTTCATCATCCTTTGATCACGTTTGTCTTTTGGATTCACAGGGAGCCCCTGGTCCCCATGGCAACCCTGGTCGACCCGGTCCGTCAGGGCCTAAGGTACGTCCCACACTCACGCAGACAAACACACGCACTCACACACACAAATGCACGCACGCACACACACATGCACACACTGTATTATCCCTAAAAAATCATCCTTGACAGACACATAAAAACACTTCCTGGAAAACACATATACACTCCCTCACAAACACACACACATAGTTTTACAGTGCCAGCCGTCTGCTATATGGTTTTCCACATTAAACCATTTCAGTGCTTTTGTGCTTTATGTACATGCTCTGGTACTTTAATGAGCTGAAGTAGTATGGAGATGAGGTGCTGCATTCTCTGTCTGTTCTCTAATCAGCTGGAACCTATTAGGACCAACATCCTACAATGCACACACACTCACGTGTACACACAATGACACCAACTATTTGATTGTATTTGTGAATTCACACTGAACCAGAATTGTACTAGTCTGGGAGCTGCTGGCCTGTGTTCAGACAGAGGTGAATTGTGTACATGTCATTCTAGGAGATCCTCCCTTCCACAGGCGCTAAGGTCTCCACCTTAGCAGGGGGAATGGGGTCAAGGGGGCAAGAGGGTGGGGTTCACACGGATTTATCATGGCTGAGGGGAAGACACGGCGAGATGGAAATGCCGAACCCTGGATAAACCTGTCTGCCTTTTTATGTGCGAATACGCAACGACCTGGCCCATGTACAGCTCCTCTTCTCAACTGTCCTTCTCCTTTTCTCTGTCTCTCTCTCTCTCTACCTCTCTCACTTTCTATCCCTCTCTCATCTCACTACCTCATAATCTCGCTTTCTCTCTTTCTTGCTGATTTCCACAAAGGCATTAATGAGGCATACCTATATTTAGGGTTGTTATAAAAATACATACATGAACAAAATAAGAGAATAAGAAAAATACATCAGAAAAAAATTTGATTTGTTTCCAAGATTAGGTTCTTTCTTCATTATTTTTTTCATTCTCTCTATATTTTTAGAAGGACTAGACTAGAAGATCTTAAATTATCAACAGCAACTCTTAAGAACTCAGTTCTGTTTTACATTTACATTTGACATTTATTCATTTAGCAGATGCTTTTATCCAAAGCGACTTACAAGAGAGAGCTTTACGAAAGACCATCTGTCACTGAGCATAGCAACGTGATAGACCCCAAACATAGCGGGATTATAGATTATGAAACATACATCGTGAGAACCAATAAGTGCCAAGTGCCAAGGGAAGAGCTATAAGAGCATTCAGCAGAACATTTTACAAATTTAAGGTGAGTCTCAGACGGACAGTAGTCTACCAGTCTTGAGAGCGGTGTGCAAACAAACTGCGTTGCAAACAAGTCGCCTTCCTAACACTTTCCATTTCCTAGGAGCCATGTTCCTCGAAGAGAGACGTCAGGTCAGCCTGTCCTGCACGTTTAGCTGCGTTGAGTGTTAGGAACAGTGTCGGATAAGGAGACCTACAACCACAGCACCAGCACAACCACACACTAATTTTCCCTTAAATTCCCCCTTAAATACCCCCCCCCTTAAATTCCAGGTAGAGCACCATATTTCAGAGCTTCCTATTGGTATACACAGATATGTTTAACCTTGTAAAGATGACTTGTAACAACCACCCCAACACCCCACACACACAACTACACACGTACCTCCCATCTCCCCACACCCTGAAGGATGATGCTATAGCCAGGTCACACGACCACGGGCCAACCAAACATGTCTATATGTCTGTCTATATCTGGTTCACATTCGAGATCACCACTCACTTAACCACACACTTAACTTACTTATTTTTTTATTCAATTGTTTTTTTATACTGTACTATATCGTGCCCCCCTTATTGTTATTTTTATTGTTATATTACCCTGCTACTCTGTGTGCTGTACTTTATCCTGCTGCTGTTGTGAACTGCAATTTCCCCCCCTGGAGGACAAATGAAGGTTTATCTAATTTAATCTAAACACTAGGTTTCCAGATCTTGCAAAGGCCTGGATGGAATAGCGTAACTGGTTTTATGGAATAGAAACAAGACAACATGTGGAAGCCTTTCTCCAGCCAGGACATCCCTCCTCAGGGGGAGACCAGACCCTGGCCCAGGCCGCCTCATTAGGACAGGCGTGTTTTGAAACTGTTCTGCCTAGCTTTACTCTGTGGTGTGTTTTCTCCTTTGGTGTGACCTAGTCTGGTCTGGTCTTGTCTGTTCCAGTCTCGTCTGAAATGCTCTGATCTGGTTTGAGCTGGTCTGGACAGAGCTCTTGGGCTTGCTAC
This sequence comes from Neosalanx taihuensis, assembly GCA_030340665.1. Classification (NCBI taxonomy): domain Eukaryota; kingdom Metazoa; phylum Chordata; class Actinopteri; order Osmeriformes; family Salangidae; genus Neosalanx; species Neosalanx taihuensis. The sequence goes on along the minus strand of CM059301.1, from coordinate 5,364,926 downwards.
AGTTAAACTCACTAGCAACTCATTCAACCACCCTCCTCAATGCAAGGAGACGTGAAGTCTGATGTTTTTGACTACATAGAGCCTGTCCCTAAGCACTCTCTCTCTCCCCCCAGGGGAGGAAAGGCGACCCAGGACTCTCTCCAGGGACTGCACCTAAAGGAGTGAAGGTAACCAACACTGCACCATCTTCCCCTGTAAAGACCTCAGAATAACTCCAGTCCTGGACAGCCCTGTGTGGGAAACATGTCCTTGTGTGTAGACTATCATAAGCATTTTAGAAGGACTGTCTCTTCTTTCTGAAACTGACACAGCCTGAATGTTTTTTGTGGAGTGGGTTTTCGGACACTGTGATGTTGGAGTTGTTATTTGTTTGGCCAACTCATGGTTTGTGTGTTTGTGTTTTCAGGGAGACCCAGGACTTCTGGGGCCAGTTGGGCTGACAGGCCAAGTCGGTCGAAAGGTAAGACAGAGGCGTTTTTTCATTTCAACCTACTCCTCTACTTTCATCTCTCCCTCCGTCTCTCATTCCATTGCCACCTCTCCATATCCTTTTCTACCTCTTCCTGGACCTCAATATCTCCCTCTGTACTCCACCTCCGTTTTTGTCCATCTCTCTTTCCATCACTCCACTCCCAAATCTTTCCTGCTCTAAAATATAGTTTTATATAGAATCCTTTGGAAATGTGACAGGGGAAATACATTGCTTGCAGAACCCTATCCAGGTCTATAAGGTACAGGGAGTCAGACGGCTCAGTGGTTAGGGCTTTGGGCTGGTGATCAGAAGGTTGCCAATTCGATTCCCGGCTAAGGCAACATGCTGCTGTGTCCTTGAGCAAGGTACTTATCCCTACTTGCCACAGGGGGAATGTCCCTGCATGTGCTCTAAGTCCCTCTGGATAAGAGCGGGAATTACTAAATTGGTACAAAATAAAAAATCCCAAAAGGATTTCAAAACCTTTCGTTCTGTTGTCTATTGTTCCACATGGTTCTGGCCAGTGTTCTTTACTTTTAGAGAGGATCTGCTCGCTGTTCCTCAGAATCCCTCAGTACTACTCCGTTCCTCAAAGGACTGAAGGAACAGCTGTGTTCCGTTGCTTAGCATACTGACTGTACGGATCTCGTAAAACGCAAGTTTGACTACAACACACACACCAACACTGTTTAGATTCCTCTATGGTTCTTAAAGACCTGGATAAGATTCTGTATTTATTTAAATGTATTTACCCCTGTTATTTTTCTCAAAATGTATGCTTCATGTTCTGGCTACCCTCTCGTTGTTATGATCAGTGACCTCTCTTGGAAGATGCCTTGGATAAAAATGTCTGTTAAATGAATAAATGTAAACACATGCACACACTTCTTATTAGACACAGTCCTCTTACAAGCACACGCGGACGGGCGTGTGTGTGAGATCATATCATCACTAAGCTAAATACGGTGAAACACAGCCAATGAGAAGTATGAGAATAGAGTCCAGACAGCAGGGTTAGTCTCTGCCCTCATTACATAATAGGTGTCTTTGTGTGTTCTATTAACCACAGCTTTGCCTCGTACAGACAAAAGATAAAAATGATCTCTCCCCCCTTCTCTCTCTCTCTATCTCTCTCTGTCTCTCTGTCTCTCTTTCTCTAGGCATTAATCTCTCTCTTTCCCTCTCTCTGTCGTGTTCTCTGTCTTTCTTTCCACTCTTCCCCATCTTCATCTTGCAGCTGGGAGTTGAGCGGTGTGCTCACCCTCCCTCTGTCAGGGGAGCCATCGCTCTATCTCTGTTCTCTTCCTCCCCCTCTTTTGTCTACCCAGCCCTCCTTCTGTTTTTCTGCTGTGCTCACCACTTCAACCATCTTTGTCAGTTAGGTCATCTCCAGGGGGTCTACACTTTGGCGGGACGAGAGTGTGTGCGCGTTTGTACATGTGTGCGTGGGAAGGAGAGGGGAAGGGAGGGAGGGAGGGAGGGATCGTGTACTGTACAGTCACTGGTGTCAAGCAGAGCAGGCAAGAATTGAATTGTGTGATTCATACTTCTAGGAACTTCTAAGGGAACTGTAAACCACGGGTTCTGTTGCACTGGATTCTCACAGGAACTGAACAGGACTGGTCCCAAGGGTGTGTGTGTGTGTGTGTTTATGCTTTTGTGTGTCCATGTGCATGTATTCGTGTGTGTTTGTCAGATGTTTCATAGTTGAATTCTAGAAAACCATGTCTGTGAACACAATGAAAGGACAGGCTTCTTTTTCTAGAATTGACAAATGGCCTGATTTGACAAATTGACAAATCAGTCTGACACAACTAGGAATCCCCCACCCCCCCGAGGCCTCATAGAAAGGAAACTGGCCGTACACATCACACTCAGCCTTTAGCAGATGTACGTAAAGGTACCCATGTCACAGATTACAATAGCTGTCACAACAACAGGCGCATGTTTGCCTGTACGGACATCCTGTTGCATGTGGAGACAGTGCATGTGTGTGTGAGTTTCAGGGGGAATAAGTGTGCGCGTGCGTGAATGCATGGAAAGTGTGTGTGTCTTTGTGTCCAGTGCAGCGTTTTCAATGAAACAGAGCATCAGGTCCAGCTGGCGGTCTGCCCTCAACATGTGGCTTTTGTTAAGAGTCTGCGGCTCAAGACACGCGCGCACGCACACACACACACACACACAGAAATCTGAAAGCTGGTGGAAAATATGGAGAGCTACTATTTCTGCTAAATGAGACTTGGCAGAATGATGCTGGGTGATTTTCAGACCAGAGAACATTGAGCCATAGGTGTGAGTGTCTGGTATACACAAGGTGATTGGTGGAGAGAGTTGTGTTGACAGTTGTCTCCGCCTTCCCTGCCCCTGGGTTTGGATTCATGATGGAAACAAGAACTCATCATCATAGACCACCGGTATAGTGACAGAGTTTATGGAAATAAACACACACACGCATGCATGCATACATACATGCATACACACACACACACACACACACACACACACACACACACATACACACAGACAGACACATGCACACGCACATACAGCCTACATACATACACACACAGACACACACACAATACAGTCTACATATATACACACACACATACAGACACAAACATGTATAAGAAAGACCTTAGTGAAACAAAGCCATGATGATGTCATACAATTCAAATTCATACAATTCCTTTCTCTCTGTTATTCTCTCACGCTCTCGTTTGCCTCTGTGTGTGGCGTGCTAGTGTGAACAAGGTGTGACAGTCTGGAAAAATTACAGGTAGGTAGTGTTAATGATCAGTCGTCCATACTGCCTCTCAGGGCTGTCTCTTCTCCATTGGTGACCTCACCACCCTCAGGGGTGGGAGGTCATCTCCATGGCAACCGCCTCAACCCAGGGGGCCTCATACGGGATGTAATATCATGCTTTCCTACCACAGGTATGACAAGCTGGCCACAGACATGACTGTACGGATCTCGTAAAACTTTGACCGTCGACGCAAGTTTGCCTACAAGACACACACATACACTCACAAACACACTCAAACAAACACAAACTCAGGCACACCCTCCACACATACATGTGAATGCAGACATATACAATATTTCTCTCCCTCACTCACACACACACACACATTTAATCTTTCCATGATGAAGTCTCACACCGTGCGACTCGCATGGAGGTTCTAAGGAGGTTCAGTGTCAGCTGACACACAAAAGATACTTTGTTCTTGAGCAGATTCCTTCCAACTCAATCAGCGGACGTTGTCTCCTACCTAACCCGATCCTCATTAGCATAACCTTTTCGAAAACAGATCCAGACGGGAGACTGGTTATCTTTCATGTATACAGTTATGAGAAAGAGTTGGCGCGTTCCACTACAATGTTTGTCAAGAGTTTTTGCGTGCCTGGCAAACTGTTAAAGGCTTCTAGTCAACAAAGAAGAACCATTACTCAAACATTAGTCTTCATATTTAATTTAGTATTCTAATTTAAGACAGGTCTCATATGATCTGGAATGTTAACTGTGCCTGGTCTTTCTGCTGGGAAGCATTGACATAATGGGGACAGAGTCTGGAGTTCTGGAAGGGTCCAGGGGCTGACTTGGTGTGGAGGGCCGGGGATACAGGGCCTGTCCCTGCCTTTGTATTACACCCTATAAAACCCCTGCAGATTTTACAGCAGGTTTTGTGAGTGGACTGTGTCTCAACCAGCTTTAACCCCTGTGCCCTCCTTCCTTCGGCCTCTCATTCTTTTTTACAACAGCTTCCTCTACTTTCCCCCTTCTTTCACTCTGCTTCACCTCAGACCAGGGACGTTTCTAGGATTGAAAGAAAGGGGGGGCTTAGCCCCTGGCTTTTTCTGTCGAGGGGGGGGGGGGGGGTGTAGTCGCACCGCAGTCCGATGCGAGCTAGCCAGCGGTTCCCAACGGTTTCACTCGTTTTTCGAACTTTTGGGTTACATTTTTGACGCTCAAGTGACCGTGATCAAGTGTTTCTTCGGTGGCCCGATAATAATCCCGATAATTATTTAGGGGGGCTGAAGGACATTTAGGGGGGGCTTCAGCCCCCCTAAAACAGGGCTAACGACGCCCATGCCTCAGACATACACTTCCTAGATGGACCCTAAAAAACCCTTCTCCTGGGGTTTCCTAGGATGGAAAGTGTCCATAGAAAAATGTGTGATATAGGAGAGAGTAGTTTTTACAAACTTGGACATACCCAGAGTGTTCCACTCATGTTCTGCCAACCCGAGTCTGAATGGGTTTTCAGCATGGAGAGGTCAGAGAGAGGAGGTTCACACACACACATGAGTATGTGCACACACAAACCCACGCGGGGCCAAACCTCAACGGCAGGCTGTGTTACATTGGGCTTCTCATTCTTTTGCCTTCTTTTTCTGTGAGCGTCACTCCGCAAGTTTTCGGTCTTACATGGGATTTTCGAGCAAGCGAGCGGGCAGTTGGGCAAGAAGGTTGGGGAACGGGAAGGCAGGCGACTGAGTGCACACATGCAGCCACAGTCGAGAGTAAAATCCATTACGATAGAGTAATTATGTGCAAGTGCACAAGTGATCCGTCCCCTTCAGAGGATTCAAAATGTTGCCGCTCGTCTGGTTTTCAACCTTCCCAGACGCTGCCATGTCACCCCGCATTCATGGCTCGCATCAGATTCAAGACCCTGGTGCTGACCTTCAGGGCTGTAAATGGGACTGCCCCGAGCTATATCAACTCCTCCGGCCCTATACCCCCACCCGTCACCTACGGTCGTCTGCTGACAACCGTCTAGTGGTACCCCCCCCCCCCCTCAAGAGCGCCAGAGCTCTTCCCTTGGCACTTATTGGTTCTCACAATGTATGTTTCACGATCTAAAAGCCCACTGTGTTCGGGGTCTATCACGTTGCTATGCTCAGTGACTCTTTGTAAAAGCACTCTCTTGTAAGTCGCTTTGGATAAAAACGTCTGCTAAATGAATCAATGTAAATGAGTAAAAGATCACTGAGATTGATTATAAGAAGACAAACCGTTTAGTCTGCAGTCAGAATAGCCAGAGTAGGCATGGCACAGTCCTCTTTTTTCCCCTAACCATGTTTAGAGAATTCAACCTATTATTATGATACCACTGTTACATAAACTTTCCTGTAGTGTATCTGCCTAAGTGTGTGTGTACTGTATGTGTGCAGAAGTGTGGCTATCCAAGCCAAACTCTCCTGCGCTCCAACTTCGTCCTCTCCAAACTCATCATGATTATGGTCGATTCAAATCAACCATCAATTCCCCGTCTTTCCGAAACAGGAAGCTTTCTGAAGCGTCTCCCTGCGTTGTTCTATTAATAGTGGATGGTTATGGGTGGGTATGGGTTCCGTAAACGAGGGACAGACGTAAGAGATGTGTTTCCATGGCTGCTATTGGACCCAAACCGTGCATGTGTTTCTGTCTGGGAGAGAAAGAGAGACATGGGGAGAAAGAGAGAAACAGGACAGAGGGACTAACATAGAGGTAGAGAGAAACAGAGAAGTAAGGAGAGAGAAACATACAGGTAGAAAGGGAGAAACAGAGATGGAGAGAGAAACAGAGGCAGAGCGAAGGTTCAAACCCAACGTCCATCTTGGTCCTGAAGAGAGACTGCTGTCTCAGACTCCGTAGTCGTGGGCCCTGTGTTGACGTTGCGTCCCAGTCAGAGCGTTTTCACACTGCCTAGAGTGTAGTGCAGTGTTAGGGTTAGCTGCAGGGCCTTCAGGTGTGTGTGTGTGTATACCATGCTAAATTCCTCAATGTAATGTGGCTATCTTCACTGACCTACATCTCAGTGGGATGAAAGGAGGATGAGAGGATAGGGTATGAGGGAGGACAGAGAGAGGAGGAGAGGGAGATGGAGGACAGAGAGAAAGGGAGAGGAGAATGCAGGAAAGCAGACACCAGCACACTAACGGACAATGTGTCTTTTATTCCTAATACAGAAAAGTGCTGAGCAGGCTCCCGGCCTTAGCGATGAAGAGAGAAGAGAGAGAGAGGGAGAGAGGGAGAGAGAGAGAGAGAGAGAGAGAGAGGGAGGGGAGGGAGAGAGAGAGAGAGAGAGAGAGAGAGAGAGAGAGAGAGAGAGAGAGGGAGGGGAGGGAGAGAAAATGAGGAAGGGAGTTGGGGAGAAAGAAAGGTTGAAATAAAGAAAGAAAGAAAGAAAGAAAGAAAGAAAGAAAGAAAGAAAGAAAAAAGAACAAACAGAGAGAGCTACTGCCTGTGCTGTGTATTAGAGCTAAATGAAAGGCATTCTGAGGGTTTTATGTGATTGGATGCACATGCTTGTTAAAGCAGCATTGTTGCAAACACAAACGCAGTGGACGGTATACAGCGCTCACGTTAGCACACACATGACCAGCGGGAGGAAAGCCACCTGACATGGACTCCCCAGGGTTAATTACATGGCTAACACACACTTGCCACATGCCTCAGGAATATCAGGCAAATGCATGGTCAGCAGGTGGTTATAGTATGAATTAGCATGGGATGTACAGTACAGGATCGATACTGAGCTGGGCTGACATTATTGTGCGGCTTTCTGGTCTGCAGCCCTCTGGAGGAGTGTCAGTCATAGCAGTCTCCCCCTAGTGGTGTCTGCAGGTAGGGTGCACCAGGTGAGGTGAGAGAGACAGGTAGGCACTTTAGGGGAGGAGGCAGTCAAGGCCAGGTGCCCATGGTTGTGAAGGACAGTCTGTAGTCATGGATAAGTAAGCCTCTGGTAGGCGATGATGAGACCAAATTGTGTTCAGGCAGGAAATTAAGAAATGCAAGAAGTGTTGATTAAAAGAAATGGTGATGAGGTTGTGTGATTCGTGAGGACCCTCATGGCAAGCCGGTACCATGTTCAGGAACTCAGAAACTGCGTGTAAGAAAACGAGACAACAGGAAGCTTTCCTTTCTTTCCCCCGTAATTTTTTCCACCTCCCCCTCTCTCTCTCTCTCTCTCTCCCCCTCCCTCTGACTCTCTCTCTCTCTGTCTCTATATGGTTTTCCTCATGGCTCCCCTGATCCCCCTCCTCTTTCTGTGGTCTGGGAAGGCACATCCTCCCACCTTTGATTCTGTTTTTCCGTTCTTCATCGGAGGGGTGAGGGTAGGGGGGGGGGGGGGGTTTGGGGGAGTCTTGCTGTCTCAGCAGAAAGCACTAGAAGTTCCCCTCATCACCCAGAGTGGATCCAGCCCGTCAGCTGCCTTGGGGAATGTGTGTGTGTGTGTGTGTGTGAGCGTGTATGACAGCCTGTATTGGCCTGTGCATCTGTGTGTGTGGGAATATGTTTCTGTGTGCCAGGTGTGTACGTGCCTGAAATGTGAGTCAGTGTGTGTGTCTGCTTGAACTTGCGTGTTTGTGTGAGTTTTCTCTGACTCAAACAGGAAAACATTTATATCCTAACTATATAGTGGCTCTGGCTTCCCATCTGAGTGTTAGTCTCATTAGTCGGGTTTGAGTGGAGATTTTAACCTCACGACAACAACAGGGGAAATGGATTTCTTACGTACGGTATGGGTTATTAAAGGTTGTTCATTTTAACATGCATATTTGACAAAATATGTCAGCTCCCAGCAAGCCAAGTGAGGCATGTGTGTTAGCTCAGGTTTGCCATGACAGTCGTACCATCAATGTGTGAGTATCTGTGTGTGCACGCATGTGTATGTGTGCATGTGTGTATGTGTGCGTGTGTATTCCTGATGTTCTTTGTCTTTCACATCAATCATTACTTTTATGAGTCATATTAAATGAGGCTCATTCCATCACCCTGTCTTCCTCTCTTTCTCCCCCCTTTCTCTCTGTACGTCTCTTGGCTTCTCCATGTCTCTCTCCGCCCTTTATCTCTCCCTCTTTCTCTACTGACCTCCCCATGTCTCCCTCCTCTCTCTCTCCTGGCTTCCCCCACTCTCTCTCCCCCCACTGATCAGTGTGTTTTCCTCCTCAGGGACAGAGAGGCCATGCTGGTCCCCCAGGTCACCCAGGAGAACCTGTAAGTAGCCCTGGGAAGGCCCTTTCAGCTTCCTAATTGTTGGAATGCAGATTCAGCATTTCAAGTATTGTTCTTTGAATCGTTATTGTTGGAATGCTGCTTCAGCATCAAAAAATTCAGCAGTTTCAGGCTATGACTGCTATATCTTTTCAGTTTTGTACCCCTTATGCTTGAATTCATATAAATCAATATTCATAAAACATTTTAACATAGTTTTCCAATAGAGATTTTCAAAATCCTCTCAATCCTCTTAAACTTCTTCAACTTTCAAATCCTTCTTCTTCCTCAATCTTTCAGCTACAGCCACCATTTAAACTGTAATATGTTTATTTTTTTCTGTTCAACTTTTTTTTCTATCACTGATTTCCGAGATTTACATTGGTGTGTATGTGAGAGCTTAGAGTGCTGACTGAAATGCTTAGAGTGGAGGGGAGCTTCGAAATCTGCATTCTTCGAAAAAGCGTTTTTACTTTGCCAGCATTGCCACAATTTTCATTTTTGGATCAACAGATAGCTAATTATGTGTTGGTCGTAGACAGTTGCCTGTGGAATCCAACAGACGTACGCAGTTGTTCAGTCCGATTCTCGCCCATATAGATCAATGCAAATCTGGTGACAAATTCGTCAGAGAAAGCAAAAAGAAGATTATTTTGAAACTGCCGGTAGAGCCGTATTTCTGACCTCAGAGACGTATAAAGAACATCTATGGTCTCGGTTAATTTGTTTGAGGTGTGGATGCTGGGTAAATATGTTATTCTCTCTGCTCAGCTCGTTCGCCATGACCGTGGCAACCAGACACAACTGCAACTGCCGATAGAGTCGTATATCTGACCTTACAGACGTATAAAGGATATATATGGTTTCGGCAGAGTCTTGAGTCTTGGAAAATATACCTATATTATTTTTGGGATTGGACATATAGTTTTGCGTCTAGGTTAACTTGTTTGAGGTGTGAATGCTAGGTACATTTCTGCTATTCTCACGCTCAGCGCATTAGCAATCATAGCTGCACTATCACCATGGCAATACTATGTATTTTCAGATTGGAATTTTTTTTCCATTTAAGCTGTCAGCTTTCAGCATTCAAGTATTCATACAAATACTTCTCTGGTCCTATCAGATCCAGCCCCCATAATCCTCTGTCTCTCCATCAGGCCAAGGCCTCACATCCATGTGTACACGTGAATATGTACATATATACACAGACACTTAAGTCCCTCAAACACAGACACCACACCACAAAGGCTGGTAGAGATTGCCATGCATATTGTGGGATGGCGATTTTGCTGTGGTTGCCTTGGCAATGCATGGTACATGGCAATGCATAGTACCTATTTTTCACCAGTACTGACAGTCCAACTGTCAGATGTCCAAGTCTGGTTCGTGTCTTTGGAAAGCTTGGCTCTAGGCTGTCCTGGAACAAATCTTGTGTCGTCCTGGTACTGGACTGTTTTGTCGCAATGCCACCTGTGGGCAGTGCCAAACAGGCCTCTAGGAAGCCAGAAATGAAGCCTGGGTGACGAGAGAGGTCTGTGTACTGCACTGAGAAACAGGCCAGAACTGGGCCGGAACCAATCATTCATGCGTCAATGCAGTACTGGACCTCTCTCCTTTCCTTTGCTCCACCCTTGCATCCCTCTTTCTCCCAGTAGTGTAGAATCATGGTCTATTTTGAGTCTGGATTGCCTCCATCTCTGTCCAGGACTATGTTCAGCCAGGGGCACTGTATTCTTGAGAGACAGAGAGAGAGAGAGAGAGAGAGAGAGAGAGAGGGGCAGATGCCTGAGCCAAAGTCAGAACACATGGAGGGGAACTATCTCCTTACAGAGTGTTCCTGGTAGTGTGATGTCATCCTGAGAGGAGATGAGATTGGAGGAAAATGAAGGAAAGGAGAGGGAGAGGAGACAAATGCCCTCGTTTTCTCATGGAGATGAGTTGACCTTCCCAGCAGTTCCCCTGGTTGAGTCACGCTGCTGCTTGAAAGCAACTGACAGCAACATTCTGAAGAATGCCATGATGGCTCTCATGAGGTCACAGCCTTGACCCAAATGATTAAACCCCCCCCACCCTCAACCCCCCAACATAAACACACACATGGTCCTAAAGAGAAGCCCCTTCACCCATTTACCCCTTTACCCCCCTCACCTCTCTCTCTCTCCACAATTACCAGGATGCTTCGCCAAGAGGGAAAGAGAGATAGAGAGGGAGTGAAAGAGAGAGGGAGAGAGTGAGGGAACCGGTCCGTGAGGGTGGGGGGGCAGGCCTCTTTGTGGTGAATAGCAAGCAGTGTGGCAGCACTCCGTAGGGCTGGAGCGTATCAAAGGAAGTTATACATGAACAAGCTTTCACTGGAGTCATTTTGCCCCCTTCCCACTTCGTCCTCTCCAGATAGCCCCCTTCAGGATTGCCACGTGCACTCGTATACATGCCCACACACTCACTTTGACTCCCCAAAAGTCTGCCTGGACAAATTGGGGCCAACCTAGATATATGCATGTACCCACACAGATACAAGCCATTGTTCAACAGAAATATTGGGAGTAACGAAAGGCTTTATAATATCAAAAGGCTTTTATAGACCTGCTCCACACCCACACAAGGTCTCAGAGGGGGCTGGATCTGAGTAGAACACTTGCTCAAAGTAAGCACACACCATACATACTCCTAATGCTCTCCTCATACACTTTCTCAGTTACCCTGCACAAAGCTGTGTTTGTCTCTCTGTGTCAGTGTCGTTCTGATCTCTCTCTTTCTCCCTCTCTTGCGCAGGGGGAACGAGGTCCAGATGGAAGCCCAGGTGCCAAAGGTTATCCTGGCAGGCAGGTGCAGTAAATCCTCTGATGCTGTGCTGTGACTGGTACAGTAGGCAGGGTCAGTGGTCAAAGGTCAGGGGTTAGACTGACTTGTATTAGATAGTGAGCAGAGACTGGTACGATAGACAGTCAGATATCACAGACTAGTGGTAGAGAGTTTCTGGTACTGGAGATCAGTGGTCTGTATGGCACAGTTGTCAAGGAGTCAAGGGCTTCTCAACACACACATGTTATCTACTACTACTACAGACATTCACACAAATCCTCCTGCTTCTGTCAGTGTTGTTCTATAGACCAGTAATGCTGGTTAACCGTTCAACTACTGTTTCTGTCTGGTTTCCAGGGGTTACCAGGACCTATAGGAGGCATGGGACCCAAAGGAGCTCGGGTCAGTCACCCATTGCCCCCGTCCCCTGACAAACCCAAACCACTCCTCCACCCTATACTCCTTTTCATTACATTCAATTTAGTCATTTAGCAGACACTCTTATCCAGAGCGACTTACAGCAAGTACAGGGACATTCCCTCAAGGCAAGTACGGTGAAGTGCCTTGCCCAAGGACACAACATCATTGTGCACGGCCGGGAATTGAACTGGGTTATCCCGATTATCAGCCTGATTCCCTAACCGCTCAGCCATCTGACGCCCTCTCTGGAATGATCTTTCCCTTCCTCTTCATCTTCAGAACTCCATTCCTTCAGTTCCTCTTCCTCTCTTCCCTACCCCTACCCCTCTTCTCTTCTTTTTCCTTCCCTGCTCCTCTCATGCACTCACTCACCTCCATCCGCCTAAACTCTTCCTCTACTTCCCACTGGGCTCTGCTTCTCAGCTAATTGTGTGTGTGCGCATGCGCCTGCTCTGTTTAAAAGTCTCACTCAAGTTGCTCTCCTGAGTGTACAGCAAAAACACGCCACCTGCCAACCGGCAGAGAATTAAAGATACATACACAAATGCATGCACAAACACATGCAAACAGGCACTCACATGTGCTGGAACACACACATGCACACGCACACACTGCTGTGGATTGTGGAGGTCAGACCCCTGAAGCTTGTCTGTAAGTCTTGCTGAAGCTCTTATGCCCCAGCACATAAGTTTCATTATATACAGTAGTTAGTGGATGAATGCGGCCGTTGATAAGCCTCAGCGCGCAAACGCACACCCTAAATGTACACTTTTGCACGCGCGAACGCTCACACATGCTCACCAAGTTCCACAGATATTTATGTTGCGAGCTGCAATAAAGCTCCTTTATCAACTTGTCCTGACCCTAATCACCCCAACCCCTTCATGACCCCCCCCCCCCCGACACCCCGCCCCCCCCAAACCTCCCGCTCTTCATGCCTCTGCTTCCCCCAACCCCTTCAACCCTTCACTCTCCACACTCCCCAACCTCCTGCATCAGCCCCCTTTGCCTGGAATTTCCTGTTTAACCTCCAAATGAGGCCCTGCTGTCTTAAGGAACCCTCTCTCTCTCCCTCTTTCCTTCCTCGCCCTCCCTCTCTGTCTCTCTCACCATCGTCAGTGAACCTCAACCACATCCATGTAACCCCTCTCTGTTATCTATCCCTATCCTGCACCTCCACATGGCTCATCACCACCTGTCAATCAGGATGGCCGTTTCACCACAACACTATTAGAGTCTTCAGCCTTGACTGCAGTGGTTTATGTTGTGGCCAATGTTATCATTGTTATTGTTGTTATTGTTGCTGTTGTAGCGTGTATCAGTGTCGTTGCTGTTGGCATTGTCACTGTTGTTGCTGCTGCTGTTGATTCTGCTGTCATTGTTATTGTTGCTGCTGCTGCTGTTGCTGTTGTTGTCATTGCTTCTGGTGTTGTTGTTGTTGTTGTTATTGTCCGCCAGAAGCCCAGCCGGCCAATCTGCTCTTCTTCAGAGATCCCTGGCGTGAGGGTATGTGCCCTTGGACTACATCGTGGAAGCCAGCACCATGCAGTCCATGGGCATATACACTTGCCTCATGGCTTGGTTCTTCATGGAGACCCCTTCGGACCTATGGACCCCCAACACTGGACCCCTTATCTCTGCACCTGAGGAGCTCCTGCTGTTGGTATCATACTGCCGTCAGAAGACTTACTCTCTTCTCCTCTCTGCAGGGCTTCATTGGAATCCCAGGGCTTTTCGGCCTACCTGGGCCTGATGGTGAAAGAGTGAGTTTCCTTTCAATTTTTTGCTTCCTGCTGCTTCATTCTTAAATGAGTGAGTGGGTGAGAGAGAGGGAGTGAGTGAGTGAGTGAGAGAAAGAGTTAGTGAGTGTTGTTAGCTTCCAAATGTGGGAATAGCCTCCAGCTGGGTGTTCTATAGTACTGTGTGGGAGTGTTGGTGACTCATACAACACACCCATTTAAGAGCTTGTAAACTGCCTGACCCCCACTCTGCATTCTCCAGCCAGCCTCCTAACATCCAGTAATCAGCCTGCCTGCTTATCTCTGCCTCAAGAGCCTTATGCATCATGGCCAGAACGTAACACACACTTCCCCCGTCAGACAACTCTGTTGGCTGAGCCATGCTGTCTGTCCACCTGCCTGCCCGCCTGCCTGCTTGTCTGTCTGTCTATCAGGTATTGTGTTATGGTGTGTACATGTTGTTGACTTTCTCATCTGATTGTCTCTGCTCCATCTCTCCCTCCTACCCTTTATCCTTCTTTTCTCAGGGCATTCCTGGAGAACCAGGGAAGAGGGGCAAGATGGGTAGGCCGGTAAAGTTTTGTCTCAACATACTTTATAGATAATTATTCCATTTCATACTGTGACTAAATGAATGGGTGGGGGTGGAGTCTAGAGCTAGTTTACTAGACAGCTGGGATGGGATCTAGACGTGTTTAGAAGTGTTTAGAAGGGTTAGGGTTAGAAGTGTTTATTGTATCAAATATGTATTGCAATGCATGCAAGTGGACCTGGGTTTCTCTCTTTAAATACTTTTAAAATACTTGGGTTAGTCTGATTCCTTTTTGCTAGTGCAATGAAACCCATACTGAGAATCACATTATCTTGTTGATTTGATCACATTATCCTGCCAGTATAATCACATGATCTTGCTAATCTGATCACATTAGCTTGTTGGTTTGATCAAATTATATTGTGGATCTGATCCCATTAACTTGCTGATTGGCCCATTATCCTATTGTAAACTGCAATATGCTTAAGTTTCTGAGGATGTCTCATTGGACGCACCTCATTATCCAATCCAATCCAATCCAACTTTATTTCTATTGCACTTTAAAATAACACGGTTGACCAAAGTGCAGTACATAGCAATATTAAAAACGCAATAAATAGACACACTATACACAGTAAAACACAACACAACAATTGGTAAAAACTCAACAAATAGAGACACCCTGTACACTGTGAACATCACTGAAAAGCTAAGGTAAAAAGATAAGTCTTTAGAGCCGACTTAAGTAGCCCGACATAACATGACGTTATTGTTGAGGACATGACTCGTTATATTACAGCCGAGGACATGCCTCATTATTGCATTTCTGAGGACTTACCTCATTATTGTATTTCTGAGGACATACCTCATCCTTCAGACTTTGTTTCAAAGAAATGCCTTGATCCTACCCCTGTCCACGGCTTGGGATCCAGCTCTGCTTAATATCTGGTTCGGCTCCCAGAGCTTTGGTGCAAACAGGCGCCCTAAACACACCCTCACGCACACAAACACACACTCATACATGCACACACAAACGCACACGCTTCACACACATATGTAAAGGTTTACGAGGTCTGTGTTTGCGTCATTCCTCACTTGTGCCTTCATGATTTCAAAAGAGATCAGCAGAGAAGTGCAGGGGTCTAGCACTCCAGATTACAGCAGCAGCAGCACATGTGGGTTATGCTGGGAGGGAAGTCATTTGGATTTGGTTTTAAGGACACCCAAGTTTTGGTGTTTGTCAAAAATGGGAGAGGTATATGCTTGGGGTCCTGTTGACTTTTAGTAAATAAGTTAAATGGACACGCAAACCTCCCATCACACGGTCTCCATGACACTGAGGGATGACAGCTGTCTAGTTAAGTTGTTCTTTACGGTGAAATTCTAAGTACAAATGCGTGATAAATGTGAACATGCTTGCCGTAGGACTGGTCATACAAGAGTACAACACAAACTTTCTTTTTGTTTGGAAGAGATCAGGCAGTGCGTGTGCACTTGTCCCTGTGAGTGTCCTAAAGACTTCAGTTCTTCCCTTGTCGGACAGACCAGAGACACGGAGACTCCAGCGCTGTCTTCTAAACTCAAGCTGGTGCTGTCAGCACCCTGGCACCAGCTGGCAGCCGCTGAAAGACTCTTGGTTCGGGTTTAAAGAGAGAGAACAATTATCATTTTTTTCAGTAGGAACATTTAAATAGTTAAATGAATTAAATAGTCATTTAGCAGATGCTTTTATCCAAAGCGACTTACAGTAAGTACAGGGACATTCTCCTTGAATTGACGTAACATCATATAGCCACAGGCTATAGTTCGGGGTTCAAACTCACAACCTTCCAATCATGAGGCCAACGCCTTAACCTACTGAGCCATCTGACTCCCCAGCCATCTGACTCCTCGTCCGAAGGGAAAGCCGCCCTGGTTAATTTTTTTCTACCATCCCAATATGAAGGGGACTGAGGGATGCACAGGTTGATTGGGTGTGGCTATAGCTGAAAGCACAGAGTAGAGACTTTGTTTGTGTGTGTGTGTGTGTGTGTGTGTGTATGGCAGGAGTGGTTGAAAAGAGGGAGGCTTTAAAGCTCCTATAACAACTGACCCTTCCTTATTAGAACTGTAACTGTTCTGGGCTATTGGCCAAGGTCCAGTGAGGACACACACACACACACACACTACACACAGACACACACACCGCACACTGTCTCCATAGTTACTGTCCGAGGTCCAGCAGAGACATGATCATTGTGTCACAGTTGCAGGATGGAAAACACCAGAAACTTCAGCAGCATTTTACAAAGAGATCTCACTGGACTTCGGCCAAGAGGGTCCCCAACCACACACACACACACACACACACACACACACACACACATACACACAACACACATACACCACCACACACTATCTAATACTATCTACATGTTGCTTTCCCTTCCACTCTTCCTTTCCTCCCTCCACTTATCTCCTAGTCCATCTCTCTCTCATCCCGGATCATTGCTTACAAATACAGCTTTTCCCCTCTTTCCTTCATTCTTTTCCTTCATTTTCTTTCCTGCGCGTCCTCTTTCCCTTTTATTGACCCGTTAGTCGTCCCTCTCACTTGATCGGAACTCACTGTGGAAATCTCGATGTCAGACTGGAGAGATTAGCTTTAAAGCGCATGCTGTGTGATAGTCTGTTGCCAACAAGACAATACTGTAGTTGTAACTGTCATCCGAGAGCTTTTGTTTTGACTGTATCTGTGGGTGTGCGGGTGTATATGAGCGTGTGTTAGTGTGTATTAGTGTGCACCACTGTCTTCTAACATGGTTGGCTGATAACTGACAGGGAATCCTTATAATGTGGGATCCACAGATTCCTCGACCCACGGCTGGGCTAACCTGACATCAACGCAGTCGGCCGTTTAATAGCCTGGCCTCCAAACAGACCTGCCTCTGCTGTGAGGAGTGTTCCTGGCCTTTCCAGACTTTTCCATTGTGTGTTCCAGCCTCATATGGCAGCAATAACAGTTTGATGATTTATCACTGGGAAGCCAACGACAGCAGTCTGATTTCTTGCTGCTCGTGTTTCTGTGTTTTGAGGCGGCTTGGAAAGGGTTCTGCGTCAGAGGAGAATCTCTCTCCTTCAAGATCATTCTTCGAACTTCCAGATCATTTTCTGGCGCCCCAGTCATGAGGAAGGCTTGCTTTCAAATCCTTTTTTTCGGTAACGGTGGGGTGCTGGTCATGGTTGTTTCATTGTAAAACATCAGCAAACTATTGTAGCCAGACTGTTGGCTAGTCATGGCCTCTGAGGTTGTTTTGTCCAGCCTAAGCGGTCCTTAATGCACAACCTAATTCCAATATCTTAATTGATGTACTTTAAGACAAGAATAGACCCCTGTAAATCTGTGTGTCAGGACCTCAAAAACCCTTTGGCACGTCAATCGAAACCTCCCACAGGTGAAAGCGTATGCAAATGGTTTTAGTTGGTTTAGCATCATCAGCAATTGAAATACATTGGCTTTGGTACAGGAACACAGGATCAGGATTGCCTGTAAATACTGCCACAGTTCTAGGTTTATTCCGATTGCTTCCTAATTAGGATGCTTACATAATGAAGCAGGAGGAATGCAGCAGTCATTTACACTGACTGTTCCCGTATGGTGTAGTTCATCCCCTGTAGTTAGCCATAGCTCCTGTGCCAGTAGCTGTGTATGTGCGTGTGGATGTGTGAGCAGATGCGTCTGTCGACTGTGGCTTTTGTACCACTGTTACACATATTAGATGTTCATTTAAGGCTAGGTCAATTGCTTGTAGCTGGGTTATGCAGTATTTGTTTTATCCCAAAAGTTTTGTCTTTTAAGGTACACACCCATCAAACCCTAATGGAGGCAGTTTGATCCTCGTTTGTACATATTTGCCTCATGAAATAGCTTCTAAACTACCGTATGCCATAATTGCCCACTTTAATGTGCATACATATTTCAGTTATACAGTATTCATGCTTTGTAGGTCTGTGCAGTACTCTAGTGTGACCTTGTTAAGAAGTTAATTTGAAATGCACCTTTTCATTTTTATCTCCCTTTACAAAATTACAGTCCGTAATTATCATAATTAGCTTACTTTGACCCGTTTATGAACTGCTGAGTAGGTGGAACCATATAGGGTCTGAGCAATGCTGCTTTGACACTGACTTGTTATGATTCATTATTATACTGCCTGAATACATGCTGACCCTGCCAACAGCATGTGTGTTTGAGTTTGAATAAGCATGTATTTGTGTGTAGATGCATGTGTGTGTGGATGCATGTGTGTGTTTGTTTGTGTGTGTGGATACGTGTGTGTTTGTGTGTGTAGATGCATGTGTGTGTGTTTGTGCTGGGGTGCAGTAGGACTTTAAATCTGCTCTTCTTTCCAGGGGTTTCCGGGGGATTTTGGGGAGAGAGGACCACCCGGGCCGGATGGTGACCCTGTGAGTAAATCTATTCTACACACTCCCTCCATTCTTACACACACACACACACACACACACACACACACACACACACACACACACACACACACACACACACACACACTCACACACACACACACCCAAATACACACACACACACACACACACACACACACACACACACACACACACACACACACCCTTCCTCTATCCTTACACACACCCTCCCTCTAGCCTTACACACACACACACTCCTTACTTACACACTCCATCTACAGTATCTCTACATCTCTATACACACACACCTTCTCTTTCTACACACATGCTCTCTCCATCTCTTCATGCCTCTACACCCCCTCCACCCCCCATCATTCACTTTTTCATTTGTTACATTCACCCAAATGGAGTGAACATTTTAAGAGCACCTATGATGGACCGCAATTTCCACCAGTCCAGCACACACACACACACACACACACACACACACACACACACAAACACACACTCCTGGCGTTTCCTTGCTGGGGATTTGGACTGTGAGAGTCACAGGATGATGAGGAAACCATGAAAACCCACAGAGAAGATCTTGCTGTTACTGGCCCTGTTCTCTTGTTTAACTTACCTTGAACAAAGTTTTTAGCGCTCCAGAACAATCTTGCATCTCAGGTGTACCTGAATATATTCCTCGGTTATTGATCATTTTAATTGCCCAGCCATTTCAAAATCCCACAAGATTGAAGCGTAGTTTTTTTGCTTGTTTCCACCAGTTCAGTTGATTTGGAAATGCATTGAATTAAGTTATGTTTCTCACACACACATCCACACGTTCCCTATCATTCATTAGGAAATGTTGTTGGAGGGAAGATTCTAAAATGGGCACCCAATCCAAAAACATAAACAGACCATGGAAATATCTCTCATGGTCCAGTGGTTTGATGGTTGAGGAACTATCATTCATTCTGTCTTTCCCACCCTCTTTCTCCACTACTTTCTATTACGTATTTACTAAAAACACATGCATACACGCACACAAACATACACACACACTATCCCCCCCTCTCACAGGCTTCAACGAACACTGAGCCTCTCTTCTACCTCAACGTCCTCAGAGGGCTGGCCCCGCTCTAACTCTCTTTCACTTCCCCAGGGTAAACTGGGAGCCACTGGTCCTGCTGGAGTTCTTGGGCTTATTGTAAGTTTACAAGAGGTTTCCTTTTGCTTCACGTACTGTATATCTGTGTGTATGCGTTTTTGTTTGTAGCTCTCTGTGTCAGAGACCTCGCTATGCTAAACCTCTGTTAGACTCAGTGACAGGATGTGTCTGCCTCTTTCAAGAAATTGACCACACAGAGACAGAGACACACTCTCTATGTCAGTCATGCAGGCTGAACCCTGATCATGCACTGAAACTTTTCTCTAATTTAGCTTCATTAAAGTGCTGACAGGTCCTCCTCTTGTAGGTTTGTCCTGCCCACCATTCACGCACACACACACACACACGGTATCGTCCCTGTCCAGTCCTCTCTATTTTGAGCCACAGATCTAGGCCTGTCATTACAAAGCTGGAGATTGGAGCTGATTGCAGCTCTGTGCCCTGTCCACATCTTCCATCTGACTCAAACACACACACTCAACCAAAAACCTTGAATACGGGGGTAACACAGTAAACACCACCAAGTTGGTGGGATGGTAGATGAAAAACAGCACTCTGCTTTTAACTTGTTTGTGTGAGAAAGAGAGAGAGAGAGAAAGTTAGAGAGAAAGAGAGACCAGGGAAGTTACAGTATTTTGGGAAGCACGATTTTCAAAACAGGGCCCGTGTTGTCCAAACACTACACACAATTAGCACAACCACACACACAACTAGCAAAACACTACACTACTTCCCTATGATTCGAGTAGGCTACTATGAACAAGGTACAAATATAATCTAAATTCACCAAACAAGACCAAAGTTGCAGACTGAAGACACTCTTTGTCAACATGCCCAAAATGTTGACATGGAGATTCATAATACTGTAACAAAACGTCATTTTACGCCTCATCTATGTAAATGAACTCATGCTGGATCTCCTCTCCATCCATTCGTAAAACCCCCTGAAAAACAGTGGCAGGCAAAAATGTTCAGTTTAGACCTAGTATACATATTACAAGACAGTATGCAAGATCACACTGCTAAAGTCAAAACATACCTCTGCATAATCATGCAGCAGTAGCTTTACCCTTTCAGAATTGCACTCGAAAGACACTTGATGAATTTACTTCATTTGAATATGTTTATTTTTCATTTTTTAGCAGATGCTTTTATCCAAAGCGACTTACAGTATGTACAGGGACATTCTCCCTGAGGCTCCCTGACGCCCTGGTTGACATTGTGGTCAAACATTTTTGCAGGGATCTCACTTGTCAGATTCGGTCCTCTTTGAGCACCTTCTTGTCTTCCTCTACCTCCAGCACGGCCTCCATCTCTTCCTCTGTTGATTCCTCCTCGTCCTCCTTGTTCTCCTCCTCTTTCTCCTCGTTCTCGTCCTCCTAGTTCTCCTCCTCGTTTTACTCTTTCTCTGACTCTTTCCATTGTGCTTGAAGACCGATGAACTCACCTGTTGCTTTTTATAGTGCTTATACACCTGATTGGTGTGTCTACAATTAAGCAAACAAGTGTTTGCACACCTGATAACTGTGTTGAACCAATTTGTTGGACAGTGTGGTAATTTGACAGTCAGCGCTTTGGTATTGCAAGGAATGGACTTAATGATAGATTTTTGTGTGTAATGTATGTTAAGTGTGTTTAGTGTTTTGCGAATCACTGTGTGTAGAGTTTTGCAACAAGTGTGAGGTTGATATGTGCTTATAGTTGTAGTAGTTTAATTTTAGTGTGTAAGCAAAAAAAAAAAAAAAAAAAACTGCAATAGAAATACTGTCTTCGCATTATGCATGCATGCATTATTCTGTACAGCATCCAGCCACTGGTGTGTGTGTAGAGAAGTACCTGTTATGTCTGTATAACTGTGTATGTTTTCTCTCCTGGTGGCAGGGTGACATGGGACCTGTAGGCGGAATAGGACCTCCAGGACCAAATGGACTGAAGGTGAGTACTCTACACACACACACACACACACACACACACACATGGTCTTGCTGAGAGGCCCTCATATAGTATGCACTGTCTAGTGTAGTAGTGGGATCCAGCAGGGACCCCTCCGTAGAATGAGATGCTGTTGTCCTGGGGTGTTTTTGTCAAGAGCACCGTCACGCAACAGGAAACTGCAGCAGAATGAACCAGGGCCTTATTTCTAAAGTAGGCTTGTGTGTGTATGTGCATGCAAGTAAGCAAGTATGTGCGCAGATGAACTGTGTGTGTGTGTGTGTGTGTGTGTGTGTGTGTGTGTGTGTGTGTGTGTGTGTGTGTGTAGTCCTAGGGGAAGCCCAACTGAATGGCGGTCTGACTGGCCCATCAGTTCTGTTGTGGCAAATTGTTCAGGGGTTTGGACTAGTGTATGAATGGTACGGTTGTAGAATCATTTACGGTGAAGTATCCAAAAATGTGTAGTGTAACAGTTGTTCTACATGTAATTATTTTAGTCATCATTTAAAACAGTTTTAATGTGAACACAAACTCTACAGTTTCTATGTCCTGTGCTAACCATCATGTGACTTCATGTCTTAACCGGTCAATTTCTGTTCTAACCTGTGTGGACATGATTTTCAGGGAGTGTTTGGGAACCCAGGAGCACCAGGACTGAAAGGTGATAAGGTGATCTGAATATTCCCCTTATTGGCCTGTGTCTGAGCTGCATGTTACCATGTGCACTCCCTGCATGCTAGCATCAACAGTTCTCGTTGGTCAAACCAGTGCTGTCGCTGTCCAAAGTGTTGATTTTTGCCCTTTGTGAAGTTAAGGTCAAAAGACACAATGAGACGGATCATTGTCACATGAAATCTGCTGTGTCATGCTGTTCTGATTATCTGTGCTGACACAGGACTTGATGTAGTGTAGTGTGTGACAAAAAAAGAAGAGTTATTCCACTGATTGATTTCTCCCTCTCCCTCTCTCTCTGTACTAACAGGGTGAAGTTGGGCTTCCTGGCGAGCAGGGCGAGCTCGGGTTTCAGGGAGACAAGGTAAACCCTTCTCACACACACACGCGCACATGCACACACAGTGTGAATACAGGAGGGTCCCACTGGAGAACTGCTCAGCCAGATGGGATCTGAAGCCTGTGGAAAACTCGTCTATAAAGCTCCCTGCCTCCATCTCTCGGTCGCTCACACGCAGACACACACACTCGCACGGACAAACACACAGGCACACACACAGACTCTTTATATCATAGAGAACAGAAAGGTCTCAGAAGACACAGGGGATCTTAACCAGAGCGTGCATGTCTAATGGCTGGATCAGGTCCCGTAGACATCCATGGTTCATGGTTGAGGTTTATGTTGGGCCATGGACGTCCATGGTTATATAGCTTCAATAGCATCCATGTTTACAGCCCCCCGCATACATGGCTTGTGTGTGTATGTGCATGCAAGTAAGCAAGTATGTGCGCAGATGAACTGTGTGTGTGTGTAGTCCTAGGGGAAGCCCAACTGAATGGCGGTCTGACTGGCCCATCAGTTCTGTTGTGGCAAATTGCTTTCTTGGCTGACGCAAGTGACTATAGTACTTTACTGTGTATGACAAGCTTTTCACTGTGTGTGCATGTCCGTAGCTATCTACAGAGTATGTGTGCGTGACAACCTTTTGCCATGCCTGTCAGCGAATGTCTTTGCTCTGTGTTTGTGTGACAGGGCATCCAGGGAATTCCAGGGTTACCTGGACCCAGGGGGAAGCCCGGCCCACAGGTGAGAAGGCCTGTAGCCTCCTCCTGCCCCTCTCCTTCCTCTTCCTCTCCCCCTCCTCCCCCTTGCTCTCCCTGTGAGTCTCTGTCCTAACCCTCTGTCATCATGGTCGTGACCACTGCTGGTGTTGTCCTCTGCTGTTGAATTGTAGGGAAGGACAGGGGAGAGAGGTCCTGATGGAATGCCTGGACCACCAGGCCCCGAGGTCAGCGCACACACACATGCACGAGCACACACTCACATACTGAACACAGATCTATTTTTACACATGAAATAATCAAGGATTTTGAGATTAAATTAAACACAATGTCGATTTAATTTACGTTTTGAAAAACAGGGTTTTCCCGGTGACATGGGCCCCCCTGGAGAGAACGGTTTAGAAGGTCCCAAGGTAAAGAGAGCTTTCCTCTGTTTTTTATGTAACCTTCAGCCACCAACGTTGCATGTTACTGTAAAAATGTGGGTATAACTGGACAAGGAATTATTCATGAACAGTTTAACAAAGTTTTCTGTTTTCCTGCAGGGGAAGATGGGTTTGAGAGGCTTACCAGGACCTAGAGGGGTGCCAGGACTAGAGGTAGAAGTACACCCCCGTCATACACAGTAACTCACACATGCTTACACACGCGCGCACACACCCTAAACCTCCCTAAAGCGAGCCAACATGATGTTGTGTCCTTGGGCAAGGCACTTCACCCTACTTCCAGGGCACGGGTCCCTCTCTCGGGGCGAACCCATTCCAGGGTGCCCTCAGGGAAATGTCCCTGTACTGGCTGTAAGTCACTCAGGATAAGAGCATCAGTAAAATGACTAAATGTAATGTAACGTCATCAGCAGTGAACATGACCAGCCGCTACCACAAGTATTTACATTTACTCAATTAGCAGAAGCTCTCATCCGTTCTCAGTTACTCAGCAAGTACAGGGACATTCCCCCTGAGGCGAATAGAGTAAAGTGCCTTGTCCAAGGATTCGACGTCATTTCGCACACAGCCTGGGAATCGAACCGGCCACCTTCTGATTACCAGCCCGGTCCCCTCACCCCCCTCAGCATGCATTCAAAGGCATCCATGCTAATAATAACATTGTACCCATTTCCAGGGTGAAGAGGGCCCACTTGGACCACCAGGGCCAACAGGACTAGAGGTGAGTGCTGATTGGAGGTGGCTGGAGGGGTGGAAAGTACACTGATAGGACAAAGATGCTTTTTTGTAGAGGTGAAATACAGTATATAGTGATTGGATTAGGATATTTTGGCAGAAGGGCATGCTGATTGGATGAATACGCTGTTTGAGGAAGTTAGGACAGGCGTTAGCAGGAATCAATATGAGCATCTGGTTTTCATTCAGACTGAGCTCTTTATCTCAGTGAGGCCTCAGGCTCCTGTTACACACTCACTTCTCACTCACACACTTCTGACTGAATCATTACCTGTGTGTGTGTGTGTGTGTGTGTGTGTGTGTGTGTGTGTAATGTCTGGCCTGTAGTTGTCTCCCCAGACTTCAGCTGAAATGCAAGGTCAATAATAGATAGAATTTAACTGTTAGAGATGTCTGAACTGGGTGCCAAATAGACTAGTGAGCAGATACTGCAGTACTTGTTTTTGGCCACAAGGTGGTAATGGTCATCATGTCCAGTCTGAAGTTAACTGTTACCGAGGAGTGCAAGGGCAATAAATCACTTGCTTTGTTTTTACTATGACAGCTCTAAATTAAAGATGCTTCTCTTTCTCCTACTGTCTTTGTATCTTTTTCTCTCTGTTCCCTACCTTCTTCTTTCTTTTTCTTTTAGCCGCTATCCTTACCTCTCTCTTCATTTTCCCTTCTTCCCCCATCTTTAAACTCGTCCTCCTTCCCTCTGTCTCCCGAGGGAAGTGATGTTTGGCTGGTGCTCAGAATCTTGAGTGATCCTTGGCTGTAAGCCACACAGCTCTGGTCCTCCTGAGCTTCACCTAACATCTGTCTGCTGTCCTCATTACCCTCTCTCTCTCTCCCTCTCCTCTCTTCTCCACTCCACGTTTTCACGCCATCTCTCTCTGTTGCTCTCCTCTTTTTTTCTCAGTGTTGAACGGCCGACTTGAATGCTCACAGATATAAATACAAATTTGTGAACTGAGAGCCAGGAAAACACACTGCTGCGGTCCGCTTCTGGATGGCCGAATTTGAATAAATACTTAACCAAATCCATAGTAATACTCACATGACTGCAGAAGATTGATTTTACGTTACAACTGAATTACGGTGTGAGTTTTTTTAACAGTTCCTGGAGAGCTGACCTGTAACTACATGGGTGTTTTCTAGAAGTCATTGAAAGGCATTGTGAGTTTTTGGGGCTTAGACAAAGGAGGCTTTTCGAAGCCTGAGTTAGTTCTGTGAAACAACAATTAGCTGGCCGCTAACCCTTCCACAACGAAGGAACTTGGGAGAGTCTTTTACAGTCACTGGCTGAGCTCTTCTCTCTCCTGCCAGACTCTTAAGACCTGGTAGGACGAGCCAGACCTTCTCTGAGCTGGAGCCTGCAGAACATAGAGCCTGCAGAACATAGAGCCTGCAGAACATAGAGCCTGCAGAACATAGAGCCTGCAGAACATAGAGCCTGCAGAACATAAAGCCTGCAGAACATAGAGCCTGCAGAACATAGAGCCTGCAGAATGCAGACTGCAGTGTGCAGAGCCTGCAGAACATAGAGCCTGCAGAACATAGAGCCTGCAGAACATAGAGCCTGCAGAACATAGAGCCTGCAGAATGCAGACTGCAGTGTGCAGAGCCTGCAGAACATAGAGCCTGCAGAACATAGAGCCTGCAGAACGTAGAGCCTGCAGAACATAAAGCCTGCAGAATGCAGACTGCAGTGTGCAGAGCCTGCAGAACATAGAGCCTGCAGAACATAGAGCCTGCAGAACATAGAGCCTGCAGAATGCAGACTGCAGTGTGCAGAGCCTGCAGAACGTAGAGCCTGCAGAATGCAGACTGCAGTGTGCAGAGCCTGCAGAACGTAGAGCCTGCAGAATGCAGACTGCAGAACACAGAACCTGCTGAACATAGAGCCTGCAAAACAGAGAACATCTTTTGGAGGAACACTAAGTCTCTACAAATCAGAGTTGATTTCTATTTTTTTATTCTGAAGGTGCTTGATTTAGCTTACCAATAAACCAAAGAAACGAATAGATCAGTCTTATTAGCATAGATCAAGACACGTATAAAAACAACCTAATGTCACAATTCCAGAGAGGATTGAATCTGTTGACTAAAAAAGGACCTGGGGGCTTATCTGCAATATTTTTTAGTTCTACCGTACAGAATCAGCTACCATCAGGTAACTGTTTTCTGTTTTCTGTGCACAGGGCAGAGTCGGCAGGAAGGGCTTCCCTGGCAGTATTGGGGCGGAGGGGGTCAAGGTGAGAGGTCACATGTTACTCACAGAAAGAAATTTGATAGACACCCTGTCTTGTGTGTAATGCATGTCTGTTTTCCTTCAGGGGGAACTGGGAATCACAGGAAATGCAGGACCTATGGGTGAAAGGGTAAGGATGTGTTGGCATTGCCGGGGTCAGATGGCTCAATGGTTAAGGCGTTGGCCTCATGATCGGAAGGTTGTGAGATCGAACCCCGGCTGTGGCTATATGATGTTGTGTCCTTGGGCAAGGCACTTCACCCTACTTGCCTCAGGGAAAATGTCCCTGTACTTACTCTAAGTCGCTTTGGATCAAAGGGTAAATGTAAATTGAGGAGCCATGCGGTGCTTTTAGAGTGAGATTGAAGCTATTGAACCAGTACTGTTACGCTGCTACCCTTACAATGTTCACTGGATCTAACCTCACCCAGTCCTCACACTTGTCTATTGGCCAGTTGTCATGTTTACACCTAACTGTGTCCGTACCTTGTGGTTAACTGGACGCAGTTATGTGGATAAAACCGTCTGCTAAATGAATAAATGTAAATGTAACTGCATGTGGGTCTCTGCAGGGCTTGGTGGGCTTCATTGGGCCTGTGGGAGAGACGGGGCTGGCAGGAGAGAAGGTGAGATTCCCAGCCTGGCCTATGACCTTTAACCTGTCCAACCATTCCTCCAAATCTCTGGCTTGGGTTAATAGTGTTTGTGCACCTGTCTGAAGTGACCGATGGTCCTGTCTGGCATTGTGTGTTTCCAGGGGGATCGAGGGGAGATGGGCCTGCCAGGACCACCGGGAGAAAAAGGATCAAATGTAAGAGCTGTCTGTCTGAGCATCTGTCTGTCTATTTGTCCTTGTCTGTCTGTAGGTATCCGCCTCTGTCTGTCTGTCTGTCTGTCTGTCTGTCTATGTGTGCCATGTCTGTCTGTCCATCTGTCTGTCTGTTTTGGCCTGTCTGTCTGTCCATCTGTCTGTATACCCCCTCGGTCACCTATGAACTTAACAGAGCCGTACATTGGCAAGCGGTGGGGAGGGGGTACCAGGGCGAGGGGATGGGGGGAAGCGGGTGAAGGGGTGTGGTGTTGGGTTAACGTGCAAGATGGAGGAGCATTACGGCAGCATGAGATTAAGATGTCAGTGTTATTCCCATGGGAATACGCGGCTCAGTATCTGAGACAGAGAACATCTCTGTACAGTAATGCACGGTAAACACACACACACCTCTACTGTACAGTGTGGGTTCTTAGAGGCTCTGAAAGGTCAGAACCATCAGGTTCATTTCTGGAAAGAGCTGCGTGCTTTTCCATCCCTCTTTCCCCAATTCTTACCTCTCACTGTGATCCCCGGAAAAATGGCCTCAAGGCTTTTAGCCTTCGTATATTGTGTTTTATGTGTGTGCCTCATCAGTCTATTATGGGATTTGGTCTCCTGGTCTGTAACAGTGAATGTCTGGTCTGAGAGGAGTGGATGAATGGGAGGCAGCCGACGGTTCATGTCAAACGCTCTGTCTGCTTTTCTACTGGCCTTTGGCAAATGGGAATCCTCCGAGTCCTGACTCATTTATACACAAGACACTCATATATATCATTTATACACTCATTTATACACAAGTTCTGGCCAAGTCGGCTACATGCACACGCATGCACACACACACAGCATGAGGAAAGGATCGCCTCATGGTCTAATGTATACCAGAATGCTGACCTGGACGGTTCCGCAGTCAGTCTGAGATAGAGAAGTCACAGAGTTTATGGCCTATAGCAACCAAGGTTATGTTAACAATCTGAACAACCTACTGTGTAGACTTGGGTCAGATACCATCTGAAGTAATTAAGGTGAACTTGATGTAAGTAACATTCTACTGCCAATCCCAAAGGCAGGAGTCAGGTGGCTGAGCGGTTAGGGAATCAGGCTAGTAATCAAAAGGTCCCAGTACAAACCCTGGCTGTGCCAACTTGAAGCTGTGTCCTTAGGCAAGGCACTTTACCCTACTTGCCTCAGGAGGAATACCTCTACTTGCTGTAAGTCAATCAAGTTAAGAGTGTCTGCTAAATGACTAAATGTTGATAAATACTGTCTATACGTCCAAAACGAACACACCTTAACACAATAGCCAAGGCTATTGTACTTTTGAATTCCTGTCCATGAGAATCCCAAACCAGAATATAGAGAATAAATCTATTTTTTTTGTCTCGTTCTTTCGTATTACCTCTCTCTCTCCCTTCCCCTGTCTCTCTCTCCCTCTCTCTAACTCTCTCTCTCTCTCTCACACTCACTCACTTCTTCACTCCCTCTCTCTTTGTTTCTCTCTCTCCCAATAATCTGTAGAGTGATTCTACTGTGCTCAGAGTGGTTCAACAGATGTTTCACCATATAAACAATGGCCTATACAACAGCCGTGGGTTCACATGACTGTGACCAACCTTCCACCACCATTCATCTGTATGTGCGTGTATTTCCTGTGCTTGTGACAATGTCTGTCTGTGTGTATGTGTGTGTAAGTGTGTTTCTCCCCCTTTCATAAACCTAGTCACTCCCTAGTACAACTGAGGGAGATATGTTGGCTTGAGTGTTAATGAGCCTAGCTCTTTCTTTCTCTCTCCCTTGCTGGAAAGCTCATCATAGTGCAGACCTGCAAGGTTCTGGACACAAACCAGGCCATCTTGCGTTAATCAAACACGGGCTATTGGCATGTTATTAAAAATAGGAAACAAGCAGCCTTTTTCTCCTTCCCACACACAAAGAAAACACACACAGACGTGTACAAACCAAACTACTCAGACACACAAACACACAGAAAATACACAAACAGTAAAGGCACATCCCTTCTTCTGGTGTGTTTGTAAAGTCTTGTTCTTGGCTATTTGGTTTCAACTGGACCCTGCTGGATAACCTAACAATTTATGTTGCGAAATCTTGCTTCACCACTACCATAATCACTCAAATTGTTGGTAATAGTTAATCAACTTTATGCCCCTGACATACTTATGGCGCTCACTGCTTAATCCGTCTCCATCACTGTTTGTGTGTGTGTGTGTGTGTGTGTGTGTGTGTGTGTGTGTGTGTGTGTGTGCTATTGCAGGGGCACCCAGGGACACCAGGTGAAAGTGGGCCCTCCGGGCCACCAGGAAATCCGGTAAGTCTTTCTCTTTCTGTTTCTTTCTCTCACACCTCCGAGACTGCCTCTGCTCGTCTATCTGTCTGTCTGCCTATCTGTCTGTCTGTTTGTTTGTCTGCCTGCTTCTGTGATTCTCCGCCTGTCTGTCTTCCTGCCTGTCTGTCTGTTTGCCTACCTGCCTGTAAAGATGATCAGAG